>NMRA01000687.1:80713-204501 GCA_002633005.1 Phoronis australis
TTCTGACACGTATATTGAATTACATTGGCTTGCTTCCTTGAAGTGACAATTCACCAGTTGTAGTGTTACTCGTGTGCTGTAGTCCTTGAAACTGAAGAGCATCTACACAAATTTTCAGTTTTGTTTTGTTTTAGTGGACAAACCCCTATATTAGCAAACACACACAAGTTTCTGTTAGACTCAAGGTAAAATCACTTTGGTAACCTGCACGTGACCTAAGTTGACCTTTTTGTGTGCCCAGGCAGTAGCCGCATGCGCTTGTGACAACTGACTTGTCGACAAACTGTATTCACTCTAAAGCTGCAACTTTCGTTTTTAATCTCGTAAATTAGAAATAGAGTCTGGACTTTAATGCTAGTTATGCCAGCTATATAGTACCCACCTTCCATCACAAAAGCTAACTTTTAAATCAGACCGCTTGCCGTAATGAAGTCAGTCTAAAATTCTTCCTTTAAAAAAGTATTAGGGGTAATTCCTGGGCTTGGATAGAACTGCCACAATTCGTTCTTGCTTGAGGCCACTGGCTCTACATATTGACTGGTCATGTTCGATCTTTACGGGTGCTGAGTGTGGTATCAAACAAAAACGAGCTGCCATTTTTTAAGTCCAGAAACTACTTCTCAACTGAGTCTGGAACAAATTAAGACCAGTTTTAAGGTCGTGGTAAGTGGTGTTTATGTGCACTGAGTTCATTTGACAGAACATTTTGGGCTGGAGGGGGAGCTGTAGTCCCCATAGTGGCTTAGAATTTTGCAGTTGGTTGCGTTGTTCACATACAATAGGCCTTTCTGAAATTGTTATGCAAGATCAAGTGAAAGCAGTTCTTTGTGAACTCTGCTCTTATTCTACAACTGTCCCAGTAAAAGTTTGTGGTCCTGACTGAGAAGACAAATGTTTTATTATCCCCTATGAATTCTGAATAGCCTGAGCCTGGAATGGAATACAGGTTAATAGTTCCTTTAAAATAAAAAAAAAACATTTGTTTGAGAAAAAAGAAGAAGTTTGATCAGGCATTCTTGAGTTGTATTCAGTGAATTGAAGTTGATGTGCGGGACGGTTATTCTTGCTTTGACATTGTTCATTTTGCAAATTGTGTTGTCAGTAATACTGTGAACAAGTCACTTGTCACCAAATGCTTCATGGCGTCATGACTCTCCCACATGTCTGCATGTCAAACATTTCTTTGTTGCACTGCATACTGTTATAAAAATTCTCTTCACTTGGTTTTTGATTTTTAGTACCGTTGTACCAAAGATTATTTTCTTCATTTTCTTTAGTTGAGTTTGAACTTTCTGTGAGAGGCATCAGTTTTGTTAGTTCGCATTTTCAATCATTTTTGTCTTCTAGTTAACCTTTTTTGTGTGTTGTCTAAATTGATTGTTTCATGTCAATAAGATGAGTTGTTTAATGGCCCATTGACCGATATACTGAAGATGTAATGAAATGGGTTTTGTCACTTATGGTGATTGGTTATTTGGTGGACAGTGGTCAGTGCCATCCACAGTTGACAGCACTGTGGGATTTCACTGCATTTATGAGAAATCCTTTGTGATCCATCATGCAGTGCAGTCGTTCAAAGGATTCTCACAAAAATCCAACTTCGCAAAATCATCTCCATGAATGAAACAATTAAATTGCGTCTCAACTGTCAAATGAACTTGACTTATCTTGGACACCAGAATTTGAAATCAAGTCAGACGTAAGTCACATTGATGCTTTCACAATACTGAAGGGATGTCTGTTAGATGTTTTCTATTGCACAACAAAACCTTGTACAATTTTATACATATTAGTTACCAAAAAATCCTGGGTCAGGGGTCTAAGCTTTTTATTTGAGATAGAACTCAAAACTACTTTTGGCATTTCCTGTTCTTCTTTTGTGTGTGTTATTCCATGCTCGAGTGCATATTGGCTTAATATGTGTATAACAATCGAATCCTCAGTTTTCAATTAATGACCTCATCATTGAGGCTAGAAGCTTAAGTCTGACCTCTGAAGTTTGAGTTTTTATTCAAAATCTCAAGTGTTCATTGGTTGAGTTTTAGTTCCAATCTAGGGCTCATCAAATGCGATCTTGGACTGGAAACTCATTTGCATAATCGACACTTCTCTCGAGCTTCCACAAAAGCAGAACGGAAAATGATGAAAATAATTTTGGGATTAGATGCCGGTCCCTGATTTGCCATTTTGAAACTGTTCTCATACTATCAAAAGTGTACGAATTATTTTCCTGACTATAATCACGTATACAAATTATTGTTTCGAACAGCATCACATGTACAAAGATTTTCACGGCATTTTAAGGCCATGTATGAACTATTGGGAGTGTACCAAGTAGTAGGAGAGTTACTGTAGTGCATGCTGAACAAAATCTACAACTGTAAAATCTCATGAATTTTGGACAAAATTGATCTTTTCCATTTTCCATAGCCTTTTGGTTTTGAACGCTCACAATTGCTCAAAACATTGTTTGTAGCAATGGTATAGAATTTTAAATGCCAAAGCACTTATTTGGTACGTCTTGTTCTTTGATGGAACAATAAAAAATAGAATATCACCTGTATGCCAGATTGTGTCCCATTAGTCAGCTCATCCACGCATCTGAAAATGTTTTGTGTTTCCATATCAAACAAATCTACCAACTGTGACCTCACTGGGAAAACTGCATGATGAATCTGTGAATCAGAGCGTGATAACATGACAGCTTGTTTTTGATTGACCTTCAGGCGAGGTACGTTTTCTTTCATGGACTCAGTAGGTTGTTTGTGTCGTGGATCACTAATCCGAAGGAAGGAAGGATTACTTTGCATTTAGCGTTTCGATTTTGTCATTATGAACGTGGGTATTTTTGCATCACCTCACTAAATCACAGTGATTTGTCTACTTGGTCATCTTTTGCTGTGGAGCTTTTTTGGACACGCTAAGCAACTGTCTGGCTTCTATAAACTTGTGCAATGGCATGTCTACACTGTACTGGTAGGGTTTGACTGTGAATTGTCTGACATTATTCATCTATGGAGTGACACACTTAAGGGGAGGGCTATGGGATACGCAACTATGCTGCAGTGCTTATACTGGAAAAGAACCCTGAACAACCCATCAGCTTAAACCAGAAATTTGCCAATGCATTATTACACCACCTTACAAAGATGCTTTGTCAGAATGAACAATACTATCCATATTGGGTTTGGCTCTGGGGTACACTGAACATTTAAGAAAAACCCCTCAAAGTTTTGCTGCACACAAACAGATGAGTTATTTTATTTTACTGTCAGAAACTTACTCTCTGTTATCTTTTTATTATGTGCTGTAAAACTGGAACAAGACACGCACAGATTTTCAGTGGAAGTTCACCAAAAATAGTATGTTATAACTGCAGAACTTTGAACATGTTTATCTCTGTTCATCTGTTCATAGTGGTACAATACCCTGGAGGTTTTTCTCGGCCAAACATTGATCAATTTTTACAAAAAAAGAAAAAATGTGCCTCTGGAAAAGTTTTTCTTTGCTTGTTCGACAGTTTTGAGTCAGGTTTAACAACAAAAACAAGTCGCAAATGAAGTAGAATCCCACTAATTTGGGATACAGTATGATGGACAAGTGAAATTTTGTTTTCCCCTTTTTTCATAAAAATATGTGGTACAAAAATAATGCTTCGTCGTGTTCAAGTTCTGTGTCATAGTTATCAACAGACTACATTGTGCAAAAGTGTAGCCGTTCATAGCAATGTTAAATGACCTAGAAAAATGAAAAAATAAATATTTCAGTAATTTTTTGTCCCAAATTGATACTTTCTGTCAAAAAACTAGTTTTGATTTTGGTAAATGAACAGTATAAAATTGGTCATCTCTAGTTCCTTACTCAGTTTAGAAGTGATCTCTGGGCTCTGCTGTCCAAGTTTCAAGTCACAGTCTGAAGATGTAACAAAGTTCAGATCTTCCCGAGCCCATAAACCCCTTCTAATCTCGTAAAGGAACACGTTGAGACCAAATTTATAACAGTAACTGGCGTAAATCAATTTTTTTGACAGAAAGCACGGATACATGCCAGTTTAATGAATGTATTTAAATCGTCTTTAAATAGGTTTTCCATTTTAGTTTTAAACTAATTTGATTGTGTTTGTATGTTCATTTATCTTTTTTATTTCTGCATGTTTTTTGTTTTTAGTCGTTGCTTATATTACCTGTATAAACATATATTTTTTCATTTAGTAACAAATCTATTTATTTATCATTTGTTATGTTACCTATAATTTTAGTCTCTTCTTTGTATTTTACATTCAATTCTTTAAAGTGTTACTGTTAGTTGAGTGAATTTTCAGTGATATAATGAACAACCCTTAAGCTTGTGTACCTACTGTAATTCTTCACTTACCTCGCACAAAAATAGTTAATGAAACTGTAACTTTTTCTGTTTTCAAAGGCAATTACTAACATTGCTGCAAATAATAAAATCTTTACTAAATGTTGTTTTTTAATATCAAAACAGTATTAAACAAGTTGATATTAGACTTAAAAATTTTCTTAATCATTATTTTAATTTGTTTATAAATTTGAAAAATAAACTTAAACCAGTCCGCCATAATGTTATTTTGAAAATAGGTGAAGAATTATTGATTGAGCTTTGCTGTAAAGCGGGCATTTATTGACCAGGTCACTCGGAATAAGAATGTGGAAGGCCGCATTTTCTTGCAGTGTGGAAAATTCAGACATTGTTTGTTGTTTTCCACAGTATCCCGCCTCTTTCGCATTTTGAAATGGTGGAAAACTTGGGCAATGTGGAAAATTTCCACCCCGGGAATAATCAATGAATAATAACTCTTTTTTAAACATTACAGTCACAAAAGTGTAAACAATCAGCAAATCTTGACATCTCATGTACTTTGAGAGATCTCAGAAACCTTTAAAGATGCAGAAGTTTGAATTGTGTTACTGCTATGTTTTTGTAGGACAAACGTCGATCTCAAAACATGGAGACATCCACGGAAACACCGATCACACCGGACAGTCTGGAGCAGTCTGTGCCATCTGATAAGTCTTCCGGATCACTTGCTGACACGGAAAGGTCTAGTGACCTTTCACCTCTGGATTCTGACCAATCTGTGCCTAGCATATCCCAGGAAAGTGAGACATATGATAATGTGGAACCAGTGTTGTCAAACACTGAAGATGATTTGTGCAACAAGACAGAAAGCCTTTCTGTTGACAAGGATGGGGTCACGTTGAAAGCAGACGAACGGACTGAAAATAATAACGAAAGTGAAAAGAGAAATTTGAACCCATTTTTAGGTAAGTTTGTTGTGTTCAATGAATTTTTTTTCTTGAGCAACGCTTATGTTGGAAAGTGAAATTTTGCCTGTTCCATTTGCAAATTTCCACCTAAGCAGAGAGAATAGAATTAAACGATGTTGGACTCTGAAAAAAATGTTGTGCTTGCTGTCTGGCGTAGATATACAATCTGATGGTTGTCGATACAAATTGGTCTTCTGCGATGTTCATGTTGACGATGCGTATAGACTTAGTAATAATTGGTGTCTTTTGTGAGCCCATTTCCGGCCAGTTACAATTCTCAGTTGATTTATAATCTGTGTTAAGGATAATTTTCAAAACCAGTTTTACTCATTTTTCCCATAGGCAATATTTGCAGTTCTCTTCACAGTGCTGGTATAATTAGATATTCTTTTATCTGGATAATTATGTTTAATCTGTGTGCCCTCTGGAAACCTTTCCTTCATGAGTTCACAGTTATTTCCAATAGATGTCACTTTAGGATGTGCTGTATTCGCGAAGCATCAGCAAGTTTAAATATTCCTTATCTAAATATCCCCGGCTTTAGCATTGATGACACAGCAAGAGTTACTGCCTCCACCTATTGACAATAAATTTAACTTACTGAGAAGTGTCGACCTTTATTGGCACTGTTTTCACAAAGTTCCAAAAATCAATACAGTCTGATAATATTGTTTAACAGTCACGTTCTATTGTGGATCAGCTGGGATTTCACATGTAGACGTAGTTTCAGTTTGTTCTGTTGGTCTGAGAAATCGGAATCAGATGTGTTTGCAGCTGACATGAATTTGTGGCGTCTGCAGGTAATGACTTCATGAACAATTGGGTTTGTAGCTTGGCACTTTTTACCAGCATCTTGATCTGCACTTTGCGGCTGTGGAGACAACCTTCTTGTCTAGTCTATGATTTAAACCAGCAGTTCAGTGGGATTACACGATCCCAACGTTTCAGACGATGTGTGGAGCAAAAGTTGTGAAAGGGTTACTTTTTGGCTAGCTACTTGCACATAGTTTGTGTTGCGCACTTTGGGTACAAGTTTTCATATGCTTTGGGAAATAAAGAGGTACTATTGTTCACCATAGTCAGACGTGTATGTTAGAGGTATGTCCGTATAAGACAACATTTCATGTGTTAAGAGTCTTAACATGTTCTTGAATTCTAGTCTTAAACGTGTGTACCTGGATTTTTAGGTCGTACTCCTCTAACATTTTAATATTACCTCCAAGCAAAAAATGTAGTTGTCTGAGATTGTCTGCTGTTATGTAGTTTGCATTCCATTGATTACATTCGAACTAAATTTGCACCCGCCACCTAAACTAGAATTTTGTAAAATGCGACATTATCTTCCTAAAGTAACTATGCTAGCTGATGAGTATATGACCAGTGATAACAAGAAGTATTCGTCTTCCCCATGATTACAATGTGTATGCGAATTGAGTCCCTAGTGTTGACAACTGTTTGGATCCTCTCTACTTGGACATGGAAACATAGCTTGCGTAGATAGGCTGTTAACAATTATTAAATTTTAATTTATGAAACTGAATGTAAAGACTGCTTTTGATATTGGTTTTCTTGCTTTATGTATTGGGTGGTTGGAAGGGATGCTTTCCAAAACCAGTGTCTGTTACATAACTAAACATAAGTGTTACAGGCCTTAATAAATGACAATTAGCTTAGTTATAATTTAGCACCAGTACTCAGTGGAGGTCTGTATGCCTGGAGTTCATGTTGGCCTGGTGTTGACTTATCTGGACCTAGGCGATCTTGACCGTTGGTAGGGTGATCTTGACCACTGGTAGGTTGATAATATTTATAAGGTTCCCATTATTCATCGACTTCAATCTTTAGTTACTTCCACGTCATGTCATCCTGATTTCCTACAATGTGGCGGTAAAATCTCACAGTGTGGCAGATGAGAGATTTTATTGTCTCATTTCCTCAATGATGTACAGTACCAATATGTAGCTTTGCCATATTCATTCATAGCTACTGTGGGCATTCACAAAAATGTTGAAAGCTCTTGGAAAATGGAACAAGTGCAGTTTTGACAATTATTTTCTCCGGCATTGGTGCGATTTTAATGTATACGCCGTATTCACGCAGTAGCCATTTTAAAAGCTTGCCTCTTTTTAGGTTTTAAAAACAATGCATTTTGCACTTAAATACAGCGCAAAATGTAAGTTTTTTTCACGTACCTCGTTATATTCATGTCTCAAAGAGAGGCTCACTACTAATTCATGGCAACTGCGTGAATACGGCCTATACACATAAAATCTCATAGCGTTAACTTTGTTAGTGATGGAATTCCAAACTGAAAAACATCTGAATCATGGTTTTCATTTCTTGGAACCATTAACCAAATAACTTTTTCTGATGACCAGTATTGCGTGACCTTATTGGAAATTTGTTACATTTTGCTGTTTATGTAGGACACTTTGATAGCGTTTAGCCTTGTAAAAGTATTTTCTCAAAGCAAAAAGTCTGTGTAGAATTTAATTGTCCACTTTGTACCATTATGCCATGGAGTGGGTCATGTTTTCATGTCATTTTAGAAAAGAATTAAGCAATCATGCCAGTTATGTTCAAAGTGAAACAACAGTATCAATTGAATAGCATGACAAATTTTGTTTGCGTTCAAGATGAAATTTCAAAAAACACTGTTAGTTTTCTATATTACTGTTCATTCCATTTTCATGCTTTTTTCATTTTTTCATAAATATTGTATTTTGTGATGACAACTTATGCAAAAGAGGAACATTTTGAAAACAACACATAGCAGCATTTTAAAGAACCTTGCATCAGTCCTTGTGCCTGATATTTTCACTCCATATGAATCCGATCAGCCAATTCCGAGATATGATGTTCTACACAGCCATCAAGCCTTGTATCATATATTTGGATCTCCAGGGTTTCCGTGAGATTAGGGATGTGGTTAGAATTGTTCATTATTGTCCAGGGGTCATTGTTGTAGGAGATAAATTTAAATAGTAATTACGCCATTGGGGACCATTGGCTGCCTTCCATTGTATCATCTTTTCAGCGCGTGAAACAATGAACTCGGTAATCTGCTGATTAGGTATTTATCCACAGTTATTAAAAGGGACTTGGGATTGTCCAAGCAGCAAAGTATAGCTGTCGAGTATTTATTTCAGTTTGAGCAAGAAAGGTATTTATTTGCGAGAGTTTTGAATTGCACTATCTTCAAATTTGTCTCTTGAATTATGTTTTTAAAATTGTATTACTTTTTAGCATAGAAATAATGAAAAGTGTTGTATTCAGAGGACTGCTCCTCAGTCCCTGAGTCTGTTTGCTCACTTATTAAACTTTGTACGGCTCTTTTTTATCTTTTTATTGATATGTCTGCTTTTTGTGATCAATGGCAGGTGTTTTCAGCATTTTTACTGAATATAGTTTCGCTACTGAGATTTCAAATGCAACCTGACTTGCAACCCTGATGATGGATCTATTTTGTTCAATTTCCACTTACTACAGATTTGTTACAGCCTACGACATTCAACAGAAAAGCATTTTGTAATGACAATTTTCTTATCTTTCTCAGCAATTGTCATTGATAATTTCCAATTCAGCTTTTAAGAATTTTTTTGCTTCATGTACCCCATATATATATATGGTACAGCTGTAATTCCTTCCTCGGTTTGCCATTTTTGTTTCTGTAACTCATTTAAAACTAACCAAACATCTGTTAATATGTGTGTTTTATTGGTGAGGGAAATAGTTGCTGGTCTATTATCCAATAAATCCCAGCAACCTGGTTTGTTTGTCGTAGCAAATTCGAATTTGATTGCACTGCAATGTGTTTTTTCAGTGCAGTGATTTGGTTGATTCACAATTTATCATTGTCACCCAGATATCTTTACTGTGTGAAAAGGTACTTGAACTCTATATTTGTTTGGAAAGCCTTTGATTATGAAGTGGTGGATTTCATCTCAATTGGAGCTGTAGCATAAACCACTGCATGACGTCATAGCCAAAGGTTGAGAGCTTGAAAAACAAGAACTGACAATCTTTACAGACGGTTGAATTTGGTATTTCGTAAACATTGAGAAAAAATCGAAGTAGTTATTTTTAATTGTTCAAACAAGACAGGAAACAATACGCAATGAATCGTAATTTGACTGGATTTCGCTAAAATGACATTTCTTAGTTTTGCAATGAGACTCCTTCAGTAAAGCCTGTACTCGACCCCATTGTAAGGTTTCACTAATTTAGGACAGAACATGGCAGACATAGGAAATTAAAGAAAGATAAGTTTGGTAACATCAAATAAATTCTATATCATTTTAAGGTTCTATACCATGATATAAATACTATCAGACAATGTTTTGAGAAACAGTAGGTGTTCACAACATCATAATCTTTTGAAAAATGAAGCTGTTATTTTTGTAAAAAATTGGTGGGATTGTGTCCTACTTTATATGCTGGTTTAACTTGTTTCACTGAACAAAACCGGCTTCAGTCTTTGATAGGCCACAGATATGACGTGGACTCTCCCTGTCCCCACTGCACACAATTCAAGATCTCTAGCTTTCTTAAATCTGCCTCACTTGACTCCAGGTTTTCTTTCCTAGTAGAGTTTCGTTCGAGTGTTAGTGAGCTCATGCAAGATCAGTTGAGTGAAATGTTTTATGAGTTAGCTCGAAATCTTACTTGCGTAGACCAGCTGAAAATGGCTGCCAGCCGAAAATGGTCTCCATTAAAGTGATTGGATAGGCCGTTCTGTGAGCAAAATTTTTTCTTGGCGAGTGTCTCGTGCATGTCGTGCATGACTGAACTCTTGTCAGACTTCTTCTATTAGTACTTATACTGGATAGGTTTGACCATTGCATGACTTTGATGTCGTCCATGTCGTTTAATAGCGGAAACATTCAGGCATGCTGCCGGCCATTAAAAATTGGTCCTCCGGTTATTCCCCACTTATTTCGCACAAAAATAACAGATACCATATTGCTTTCATGTAAGAAAACTTTTCCAAAAGTTGTTTTATGAAATTTACATGGTACAAACCGTACGGTAATAGGTGGGATTAGGTTGACTCCACTCCGACAGGATTAGTTGCTAGAGGTTGTTTATTGCAGTTCATATAGGCAATCGAGAGTGCGAATCATCTTCGATATCTGCTGTCCAATGTCACAAATGGAGTGGAGTTATTGGGAAAAATATTACACACTTTTTACACGTTTGACACGCTCAAGAGCGTGTAAAATTCTCACCCGGGATATGGGGAGTTTCATGTTTCGTGGAATTTCGCTTCATCCTCACCAATTTAGGTCACATGGCTGATTAATTGTCGTATTTCTTAGAAAGGTGTGAAGCACCAAGTTTATAGTTTTTTCCACATTCAAGTTCTGTCCCATAGCTACCATAAGATAATTTTTTTCTTAAATATGACTATTCACAACAATGTTAGATTAATTTGAAACTGAAAAACGAGTAATCTTTTTGGCTATTATTTTTGTCCAAAAATTGGAGAGATTGAAGGCATATTGCTACAAAATGTTTATTGTAAGCGGCAGTTATAATGAATCACTGTATCAGCTAACTAGAACCACCATTGAGAGGGGCACACCAGTCAACTTGGTGCTGTATTCTCTTATCACCAGCAATAGATATGCACCAGATTTATTGCTGGCAGTTGGGCCAGGAATGCCAACAGTCTGGTCACTGTGTGTTACACATTTGACTGTTGGCACCAACATTAACATCTGGATCATGGTCTGAACTATCACTGTGCTGACTTGTGCCAGATTGTTTTAACCAATGCTTAGTGTAAACATTGTTGAGAATTTGAATTTGTTTCGCCTTAGTCGGTTTTCCTGTATGAATTTTATTTTTGATACTTAAGGTAAGTGATTATGACTGTACTGTTAAGTTGAAGTTCTTCATGTTTAGTAAGGAAACTATATCAATTTAGTTCTTATTTTTGGTACTTCCACTATGGCTAGGTAAAAAAATGGGTAAAAGTGGAGTAAACGGGTCCCTCTTGACAATGGGTGCCGAGAAGCAGTTTTCACTGAATAATGGACATACCTATATTCCGTGAAACTGGTTCAGTAGTTATTTTGAAGAGGGGCCAGTTTACTTCACTTGCACCAAAAAATGTTAACGCTACTGATGAAGCACTTGGTTGTATTTTTTGTAGTTTTTAAAGTGTTGATTTTAATAGTATAGAGTTTCAAGTCCCAGTTCCACTCTTGACCTGAGTTCAGTAAAACATATTGACATGTGGATGTGATGCTTGAACAAATGGTATTTAAGGCACTGAAGCAATTTGGCTGATCAGTCATTATTCAACTGAACACTTGAGGGTTTCCAAACCACCAAACCACAAAAGTGGGACAGAGTTGATGTCTAGTTACATCATCTAAGGTAAGGTCTATCTCCCAGCATTTGGAAAACCAGCATGAGGTCTTTATTCCAGATCTCAGTCGAAGTTCCGCTGTCATGCATCCTCAGGTAAATAGCATCATGACACCAACTTGAAGGTAAAGTGTGCAAAAATTTACCTTGATTGTTATCTTGTGAAAGGTCTAGGTGTAGCCATTAGATTTGATCCATTAGGTCAAAGGTTATATGTGGGCCATCGAATGTGAATCTTCCTTACTTTTCATAAATCTGGAAGACTAACTAAATGGTACAGGTATTATGTTCCCAACTGAAAGGTTGCCATTAGCCAGTAAGACTATAGAAAGTTAGATAGGTAATGAAAAAATCTTGATTGACAACTGACTCTTGATTTTGTTGTGGTAGGGCATGATTCCTGATTCCTTTTCATGGCCCTGTAAAATGCTCAGATCTCACTGTAGCCCTGTATGCCTGAGCATAATTAAAGGCTAGCATGCATTTCAAGTACCCTTGATCCCAATCTTTCCAGCCAGACAGCCCAGACCTATTACTATTTCATTAATTACCACTTCCTTATTCATAATCTAAACACTGTTAGCCTTACTAAACCTGCAGCAGTCCAGGTATTGTCAATTATAACAGTTGACCTGATCTTGGGAGGCTAACAACTGAACATAATGGTGATATGTTCTGGCCACAGTCAGACTTTGTTATCAACACCCTTTGACTGGCCTTGCACTTGATCACTGGTGTAATTATAAGCAACTGGGGGCAAGGGAGGAGTTCACACCTGTGTTTTCTTCAGTTGGAATATGTAGTGTGGTATTTGGAGTGGAGTAATGCGGATACCCATGACTGATTACAAGTTGAATGTGGTTCAGTGAGCATACACTCAGTCAGAGTTGAGGGATTTATGTGATGAAGTCTGTGTTTGGTTTTAAGTGTTGTAGACATGTGATAACTGCTGTCATAAGTCATTTATCAGAGCAAAGTTGACAGCGGATGTTTTACAAGTTCTTGGTTACCTGGAAAGACTTCACGCAGCTTCTGTTTTGTTCGTTCAGGTTTTGTTGCTTTTACGGGCGAATGATCTTCAAGTTCCCAAGATTTACATTTGCAATAATGTTATTTGAGGTTTGTCTGGTTTGTGAACGAGACATGTGAAAGTCTGATGTAGTGTTGTGTGTCTTTTGGTAAGTTTCTTTTGTTTATTGTCTGTGGATTATAGGAATTGTTTCTGGCCAGGTTCCGCCATGGTGTAGCTACTCGAGCTTTTCTAGATTTACTTGGCCAACCGAAAGTGCAAGCCAAGCCTTAATAATATGACTCTGTACATTAGGGGAATGTTTTGTTATTGTATTTTTGGGGTCAGCCCAAGAATACTGGATGACGTCTGCTCAGGTATATATGTTCATTTCTGAATGAACCATTGTTCGTGCGTGGTGCTTTTTATAGACACGACTAGTCTTCTGTTTGGGTCACCATATGATAAAATTAGGTCATGCTATGTTGGATTTATTTTCTTGTTTTTCGTAAGTGTCGTAATACGAAAAATGTTATGCCGAATTCAAGCTCTGTACTACCGTAGAGCTACCATATTGTGAAAAGCTGGTTGTTCACAACAACGTTAAGAAGCTCTTGAAAATGTAAAATGCAATTTTGGCAATTATTGTCCGAAATTGGTGAAATTTACTCTAAATCTCTCTCAGATGATCTTGGTTTTAGTTCTGAGTTTATTGAAAATCGTAGCAATAAGCACCTTGCCAAATATCCTTTTCTTGAAGCCTCAACTGGAACCGTTCTTTGACAGGAGTTGATTGAGGCAAAGGTCTCATGAAGTCTTTCCACCAGAATTTACCAGGGCACATGCTCACTGTAAATTTCGTCACTGTACTCGGTTTGGAGTTCACTCGGTGTGGTCCTTGAGACTTGTGTCTACAGACAACTTGTTATTTAAGTTGTGGTTTGTAGTGCTATTTGTTTTGGTCTCAAATGCTTTTTGACAGCTGTTTTTGTTTTTTGAGCAGGTTCATGATGACTGTTGGCTGACCAATAAATTGGAAGTTGTATTTCCTTGAAATGAAATTATCAGTCAAAGTTTTTATTCGATTACTTACGCTGCTCGTGTAATAGGTAACAATCCGACTTAGAACTCTTATCATTGGGAGAGCACAAAAGTAACTTTTGCAAAGAAAAATCGCTATTCCTTTTCATCATGGACAATTGAGACGTTTTTGAGTGAATGCATGATTTGAATCAGTGGTTAATTCATGGCGTGATGAATACAAATTTGACGAACACTGTGAAATTCTATGTAAATCACAGGAATGAACCATAGGTGGTGCTGAACGTTGTCCACCAACTACATTATCACTGTCTTTAAGTGATGAAGCATCTTTCGTTGTATCACCGCTACATTGGAAATGTGTGTTAGTGCTGACCTTAGGTGACTGCATATCCCTATCGAGACTATATGGTGGCAATTGTGCTTAACTCTGGCTAAATTATCCATCACATATCTTTGGAAGCAGTAGGAATCTTTAAATTCCTCCAACTTGAACAAATACACTTGAAGTAAACATTTTTTGTCGGCAAAATTGAAGGTTGGACACCATTATAATCAATTTGCTCGAGGTCAAATGTAGACCTACAGAGGGTAATGGGGTTGTCACCTGTCTGCCAGCCATGCCGACTGTCAGATGGCAACATAACCCTGGGGGGGGGGGGGACTGGTCGATGCAGACCACTGTTTGTTGCCTAAATGCGGTTAAGGGTTAACTAGGAATAATTTGCAATGTCAGGGAATGAAACCTTGATGACTATGGCAAGCGCGAAATTGGCAAAAATCTTGCACTGGCAGGAAGGGGGCAGGACGATGAAGGGCAGGGATGAAAAAAGAGAATGTTCCCTTCCCCCAGGAGCGTGCGAGATTTATTAATAATTAAGGCTGATGGTTCTTTAGTGATGGTAGTTTAGGTACACACCTAAACTGCTGCATGTCATATCATTTACCACTTGGCAGAAAGCTAATGATTCTGCAAATTGTGTTGTGACTAATCACTTAATCTCATCCCATGCCTAATTCCGCAATGAGATTATGTTGTAATGGGGTTTTCCCTTTAGGCTTATACGTCCCTTTGATGATTTTTCAAAGACCCTTGTAGTGCTAATTAGCAATCAGTGAAGTTCTCCTGCTCTATCGTATTTATATGAACACTATCTGGCTACATTAAGAAAACCAAAACTAAGACTTTCTCCTCAAAATGTAAACCAAAACAGTGTTCTTGGACGCCTCATATCCAGGGACTTGGGAAGGGTTTTATTGATTTAGTGGCAAAACTTGAACCTGTCAAACTCCATGTTGTAGGCTTGTTGTAGACTAATTTGCTAACATGACTGTCCATCCATCTGCAAACAAATGGATTCTGCAATTTGTTCACCTAGACAATTAGGCTAAGTAATTTATACAGTTTGTCAGATAGTGTAAACATGTTAATTTTGTTGACTTAAACAGGTGTTAGCTATATATGTAATTATGCCAGCCTTATGCAATGATGGTTGAACCCATTTATGATTTTCCTGATCTTAAGATTGGGGCTGGTTGGGGGAGACATCTTGAATTCCTCACTTAGGCATTGATAGTAAGTGTGGCATTTAGCGGTCAGGCATTCATGCATGTGTTTAACACCCTTGCTGATAAATGAGGTTCAAATGTCTGTTAATAGTCAATAAACACTGATACTGTGAATGAGTGGAGTTGCCAGAAAGGGGAAGGAAGTGAGATTTTGTTCTCACTCCAAGAAGAGCTGAATGTCATGCAGTTTTTTAGGTGCCTGGATGCCTGTGTTTGTGATGTGTTTTAAACCATTGGGTTTAAGAAAGATTATTCTAGGTCTGTGAGGTAAATGCAAGGGTTTGAGTAGCTGTCGCCGGTAGATACAGTGAAGCTCCTATTGGAGCGCTCCTATGTTTACCGCGTCCGCCAGGGGTGCGTGCAGTGTTAAAAATGGCCATTTGCCGATTTTTAATGGGCAACTTGGCGAAGGACTGGTAGTGCTTGAAAAAGAAAAGTTTATGGGAGTATTTGCTAGAATTGGAAGGCATTTAAGCATCAGCGGCCTCATAAGGTTTCCTTCTATGCACAAAAGGTACTTATAATGCGACTTTGGTGTTTTAATCAATGTGAGGCATGATTTGAGGAAAAGTCTCTATAGGAATTTCACTGTCTCTACAGGCCGCCAGATCAGCCGAGAAGGTGGTCATGGGTTTGAAAGTCTGAAAAAGGCTGTGCTCCATGCTAGTGATCTGGTAACAAACATGGACAAAGAATCTGTGAATGGAGTTACTCACCAATTTCAAACGAAGATAATTACTAAATTAGCCCTTTGGTCATTTTCATATGGCCCATGGTTATCCAAACATTGTCTGATGGTAGCTATAGTACAGAACTTGGACAAAAGGCAAATCATTCATTTAATTCTGTGTTCCATGAAAAAAGCATTACTTTTGTCGATGCTCAGTCAACGATAGAGGCTCAAATGAAACTTGCTAGAAAAATTATTTTGTGTCCTTGTCAACTATGTAGGATCCTGTTTTTATGGTGCCGGTATGTGATATCTCTTCTTTTTTGTTATTTATATTTAATAACATTGTACCATAATCTACCAGTAAACTTGAGTGAGATAGACATTGTTTAGAACATGACTAATTCACACAATGAGATTTACTTCAGTCCAGCATTCTTAGGAAATGTTGGAGGCTGCTTCTAAAATTCAAACATAAGATTTACGCAAACCTCAGTCTAATCCCCTCCCCATATTTTTACCACTTCTTAACCTGGCATTAAATTGTCAGTTGGTTTTCTTTGTTTCACTTTATAATGGTACTGCTTTAGGGCTTATAATCTGCACCGTGATCCCATCTCCCTGTGCTTTTCAACTTTAAGTCGCCTATTGACTTATGAACAAGATATTTTTTAGTTTTCCTTGATCATGTGAAGTTTACAAGAAATCCAGTCAATCTTTTAGATTCTTTAACAAAACTAATGATACTTATCCAAAAATGCATAGAGAGCAAGGATGCAGGCTTTTGGTGTCCAACGTTGGTCACCTGACGGGAAAAATCTTAAAATGAAACATTGAATTCTATCCCTCTAATTTACAAATTCGATCCAACAATGGACCATTTCAAAATCACCATTTTTCTTGGTTACTTTGGTAAAGTCTTAAGCATACTGGTGAAGCACTTGCCTTTCATTTGCATAATTTTTGTGAGCTTTCTTTTCTCGCTAGAAACTTGGCCTACGGAATGTGACCCAGGTCATCTGAGGGGTCGATTTTATATGGAAAAGGAAATAGTCTCTTTACGAGTTTTAGCATTCAATTGTCTGACAAAATTCTTTTTTTGAGGTCACACGTAGTCTTCATTGGTTTGTCCTCTGCCTTGGTATTTGGAAACTGAAATTTATAGGAGTTAGTCATTGCCTGCTAATTGTTTTTCCACTCTCCAGACAGCTACAAACAATACCGGTAAGGTTATCAGACTTTTTCACTTACTTGCCACTGCCGCTCTGCATGTTTGTGTTTCTTATGTGTATTTTTGACATCTCTTTTATGCCACCAATGATGTCGGAGGGTCTGATTGATCTTGGGTGATTTCTGAAGCCTACTGGTCTGCTGCTCATCTTGATTTCTGTGTCCTCAGGATTAGGAGTATGTGTAAATACAAATGCACCTGTGACTAGTTTAGTGATAAGTTTTACTGTGAAATTTGAAATTCGAATTTTGTGTTTTTAGAAGATGGTTGTGAAATACTTTGAAAGTCTGAAGGATTGTCATGCTTAATACTACTTGTTTCTTTGAATGAGACAGCTAACAACCAAGATTTTATGATATTATTTCTTGTGTGATGGCAAAAAGCTGTTAGGTTCTTATGAAAGTTATTTGTTTGAAGTCATATAAAATGTGGCGGAATCTTCACGTAAGCGAGTTTCGTTTGATTCACGTGAGTTGGACATTTTTCAAGGGAGTTTCGATCTTATAAGTTGCGGGTGGTTGGGCAAGCTTAGTGTGGTGGCTAAAATTGTAATTACTTGCAAATTTTAGGGGCAGTTGTTAAGTCGAACATGGGCAAAATGTTCTGGACGAGTATTGTACATAGCAAATGCTCAGAATTGCTCTCATAGTCGTGTACATGCCAAATTATTGTTTAAAATGCATTCATGTTTTTAATTATGTTATTAAGTAAAATGGTTATTTTTATTCATTTTCACAAGAAGTAAAAAAAGTTGTATATGCACAGGCGGTTAGTAACATGGCACACTCAGGGGCTGGGGAAGTGTGACGAGTATATATCTACTCCTAGCATACTTTTTAACTGCAAAGTTAATATTTGTTTAGGTTGACTAGTGTTCAGCAAAACAAGATATCCTGAAGTGCAGAAAAGCACAACTTTAATCGATATATTAGCTTACATTTGATGTCTGAACTTTGGTGAAACCCATAAATGTCGGCTAATGGAGCCTAGGTCAAACAGCTGTGCAGTACAGTCAAAAGTACCGTATTCATGGCTCTGTCAGGCAGAAACAGAATTCCCTCATGACTATTAATGAAGGGAAATAACTGGAATAGAAAGTTAGTGAGGTGGATACATAATTCTGTCATTGTCTTACCTTTATAGCTATTACCGTCACCACGGGGAAAGTGGTATTTTGTCCGATTAACTGTTACTTCAGTGCTGTACCTGGTATTCAATTGTTGTTCATAGAGCCACATCAGCAGCAAAAGTGAATGGTACCGTCAATGTGTTCTCCACAATAGAAAAGTTAAACTCAACAGGACGTACAAATTTCATTCTAAAGTTCATGATTGCCCACGTTGTGGAGAGTATAAGACGCGGAATCAACACCAAAAGTTCAAAATGTTCTGATTTGCCATCTTTTTGCACTGGATTTCAAACTCAATATCAGTAAGACAAATTCAGTGGGGGGGGGGGGAATAAGCGTGAACAGTTTCAAGACATCTAGTTTGAGACGTAGAAGAAACAAACTGAAATGAATACTGGAACTATTAACTCTGATTGAGAGAGACGTTGCTCAAAATCTTATGTCAATGAGACCAAACAGTTAAAAAAAATGTGTATGTCTCAATAATATTGTCATCCTAGTGACGGGGACCCGTACAATTCTGCTATTTTTAGTCTTCTGTGCAGCACGGGACATGATTTTTATACAAAGGCTGTCATGGATTTGTTCACGAAAACAACAACGGATTTAAAACTTGACATGGATTGTGAGAAGGACTGGTTCAGGTGATGGATAGAACAGTCGTCATTGAGGCATGGCGATCTCGGGTTCCAATTGTTCCATATATGGGATAGAACCTTTGCTGAATTGCCATGTTGTCTGACTAAGATGCCACCTGTTGGTCAGTAGCCAAGCTGAAGTCTGCAGGATGCGGATGCAACGTTGTCACTAATATGAGTTACCAGTTTCGGTATTCGTTTCAAATCTTTCTTCTCATTGGGGTGAAATTCAAATTTGTTACTGTTATGTGTCAAGACAGGAGCAATAGTCACTTACATGGGTCCCGCATTTTGAAAAGTTTGGTGGCCGTTATTCACTGATTCTCGTAACGTGGGACACCTGAAAATGACTGTTACCAAAACATGTAGGGGTGGACATTGCAATTCATCGATGAAGATGGTGTCTTAAGAAATCCTAAAATTGCACGTAGCAAGTGGTGTGGATTGACACCCAACTGTCAGTTAACTTAAGGTAAAAATTCTTTAGTTTAGTACACAATATGACTGACAGGAATTTATTTTGTCAACTTCAACAAAAAAGATTTTAAGAAAAGTTAGTGTCTTTTGTGGCTTATAGCTGTCACCACCTCTGAAACGCATTTTGGTGTGAATTTCTAAAGCATTCGTAGTACTAAAGTACAACAAGTGGCAATTTCAGCAGTAACTTTTGCTCCCAAAGTTTTTACTGTATTGTTTGTTCATTTGTTTATCATGCCACAAGCAAATATTTGCTTCCTACTAAAGTCAGTTGCCCTCCTCTAGTACATGGATATTTACATTGAATGTATATCCAGAATGACCACATGTTAGTATTTGAGAAATTTTATTTGCTCCTATTTGTGACTGAGTGATTGATACATCTAAAAACAGTAATTGGCAAATTGCCCCACATTATGGGAGGAAACTGTGATTAGTATGGCTATTGATTGTTATGAGTGTGTGTTATGTAGTTGTGTTAATGGTGTTATGATATGTGTTCATTATGGTTTCTATTCTGTGAAGCCCAGTCAAGCTTTTATGATCACAATTTTGCAGTTCCATAATAAATCTCCTTGGGTGAGTTTGTGGGAGTATTGAGTGTGTTCAGTCAAGGTCTATGGTAAAATTCTATAATTCGGGACAAAAATAAATGATAAAATTGCATTTTTCTGAGTTTTTTTGTTGGTTTAAGACATTGCTGCTAATGTTTAAAATTTTGTTGTTGACAACTGTCTGTACAAAGCTAAACAGTGCCGCCCTCTTTGAGTCAAGATGGTCACACTGTCTAGTACAAAGATGCTTAAAAGCAAAGTGAAATTACTTGAAGAGTTATTTTTGTTATGAAATATCATTTCACCTGTTCGTGATATCGTGTCCCAAACTGAAGAACAATTTACAATAAAAAATCTGAATTTTATGCTCCAATTGATTCCTGTGGCCCCCTTCCTCTTTCTTTTCTTTTGTCCACCCTGCCCCTATTTAGACCTTGTGCTGAACATACAATAAAATCTCAGCAATTTCGGCCAACATTAATTGCTAAAACTAACATTTTCTCATTTTTCCAGGTCTTTTAATTTTAATTGCTCTAATAACCCACAGGTCTTGCCATGGCACAGAGCTTGAACATGTGGAAACATTAATTTGCCACAACATATCTTTCGTATGTCGGCCATATTGTGCCCTAATTTTTTAAATTTAATGGTAACCTAGTTTAACCCATTTCGAATACTGCAAAGTTGTCGTCTTAGTAGTGCATGTGTGTCTGAACTGAAATGTTCAGTACTTTTTAATTGCATCACCATTGATTCATACTCTAGTCTAAAAGTAGACTTCCACACTGGCTACCCTAATAATGCCCACTTCAATTAGACATTCCCTACCAAGATAAAGCAGTGCTAATACAGACATAGCCACAAGTCAAGGAAAATGGAATTTGTTTATTGATTTGGTGGCAGAGATATGAGCAGTGAAAACACATGTTGGATGGCTTGTTCCATTGATGTACTCTGTCTGTCTGGTATTTGGAGATTTTTGTGGATGATTCCTGGCGTAGTTTTCTAACATCTGTCTAACTATAGGACTGTCTTGAGCAACTGAGGATCATTTTGCTTTGCTCCACCAGCCATTAAGATTGGTTGCACAAGCTGGTTCTCAACTGCAAACTCTGTCGTTTGGACTAGCTGTGATGCAGTTCTGAATGTATTGTAACTGTGGACTTGACTGTAGTTGTAGTTGAATTCTTCTCCTGTGGGACACACTTATTCTTTTGCGTGTGTGGGTGGAGTTCTGCTGGCAAGTAGGACAGAAAATTCATCGTGACAGGAGGTGTTGATGCTGATTGTATCCTGTGTATGATAAAGGTTTAGGCTCATGTTAGCTGGAAACTTTCTTGATGACATGATCATAGACCTAAGAAAGATGGAATACAAAAACCTCGCTCTTTCCAGAATCTTCTTTGAAAATTACGACTTCTCTTGTTTCTGTTGTGTGCTATGGAAGGAATTCTTAAATTTAGTGTCTCCTGATTTTCAGTGACATTCTGAGTTTTGGCTGCAGATTACTAGACAAGTACTATTACTGCCCGCTGACCGATGACCAGGTCATCTAATATTTATGAATGAGGCGATTGGGGCATCAGATCTCGTTGGTGACTATGTAAATATTATACTGGATCGGAGGATTATGTGATAGAGTCTATGTGGTGTATTGATCGGAAGTACGGTAGTCAACATCGCCAGGCATAGTGGCCATCATGGAGGAGGTCTGCCACATTATACCCTGCTGTGATGAGGGCTGTGTCACCCATGTCACCAACATGTTGACCAGATGTTTTGCATGTTGCCGTGGAAACAAAGGTTCTTATGTTACTATTGGTCTTATTGTTGTGACTGACTTGAAATTTATGATTGTTTTTAGCCTATGAATTTAATGTTTTGATTAACCTGAAGTCTTGTAGTGTGAACAGATCAGCTTCGATTTTTTGTTATCATGTGACTTTTTGTGTAAAATCTTAGCCATGCAGTGCACACATTATTTAAAATCGTCAAAATCTCCATTTCGTCATAGAAACAACTAACTTTTTGAGATAGACCTCTTCCCGCTTTCAAGCTAGTGTCGAGGTCTTTCCCTAACCAGATGAAAAATGGCATTGTTAGCCTCTAATTATTTGAGACATACCAACTTTTTGAGCCCACTTTCAAAGAATAACAAACTGTCTTTTTTCCAAGCTGAAGAATTTCTGTACAGCGATATTAGCCAAGACCGCTTTCAAAAAGTTCTTTAAGTGGTCTAAATGAAACAGTATTTTTTCGAGGGAAAGCAAAGCCTGTGGATGGAAAGCTGGTAAGATAACCTACATAGCTTCATGTAAATGCATTTTTGTAAATGCAGTGTGCCAGTTTATAATTTAGCTGTGTTACTTTATGCATTTAACCTTGTGGTCTCTACCTTTTGCTCTAAGGAGGATTCCAGGCTGTCCTTTATTGAAAGATTGTGTTACAGCCGGATTTCCACGATTAACTTTTTCAAGAACTGTGCTGTGGGGATTGTGGTCACCACGCGTGCGGGGTCTTAATTTTTGGGAAAGAGTAGATCTTGGAAGGGTTCGATGGCCGAGTGAATCTTGTTATCTTATTTGTGTATGCTCAGATACTTGCACATACTGTTGAGGCAAGTGACTGTACTAGAAAGGCCAGTCTTTGTACTGCCTGACAAGTCATGTTAAGGTTGTCTAGGACCCTAGAAAAATGTCCAAATTTGGCCAACTTTGGAACGTCATATTTCAGAGATGGCTGGTCGGATTCATATGTAGCTTTCACGTTATATGTTTTATGCACTGTCGTCCAAAATGACGCTATGTGTTGTTTTTATTGTGTTCCACTTTTGTATGATGGACTATCAAAAAGTTGCACTTTTGTAATTTTCATGTAAAAAGTAAAAAATTGCAAAAAATGAAAACAAATATGATAATTTAGAAAACTAACATTTTGTGGATTTCATTACATTAAACAAAATTTGGTCATGTTGTTACCGGTACCATCATGGCTTCGTTTTTGTGCTAAATTTTACTCAAAAGGCATGGTCACATGACCCAATTATTTCATATTAATAAAAATCAACATTTGCATGCTACAGGATTTCTGCTTTATGAAAATATCTACTTTTACTGACTTATGTTGTCTTGTCGATATTTGACTAAACACTCAGATTTGTCAATAAGGTCCTATGTAAACTTAATCCCACTTGGCTTAGCATTACAACAGTTACTACAGATGAAAATTCTCTATTAAACAAGGAAGGATATAGTTATGTTTTGATAAAATTAACAAATTTTCAAATTAAATGTCATGGAAATTAGGATATGTCCTGTGAAATTATATTCTCCCTAAAATGTTTTCAACTAGGATGTAAAATGTATTTTCAGCACAGCTCTCTTGATTTAACCAGTCTGTTCTAAACATTGTATTTTTGCGTATTAAGCCCAATATCCAAAATATTTACATCAAGGAATTTTTTGCTCGAGTATTTCAGGTGCACACCTACATATTACAGATAGATGCAGGCGTCTATCGTTTGTGCATGTCTTAATACGGCATTAAATGGAAGCTTTTTGTCAAAACAAGTTTAAATTTAGGCCTGACTTACAGTTATAAAATTGATCTCAAATTGTTCCTTACTTAGTTCAGTGAACTTTGATCGCCGGAGAATAGTCAGGTCAGAATAGTCACGGCGTTATTTCTGCTGACCAAACTAATAAAATTTCACGTCTCCCCGTCGCCTGAAATTTGAGCGAATTTGTCTGAAAGAATAACAAACTTTCAGTTCTTTCTTCGACTGAGGAACAATTTGGCTTAGATCAAAACCTGATTTTTGACAGATAGCACGGGTGCTGTGACTTTAAGCCGGTGCTTTCGCTCGAAACCCCCTCTTTGAACTGGCTGCGTACTTACGTTACAAGGTTTTTGTCCATTCTTGGTACTTTTCGTTAATTGCTGCCATGTCCAATACATGTCATGTCTATCATTTTGTAAATTGTAGTGAATAAATCATGCTACTTTCATAAGACTTTAAAAGCTGCTCCTTGCTTTCACTCCAATGTTTCACATGGGGCTAATCCGGTTATAATACAAATTCATTGAGTAGATGGTAATTAGGCTTGAATACGTGCTTGAATGATCGGTAGAAGAGCGATATGTATGACAGGATGCTTAGGTATTGTTTGGCAATCTGTCAATTTCACTTTCATGACCCCAAGTCACAATTGGTGTTTTCGTGTTTGATTTCTTTATCAGTTTCTTAGCAATAATGAGTACTTCCTGTAACGAGAAAGATGAAAGCTGTTCTGGCCATCAAGGAAGAAAACTTATATTTCAGGATTAACGACGTAGCTTTATTTAAGTATTGACTTAAACTATACTGTACAATTTCTATGCCTTGAGTCAGACTGTTTATGTCGTATGCTGCCTCAAAACAGGTGAGAAACTAATTAAGATCTTTGATAATTGTCAAGGATCCAAATTTCACGATTCTTTAATATGAAAGTATCAATCTTTAAGAATTGTTGCTTGATTCTTTTAGGGTTAATAAAAGGCTCTAACCCAAAAGGCACGCGACGTGTTGCCTCTCAGTTGTACGAGACCACGACCCCACAGCTCATCCACAGACAGGGACCGACGTCAAAACGGGTGTCAGCGCCACTTAGCAAAATCCATTATGACCCAGTGGCTGTGAAAGAAAGACCAGAAAGAATTGTTGAGGTGAAGTGTGCTGAAGCAGGGATATAACTTTCATTGGAGTGTTGAATTTTTTTGATGCTCTGTGATTGCTTAAAATTTGTATTGAATAGTGCTTATTGCAGAGCAGCTGAATGCCGGTGGCACCTTCCCAATTTTAGATGGATCCATTGTAGTTTCATTGTGCCCCCTGGTGATCATTTTTGTCATGTTTGAATGTTTTTGGCGTCCACTTCTCCATCTGCCACACAACTTGAAGGATCGTCATGAAACTTGGCAGATATGTTCTTAATGAGGAGAGCACAAATAACATTGATTTTTCTTTGGTTTCCATTACTGTGGTGTTTTTTTTTAATTTTGATTTAATTTATTGATGTCTGTTGAGGAAAGCATGGCCGATGTTGATTTTTGGACTAATCTGACTACTGTGGCACCCCTCAGTTGCAAATTGTCAGTTCTGTGACGGATTTTCATCTAATAAATAAAGGACAATATTGACAATTATTTATGAGAACACAACTGCTGATTTTTGAATGGATCTGTCTATCTTGGAAATATCTGATAAACTTAAAGCACTCTTTACTGTTTGTGATGCACACATTGAGCACATCTCAACATCAATCTGTATTGCTCTTGTTGGATTTTGAAGTGTCCTGTTGATGAAAATTCAATCAGCATTTAATGTTTTAGTTTTTGATTTTTGTCGGTCGCCAACTTGACTCATTTTTAAATTGACCTCAGGCATGCAGCACTTCAGATTCAGCCCTACGAAAAATTACAGGATACGTTTCTTCGCCGTCAACAGTTCGATATAACATACCCACGTTCTTGAAATGCGGGTTCGGACTATTAGCCTTTCGCCTACAAAATTACGAAAATTAAAGTCTCATCTTCAGGTTGGCGATACTCAAGTCATGTTGCGTCCAAAGAAGGCAAGCGATGCCCCGCGGTCAACAGGTGTTGACACTATTCAGGGGGAGTCACCAGCTAAAGATGATGTCCTTGATGATGATGCTGAATGGGCGCAGGTAAGGTACCGGGTCAGAGTGTTGCTTAGCAACCATACACCTATGCCTTATGTCCACTCTGCTTGAGAGGCCCATATTTCATCTCAATGTAAATTCTTAAGAGCTAAAGTTCATTTTGTTTCAATCTGTATATTTTACATGACATAATTTTGTTTATATTAAGCTTATGATCAGCTGAGGTTGTGTTCCCATCTTGGACTTGTCTACAGTAATGCAATGTAACTGGAGTTATTGGTTTAAAATGATTGTGACATTGGGCTTGAATCATTTTCAAAAATCCTGTCATTAAACGTTCTGGGTGTTTTACAGATAGCTGTCATTGTATCAAGTTTTGGGGGTCATTTGAGTATGACTCCTGTTCACGCTACTAGCAAATTTTCGGTATACACAGGTATAATCTCACATTGCACCTTGGGGAATCTGCATGTTTACCCTGCCACCTATTGTTAACTAAGGAAGGCTCTTAGTGCTGCCATCTATTATTAGTTAATGCATCAAACTTTGAAGGGCCATGTTTGGCTGTGGTTGTGTTACCTTAAACAATAACATTTTTAGAGGTATTAGTTTTTACATTAGCTGTGCTGTACCAGCATTTATTTTGGCGGTTAGCTGCTTCCATTAGGTATAAATTGCATGGTGATTCGAGTTCATCCATTCGAAAAATTCTAACCATTCTGTTATTGATCAAAAAGAATTGTTTTTAATCCTTAACAGTGAACTCACATGTGGGTTTCTTGGATGTTGAAGGGCCAGGTTTCAGAGATTGGCTGCTTATTTCCCACTACTTTAAGAAACTTTACAAAGCTTCAATCTTCAGAGCCTAGTGGAACTCTAACTTGTATACTGTTCTTGCCTGTCTTGTTATAGACTTTGTAGAAAGCTTTCATGCATCGAAGGTTGTCGGTCGGCTTCTCTTCTGAATCTGTTCTTACCGAAATGTTTATGGCACCGACTTATATCTGTGTGGTTAAGTTATCAAAAAGTGTTAGCCTGTTGCTCCACTCAGGATACTTAGAGAATTCACTAAATATAGAATTCTTGCAAGTCGAGTTTAAGGATAATTGGAGAATAGAAAGTCCCATACCATACACCATGTCTCTTGCACATGCAGTCTGTTCTGTGCACAGACAGCACAGCAACTGTTGTTCATAAGCAACTGGGACCATTGGAGGGGAATGGCTATTATTAGGGAGAAAAAGGGCTGCTAGGGCCTCACTAAACAACAAGACTTCACGAGTTTATGCAAGACTGCCCGAGAGCATGTGATTTTGGCTAGATTTTTCTCGCTGCGATACGGGCTACTGAACTCTACTAAGCATTTGTGGTTGAACTATTAGTTTTGGCTGCACATGTAACCCACCTATATTGATGCTTTGGGATTATAACACTTTGCATTCTCATTTTCCATCGTTATTCTCTGCAATGGTGTATAGTCGGGGAAAATTAAGCTTAAAGGGGAAGACAGTGACAGTGATTACGCAGCATTTTTCCCCTTGGTTACAGGAAAAAATATTGAGTAATCGTGTATTGGTACATTTTGTAGATCTAAGCGATTCTAGAAATTCACATGTGGCCCACTCAATAGGGAAGATGTGGCAGTCTCCCTCCTGGTAGAGTTAGTGGAAATGAACCGCGTAGTATTTTATTGCGTCACAGAGAGCCCAAATGCATTGAAATCACCCTAAACAATGAATACTGCTGCTTAGTTCTGTAGTAAGACACGCCGTTTTTGTAGAAATGTAATATATCTGCGTTAAATTTTACTTAAATTTAGACCGCAATAAATAATTTTACCGAAGGTAGTGTTCTCTGGCTAGTGTTCAAAAGCGAGGGAACGACTTTGCCTCACTTCTCCCTCAACTACACCTCTGATTCTCTGTCACAACTCAACCAACTGCTTTAAGCCTCACTCTGCTTTCCATATTTTTTGCTTAATTTATCAGTTATTCTGCATATAGCCCGTATCTCCACATATATATATATGCATGGCTTTTGACTTTTGCACGTTGCAGATTGCAGACATTATGGCCTCTTTTGGGGGTGGAATAGCAAGAGAGTCCGTGTTTTTACGCGACTTTGGCGACTCGGTCAAGGAGTTTTTATCAGGTACTGTGGTGTTATGAATTGACACCGGAATTTGTGGGTGAATCTGTATTGATCAGATTTTTGTTTTAATTGACTATACTCCATTACAACTTTCTCTCATTCAATGATCATTTCAGATGGGAACTGTGTGAAAACATAATGAGATCTTTCTCCTTTGTTAAGTGGTTGGGGCTCTAGCCCATGCACGCATACCAAGTGGAAAGATTCCACACGGAACTCTCTATCTTTGAGCACAAAAACAATTTTTGTTTGACCCAATTTAAAACTCTGATGGTCAAAACAAGCATGGTTATAATGCAAACAAAATCTTTTTTGATTCATGGACAGTTAGGGATATTTAATATGAATCATTTGAATGTCCGCTATGCAATACAACACATGATGGCATGATGTCAGCAAAGAATTTTAAAATAACCGTCCTAGTTACTTGTAGATTGAACGTGGCGTTGCAAGTTTGCATACAAAATGCTCCGTCACCATCTAGCAACCCAGAAAATTTCAACACGTTTTATGTGAAACCTTGTGGAAACCATTTTAACTTTTCTTCTTTGTTACTGAATTCTGACATTTAATTTTGAAATGAAGGTACTGCGCAGATATTTTTCTCTCTGACAAATCTTTATAATGTGCTCTAAACAGTGCTTTAATTTTTTAACCATGATTTCCTTGATGTCTTGTTTTCTCGCCAATTTCAGGTGGAAAAGTGATTCAAAGTGTTGGTGACTGGCTAGATGACATTGGGCTCCCGCAGTATGAAAACACGTTTGTGGCAAATGGTTTCGATGACATGGACTTCCTGGTATGTGAAGGATGATGGCTAACGACATCTATTGGCAGACTTTTGCTCTGCCATATTTTCTAAATCTGCACTGCTGACAATATTCATTATAACAGCTAAGAATCATTTTGAAAAACCACCAAAGGGATCCAAAGGGCCTTTCCTGCCTGCTCTACTATATTACATGACATGTTGACATTTAGTAAATTATGGAATTTAATTTATGGATAAAGAAATGAAGTCAGTGTCACACCGTGTATTTCAAAAACAAGAAAAACTACTATGCAGCCCCCATTACCAGAACAGAATGATAACTTTTAGTCATAGACACAACTTATAGGCTTTTATTGAATTTTGTTCTTTATACTGAGATTACAATTATATTTTTCCACTTATTTGGCACAAAATAATTGCCGATTTTTTTTTCTGTTATTCAAAGGCCGGTTATTGAAATTTTACCAGGATGTTGTCTTTTGGTATCTGCACACTACAAGCGAAGCTAGCAATAGTTTGAAATTTTATTAGTCTTTAATTTCATTGAAAAATTTGGCAAAATATACTCACTTTTCCGGTGCCATATATTGTGCGTCAAATTGAAGAAATCTTTTCTTGTGAATAACTTGTTATTTCTTATCTCAATTAGTTGGGTTGGCGAGGAGCACAAAATGAAGGTGCAGTATTTTTCATAATAAATTGTACAGCGTTTAAAATCAACAAAATTTCAGTGCACCACACTGCGACGAAATATCCATTTTATTTCAACTAGTCTTTTTGCAAATCTCAATAGTCAGTCTTAGTTGATAGATGTTCCACACACATGTCGAAATCGCAACAAATTACTGGACAAGTCCATTCATAAACTGACTAGTAACAACCAGGCTCAAAATATCACATAAAACTTGTACAAAAGTTTGTCAAAAACGCTACTATTGTGACTTAAATATGTCTACATTGCCAAATAATTCTGGAGAGATGTTCATCCAAGTTTGGTGGAGTCTGGCAGTTTTTTGGAAGTCTGTTTTTTTTGAAAACTACTGTACGAGTTAGTATGCCAGGCGAGGAAGCAGTGTGGCCCAGTGTGATTGGTGCTTTCTTTACTCGAGGTCATGGGTTCGGGTCCCACTGGTCCACACTGCTAGACCCTTGAGTCAGGTTTCTAGGTCCTCAGCTCGGTTTTATCTATATATTGTTAAAGCACAAAAATGGTTCCAGGTGATAAGTGCCATGTGCCCACATGAGCAGCCTGCACACGTCTGGTATAATTTGTCAGTTGATTTACATTTCCACTGCCAGTGAGTTCACGCTGTTAATGTTTCAGGGAAGCAATGTTCTGGATGAAACTGACTTAATTACCATTGGTGTTACGAACGTTCAGCATAGAAAGTCTATTTTATTGGCAGCTCAAAGCAAACCACCTGTGATACCAATTGGTGAGTTGAGTTTTATTTTTCAATGTATATTATGATATGCGAACAAATACAAAAATTATACATAAGTTGTTTTGTGGCATCTGTAAATTACAAACCATGATATTAAAAGACTACAATTTTCTTAATTTTCATTTTTGTGAAGAAATTTGACAAAATGAAATTTCACTTGTTGGCCATATTGTGTGCTACATAAGTGAAGAATTAGAACATTTCATGGTTCACTGCACCCAAGGAAGGAGGAACTGAATTTGGGATGTGCCTATAGTTTTCTTCCGATTCCCTTGAGGATGTTACAAAAAGTTCTAAGAAACTATCCATCTTCAAGGAAGCGGTGGCTTTAATTTGAAACTTACCTCAGTCTGTTATTTCACTCATGATCTTTTACTGACCGTGGCTTTGTTTACAGATGATGACAACATGCCGTCGTCGGTGGAGGAGTGGTTACAGTCGTTACGATTATCCGACTACAAGGATAGCTTCTTAGGCAGTCACTACACGAGCATGGAGAGAGTGCGGAAAATATGGGAGTTGGAACTAAATGTAAGCAGTTTCTTTGGATTGTTTGTTATTATAGTGTGTGTTTTTTGGGTCAAGTTATCGTATTTACCCTGGCTGACACCCGTAGTTACACAGCCTCTCCTTATTTGCCAAAACTTTCATTTCAAACACCCATGCTATGTTGCACTTTTAGTTCATTTTAGTACCATATCTAGTTCGTTTACTTACAATTGGCAGATGGTCACTCACAACTGCAATGTTTTGTCCTTTGACCAATGCGAAAAGGCGTGCTATCCAAGTTTGGCGTGATGTTATCACGGTTGATCTGTCATTTTCAAATTTAGTCCATAGAATTGTGAGACTTGAGTTATTTCCAAGAATAGTCACTGTTTCTACTCTGTTGGCAAGCAGACGTAATAAAATTATGCTGAAGGGCATTGTTGTTGATATTACATCGTTATGTCATAGTTACGTCGTCACAATCGTTGAGGGGTCATAATGACTTCTTAATGGTGCACACGACTTGGTGCTTTACAAGAAAACAAATAATGGGTTAAAATCACCAATTTTGGACAAAGATAATTGCTAAAATCCCCTTCTGTGTTTTTCAGGGGCTTCTAACATAGGCCCACAGCTTCTTAAAACATCGCCATATGATAGCTATGGTACAGAAGTTGATCACAAAAAACCATTAATTTTGGTGCAACGTGTCTTTTATGGAAAAATAGGAAAGTACAGTACTGTTTCACTTGTCGGCCATATTGTGTCCTAAATTGGTGAGGTTTTACCCTACGTTGTGCGGGTGAAAAGTTGTAATGTTTTTTGTTGTTGTATATTGCAGGTTCTGGACATAACAGTATTAGGTCACAAGAAGAGAATTCTAGCCTCATTGGGTAACAGGCTGGGAAGTGAGAGAGTCCAATCATTCCATTCATCAGATAGCCTAGTATGTATAGGTCTTTGCCTGCAGAGGGAGTTAGTCTCGGTATTGACTTAGGTAGCATTTTCTATCCCGTGTGTTCTCTTCTATGTAATAAGAAAAGGGTGCTACTGCATGCTCATGCAGTTTCTTTGCAACTGGGGTAATGGGTACCTGAGATAATGTTAACCCGGATTAAAACAGTACCACTTTTAGCTGACCAATTTGGCGGTGCACCTCTACCAATAACTCTAAGGTGTTCCCTGAGTTTTCGTCATTTGGTTTTTGGTACCTTATCCCGGTTTCCATGTGAATGTGTTGGTTTGGGTTTGAAATCTGTGGCTAGTTCCACATCTGTTATTTGGAAAAAGATGTCCCTGCGAACAATTGTATATGGTGTAGAGAAATGAAGATTGACGAAAAATATTTCTTCATCTTTGTGTGGTTAATTCACTAATTTTGAGGCATAAACATATACAGTCCATATTAGACTGGTCTCTGCTGTCTCTTTTGACATAGCGAAAAGACATCATGATTTCAACACGAAAGCCAAAACTCCAAACTGACTTTTCAGTCAAAAATTAGGAGATCCTTTCAACTGTCAACAGAGGGCACACCTTGTGCTTGTGATCAAGGATACAATTACTGTGGTGCAGTTTTATTGTCTTTACATGAAGGGACATTTTCCTGCTATACGAGTTTCACTCATTTAACAAGCAAAGTTATTTTAAAGCTAGATCTGGTCCAGTTTAGCTTGCTAAAATTGAATTAGGTCCTTTATTCTCACCAAAATTGGTCTCATAATATTCCTTGCCATGACAGGATTCTTTTTCCATTATTAACCGGAACATCGAAGTTGCCAACGACTCAAAGATTTTATTTGGATTGGTCAACCCTAAAATGGTGCTTATGTCCACATTCACATGTGACTTAAAATTATGAATTTGGAAATGAAAACGGCGCTTTTTCGCGTTGCCTGTTGGTGACAGAAATAGAACCCTATCACGCCAAGGAATATTTCGAGACCAACGTATAAGAGTAAAGGGATCAAATTCTATTTTTGTTTTTAGAAAGTTTAACAGAGCGAAATTCTGCTTTAATCTTGTGAAACAAAGAGAAGTTATAATGTATATTTGACTATGAGGCCATCTTTACTTACAGGACTGGAGTTGTAGTCCACTGACGGCTGTTACCAAGTCTAGCGAGGAGGAAAGTCTTGCATCGTCGACGGAGAAAGACCTCGATCTCTTTAAGGACTACTCAGGGGTCAAACCAAAATATGATGCCAGCTCGCAAATGCACCAAAAATCACCAACGGAAAACGAAAAATTGAAATTTCCTTCCATTCCAGCGAAAAAAGAGCCTTCCAGGCCGGTAAGTAGATCATCCCTTGTACCACTAACGAACAATTTACTGTCGGTGGGGGGACCGGTACCATGAGTTGAGAAAAATCAGGAAGGTCTTAAGTTGCGTATATAATTTGTTAGTTAGGTTCCTTAAAAATGTCTATTTCCTGCCTTCAGAACACCATACAGTGTATCTCTGACTAGGCTGATTGGATTCATATGAAACTTTTTCAGATGCTATGCATTGTGCAATGTTCTCCACAACTTGGTTAGGAATTGTTTTTTAAAATGTTCCACTCTTTTATGAGGGTCTATCAAAACATCAGGCTTTTATGATTTTCACTGATGAAAATATCAAAAGTTGGATGAAATGAAAACTTTATGATAATTTAGAAGACCATAACAGGGTTTTGAAATTTCATCTTGAACATTTGTTTCAAATGAGATTTGATAATATTGTTTTGCTATAAACGTTCTTTCCTTTTTTGTTAAATTTCCCTACTAAAAAGAATGGACATGTGACCCAATTAATAGCAGATTGGCAATAAGTCAAAGTTCAAACTCTACAAGCTTTCTACATTCAGTGTTTCAAGTGAGTTAAAAGCTGTAGTTATTTAGATATTTGGCTATTGAAATAAAAAAATCTTGTCAATAAGGTTCTACATAACCCCAACAAGCTCTAAACCGTTTGATTCTAAGGTCGTAGGTTAATCTCCTAGCTTGCAATGTGCAGGCCCAGAAATGACTCAGTAAACTGGCTGAAAATGTTGCGACACACTCCTCAATGGACATTCCCGAAGCAGCTTTACATCTCGTCTCTCTGGTAACCATCACTGCAGCCTGATAGATTATTTTTACCTACAGCCAGGAGATGGCGTCGAGAGTGACTTCTTGCGTATTCGTCCTCCTCAATTGACTGCCATGCAGAGTCCTATCAAACAATGGCGACACAAGCCCGAAGTTCTCATCAAGGGTTGTTGCAACTATTCCTCACAGGTAGGTCACATGACTGAAAAATTGATCACATGAAAGCAAATAACAAGCATTTTAGCCAACAATGTCATATTTACGGCATTAAAATCATCAGACACCTAAAAGGTGGATACCGCAGACCAATCAAACACTAGAATATTGATAGTCACGAAATGAAAAGGGGACAGGAAACAGAAAATCAGCACCAGAGTTTTAAGTTGGAAGTGCTATAATTCGAAGAAACTCAAGGTATGCTTAGAATCAAGAATGTGCAGGCTCTCTGTAACTGAGTGTGTAGGGTATGGCGTCTAGAATTGTCTCTGGGGTTATCAAAGTCATTAGTCATGTTTGGAAATTGAGAAGTGGTTAACATTGAAAGTTGAAAACTTATTTATGGTAGAAAATACTCGACTCAACAAGAGCTCAATGCAAAATACTCATCATTTTACCTCAAGATGGCATTGCCAACAATGCCGATGCGATCATACATGAATTTTTCTGCATACACATACTCTTAGTCGTCACTAATACTCTTTTTGCAGAAATATACCACAGTTGAGTTTATTTACAAAGATTGGAAAGTGATGGTGTTTTCTATGAATTTGTGCTTTACAATATGTTCCATATACTTTACTTGTGTTTTGTTGGGATCGAATTCTGACTGAAAAAGGTGACCTTACCTGTGACCTTTATTGGTTCAGTAGTTCTGAAAATAAACTCTCCAGACTTGGACAGAACTCTGCCAGACTCCTTCAAGCTATGACGAAACTTCTTGCCGACGGTTGGCAGTTTATTCGAGCTTTTGTTGAAATAAGATAGTGTTTGTTAAAGTTTTGTCAGAATTTAATGTGACGTTATTGTATCTAGCCAGGAATTTTTCATTTGTGAAAGGACTTGAAAGTTGTTGCCATATTGACAAAGTTGATGGAGTAACACATCATTTTTGCTCATCTCAAGCGGATTTTCTTTTCAAAACAGTGAGCAACTGAAAAATACCACTGACTTGATTTCCAAAGCTTTTTTTACCTTATTTGAATACTAACTGTAGACACTGCCAGTCTCCTGCAGTTGGCCACGAAGCTTACAGATGTGTTCCTGCCAGATACAGTACAAGCCCAAAGTACTCAGACAAAATGACCCAGAATTCCCAGTCATGACAACTGCAGTGGGCAGTAGTCTCGGGCGAGGAACTACCAGTCATTTGTCGATTACTTTTGTCTTGTATTGTAGCAAAATGTCACCTGCATTGTCTTTTTGTGAGAAGCACCGCTTTGTGGAAAGACATACCATGGGCGGCACACCACATGGGGCTGGGGGGGGGGGGGGTATAGCCCCCCAATTATTTCAGTGCTGTACTGCCTATGCATACTGTATGGTACACTTTCCTGTTTGATCCATACATGTATTGGTGCCAAAAGAATCTCCTAGCTCTAATGTAAAACTTCAAAAAAATTTATAGCAGGTTTACCTTTAAAGCAAGACCCTTTTTAGAACACCCTCTTGGTTTGGCTTCAGTTACCAAAAAAAGATTACTATCTCACCCCTCATTTGTGTTTCTATTCAAAATTTTATTGTATGAAATCAATGTAAAAATAAAGGTTGTTGTTTTGTCGTATAATTCGTTCACCTCATAATGTTTACATTGTGGTTAAAAGTGGACCAGGCAAATTGACAAAAAAGCACTATTTTTAATTTACAAATCATTTATGTATTTCAGTTGTATGTTCACATCACATGATTTAGAATAATACTTCATTGTTTAAACTTATAATCGTACTCTGGTTTCAGAATTCACGTCTTTTAAATCCCATTTTCGTGAATTACTTACACCACATGAATTAAAATTAAATTTGTGTCCCCACTAAATACGTGTTTGGCTCAAAATATTTTATTTGATATGGGACTAAAAAATTTTATTGTTGAAAAATTTGCGCTAACAAAAATACACGCCATGACATTGAATGGGGAAAGATAAGTTATTCTGCCAACCAATCCGTAGCCATCTTGGAGCTGGGAAGGTTATTGTGAGGAGGAAGCAGTATGTTAGTGCGGCTATATCTGATTTGTAAAAAATGCATAGTCAGCACTACAAATAATTCGAACAGAATTTCATGATAACTAAGAGTTTTTGTCATGGTATTCATCATTTTTCTTAAGCAGTATCCTATACAAATGTTTTTATTTTCCATCATTTAACAAACGCCTGGCTGTTTCACCTCCATAGCTGAACAAACATGTTAATGTTGTGTAAACCAGGAAATTTTTATAGTTTTTGGTGTATATATTACTGTGTACACTTTTGCAATATGATTGGTCGAGCGAACGTAGAACCATGGCATCCTGTATAGTTGTGCATTTTCTGATGTGTTTGGGTTGTGGTTTAAAGTATTCCAGTGGAAGAAAGAAAAAAACTCTATTGGAGAATCCGGGCATCGATCCCGGTACCTCTCGCATGCTAAGCGAGCGCTCTACCATCTGAGCTAATTCCCCTAGTTGAAGAACTCATTGAATTTAATATATTTATTCAACTTACATTTATGGTGCAAGTTTTCTTGATGTTTTTTTCAGTATCTTGGTTCCTGTTTAGTATCTTCATTACAAGGAACTGATTCTACTAAGGAAGGTATTCGTAAAATGAAGGTAAATCATTCTTCTTAATTGAATTTTATATACTTTTGGCGCTGTTTTGTGTAGCCACTAGAGGGCGTTTAAGGACATCCCTGAGAGAGACTGCCATCTGTGGGTAGATAGTGAAGTTATGTAAACAAGGAAATGATATGCATTGTGTGCCAACTCAGTGACCGTGTGAACAATATTTGAGAATGCTTTGTTTATGCTTTTGTTCATTCTGTGTAGATTTAGTACTGTGCGTGTATGGTTCATGTGTCTTTGACGAAAGATATAAGAAGTTTAGTTTTAGCGCTTGGTGTATGAATCACTTTTCTCTCTCCACAGTGCGCCAATTCATATACTGCTAAACCTGTAAACTGAACGCCCGTGGCATGCTTGTTCAGTGAGTCGTTACGGATTATTATGACAATCTGTATCAGTTACTTTCTCACTAGATTTTAATTACAACAAAAGCAAGCTATTTTTCCAACTCACTTGTTCTGTATGCCATTGAATTTTCAAAGCTCAGTCATGGTTAAAATCACTTTGAAATTGCCAGTGGTTCAAATGTACACCACTGTGTATTTGTTCTGGTCTCGGGGACAAGTAATTCTCATCGCTCTAACGGCTCACGCATGCTTCCATTAATTAATCAGTTATCACCACTATTGATCTGCCAGTGTAGCAGAGTAAAACATTTTTACCCTTGGTATTAAAGCGCATATCGGCTATTTTTAATGGTTTTAGTCTCACTTCTATTTGTGGGCAACTTTGGGGAAATTTGGCATGTTTTTATTTGTTTTGCTGCCCGATAATTGGTTGATTTGCTTTGATGCTAATTATTTATTTATGTTTGGTATTACATTTTAGTGTTTTTCTTGTCCACGAGCATTCAGTGTTTGTTTGCTTCTCTTTCAAAAATGTTGAAATTTATATAGGCCTACAAGAAAATCATTTAATACTATTTTTTTTGTTCCTGTTATGTGTGCTGCTGTATTACGTCGTTTCCTTTCCCTAATCAGTCTCATTTCTTTGTTTTGATTTTTCTGTCTCTCCTAACAGTGCCTTGTAATCGCTTGTTATTAAAATTCATGACAGATATCTTATTTTCTGGGCCATTAAGTTTGCTGTTAAAGGCATCCATCCGTGTGAGCCATGACTAGCCTCCCACTGTGAGCATGTCTGGTGTTTATGGTTATTCAGTTTGGGACAGAGGAATACGGGGCCCCCGAGGGATATACTATGTCAAAATCTTTGTTTTAATTTAAAGGGTCTTCTCATCGTAGTTCGCAATCATTGACGAATCTTCAAAGGACTTGTTGGCTTAATTGAGTTTTTGATCTAATTTGTTCTGAAATAAAGTTAGCCATCATCAGATGTAACGTATTAATGAAGCGAATAAAACTATCCTCATTGGATGTTGGTGCCGGCAGTATTTGGCATTTTCATTTAACATGCTGTTAAAAATTATCAACCACCCTGGTGTACAAATTACGAATTTACAAAGTTCACTGCCTGCTGGAGTCTATTAGAAAATTTGTCATTTTGATTGTAAAAATGTGCAACAAAAATTCTTAGGTAATAAATTTGTTTTCTAAGGATTTTTTTATTTCTTTTGTGAACACGTGTGGTGCTTTCTAGCTCATTGAGAAATAGGCTCTCAGCAAAACTTGCCATTCCAGACATCCAGACATAGTATTTAAGGTCTCTCACAAAACTGGATCATGATTGACTTTGAACTGGCATGAGTATCGTTTACAAAACCCTTTCTATTTATTATTAATTTGTAATCAGTTCCGTTTGCTTTAAGGCTACGCTACATTTGCCGTGAATGCGACTGCAGTTTTGCCGAGCTCCAATTCAGTTTAATCTGGGTATACTCTATCAAATCCCTAATTATAATCTCCACTAAACAGATTATCTAATTAAAGAGGTTCACTGTGTTTTGAATGAGCCTTTGAATAAATTCCACTTGTGATAATTAGCTTTGAAAAGAATTCTAATTGCTAACACAAATGAAGATTATATTTTCATTACCATTGTCGAAGTCTGTGAGTGTGATTTTTTAGCGAAGTAATAATTTTGATAGTGGTTTTTTTCTCGGTAATGAAAGTGGTGTGTTAAATGCTTGCTATAGTGATCATACAGTGAATTGCAACAGAATTCCATGAATTGTTTTTCAAGTTCACATTAATACTTTATGTATATTCAAGGGCTTCTATTGTGTAGTGCTTGAAGGTAAATGATTGTTAAATATCCACTCGAAGCCAGTGTTTAATCTACAGAATAACACATATTGTTTTAGTGTGTTGTTGTGAATATTGATTGAAAATCTCAACTGGTTTTAAGCCTTAAAATGTCTCTAATCACGCGCCTGTCAAAGAGCCATCTCCACCCTTGATAAATGGTTTCCCTTTCCTTTTGATGTTTTAACACATCTTTCAATTTTACTGCAGCCCTGTCAGTTTGGCTTGTTCTTTCTTTGAGTAAATCATGTTTTATGGACATGTAGGAATTATTGCATTGTTTTTTTCCTTAATACTTTGATTTTGTAACTTATTAATAATCGTCTTGTATTTCCACCAGTAATCCATCTCGTCTTAATATATGGTAACATTTCTTGCCAACTTGAGTGATTTGCACTCAAGGCATCTAGTTTTTAATTGGGGGATCTCTTTTACATGCATTCGTTACAGTTTGTCAGTTTTTTGGTTTAAAATACTGCCGTAAACTTAATTAAGGTAATCTATCTTATTCGACCTGTTAGGCTGAAATAATACACATTTCATGCCTTTCAGCTCTCTAACCAACCCTTTGATTTCATCATTCTTGCTTGGTTGCCAATAACAAAGTATATAATGTTGAGGACTTCATGAAAACAAGTTATGAGTTTATGTTGTCCTATGGTGTAGAAGCAGTGTTTAGTAAGCGAGTTGGAAAACATATCTATGTTGGTTTTTGTAGAAGTCTGTTCAGAATGTCAGCAAGTTCCCTCAGATTATGCTATCCATTTCTTACCGTGGAGTAAAGTTCATCGATGCAAAGTCAAGGGTAAGTCCACATCCACACGAGTACACACTCAGTATCCGTCTGTTATCTGAACGTCTTGTCATAAAGGCAGGAACCTCTTCCAATATACTGTTGTGAATTGTCTTCTGAATGCAGAGTAATGTTCTCTGCAAAGCACATTTGAATAAGCCTGTTTCCGTCAATTGTTATACATTGAGTTGATGGTGAAATTATGGAAAAATTGTTGAAAAGTTTTTGAAAGCCAGAAAGCAATGTTTTAAAGAATTATTCGATTACCCTTATACTTAGATTTGTGTTGGATTTTCTTGATGTCCTGGAAATGTGCGTGATGGTTCGGAAAGTTTGACCAAACTTACGCACATACTGCATAGACTACTCTACCACGGCATGTGATAAATTTGTCGCAGTGCTGAGGGCCATAAAATTCGAAAGTTTGATGATGTCACCCTAACCACCGGTGCCTACTGCATTGTTGTTAGCATACTAAATTCTCAATAACTTAAGTTGCTTCCAGTGCACTGATTTTGAACACAAGGAAACCGGTAACATCTATTTTTGAAGTCTTGGAAATGATTACAGTTGTTCTTGAAACTTGTACAGGTATACTGTTTACGACTGCCTTGATGACAAGTTACGCACACTTCAACTGACGCACACTACACACTGGCGCACACTACACACTGGCGCACACTACACACTGGCGCACACTACACACTGGCGCACACTACACACTGGCGCACCCTACACACTGGCGCACCCTACACACTGGCGCACGCTACACACTGGCGCACGCTACACACTGGCGCACGCTACACACTGGCGCACGCTACAAACTGGCGCACGCTACACACTGGCACACACTACAAACTGGCGCACACTACACACTGGCGCACACTACACACTGGCGCACACTACAAACTGCTGCACACTACAAACTGATGCACACTACACACTGAAGCACACTACACACTGGTGCACACTACACACTGAAGCACACTACACACTGACGCACACTTCATCCCAACCAGCACAGTCGCTGGTCCTTGGTATCAATGATTCTTTACATGGCAGACCAGCTGAAACACACAGCAGAGGGAAAATATTACCAACGTTTAAAACATGGTTGATCTCCTAGGGTACAATTTACGCTATGCATGGTCACTTCAAATATCCAGAACGTTCTATATGATCTTTTCTTCTCCACTCTATAACGTAGCCATATGCGTTATCGTTTTCAGCACGTCGTTAGTGAACACGAAGTCAGCAACATCTTCTGCGCTTGTCAGGATGGTACTGACATGAACTTTTTTGCCTATATCACCAAAGATCTCCAGACCAACAAGTTGTACTGTCACGTGTTCAAAGTAAAAACAATGGTAAGTCACTGTCTTGCTTACTTGCAAACTACAATAATACTCCACTTATTTTGCACAAGAATAATTAGCTAAAAATTGTCACATTTCCATTTATCCAAGGCTGATCACTTTACTGAATATAATAGAAAATTTTGATTATCAAAAGTTATTTTATTACATGTACTGTACAAGAACTAACAAAAAATTTCTTAATCTTTTTTTGTGGAGAAATTTGACAAAATAGAATTTCAATTGTGCTAAACAAGTGAAAAATTACGGTGTTCTAAGTTTGGGTTGTCCAGTGAATGTAACCTATAGAGACAATGGTGATCATTGAAACTCTTATCGTAAATTTCCTGAAGATTGAGAATTTTTAAGTGATTTTATTTCCACGTTGTAATGATGCCGACTTGCTGACTGAAAATAAGACACAGATGAATTGTGTGAATGAGACCCTTTTGGTTTTGTATGTGAGGATTCCTGTATGAAGCAACCCTGTCATTAATCGCTGTGAAGATCATGATTTGATGGTGATGTTCCACATTGGTGGCTGCAGCCATAAGTATTACATCACCTGCAGACATGTTGGCCTTAATGACCTTGTGTGAGTCAAGCTTGTTAGCTTCTCACATTGAAATCGCAAGGAAAATTTTTAACATCTGATTTAATGCACACAAAAGGTGTATGGGAAGCAAATCCCTCAACTTTGATCTTCCCCAAGGATTAGTTGTGGAGTCAAAGCTGGTATTAGCAACTGTGTATAAATTTCTATTTATGTCCACCAGCATTAGCAGGTGATGATCCCCATAAGTGGCTTAAGCCACTCTAGGTGGTTTGAAATGTTCTACCACACACAAGCTGTACCCAGTGGGTATAATTTAGTTTCTTTGAGATGACTGTCAGTGATTGAGAAGATTCTTTTTTGATGGTGGTGTTAATGTGTTTGTTGTACTGACAATATACTTTTTTGTACATTTATTATAGAACATGTGACTGACTGTAAACAATCTATGGGTTTATCAGCCTTCATGATATTTTTGTGGAAGTTGAGAGCTAAGAATTTCAAAATGAAATTGCTATAAAATTGGAAATAACAGAATTTCATTGTTGATCATATTATAAAACAAATCTTACAGAATAGCACTTTTAATTCTCTGTTCTGTATGCTGTCACGTGGTTTAATGATAGAAAAGGGTAGAGAATCAGCTCTTTCAAGAGAACACAGATATTGTGAATTGTGTCTTAGTAGTGAGATGAAAGATGAGTACCATTTTCTCTGCCGTTGCGAAATGCTGGAAAACCTTAGACAATGTAAATTACCAATCTTTAAGGAAAGGTTGTAGTCCTGAACAGATGTACACTGTTCTCATTAATCAAATGAAACTCTAGTCTTAAATCATGTGGCAAAAATTTTTTGGCAGTGAAAGTAAGAAAACGTATGAGGTTTAATAACATAATTGTATTGTTATCTCTGTAGCATATGTGATGAATTTATTGACCGTGAGTGTCATTGTAAAGTTGTGAATTTATGGTTGCAAAAAGCCGGTGGCCAATGAAATGAATATATATTTGTGTGTGTGTGCGTGCGTGCGTGCGTGTGGATTTATATTACACTTCTTTCCCTTCCAAGAATGCTTCATCTAATAAATGTTCTTTGGCTCGCCTTAGTTTTTTGTTTTGTTTCATTATTTTATTGTACCAACAAGCTTTGTAAATAAATGTTGTGAACTCTTTTATACTGCTATTACAAACAAGAAAAGTTAGGGACATATTTTCAGTTCGTTATGCTTTGTGTTTTGCCACGTCTTTCTACTGAATTCTATATCTCATTATCATCTTGAAATAGTTTTCAACAACTTTTATTTGCCTTTAATCTCAGAAAATTAATGTCTATGAAATAATTGAAATCCTTTTGAATAGACGAATTACAAACCGGAAATATTAATACTCATTGTTTGTGTTCGCCTATCAGTTTACGAAACAGAAGTCTAAGAGGCGGGCTCACAAATTAATCGTAACATTATCACTAGAAATCCTGGTCTCCTTTTGAAGGAGGCTAATTAACTCTTTCCTTTGGATTAGTGTCCTCCTATGGAAGTCTTGACTGAGCCGGGCTCAGCTCATCAAATGTTCGAGCTTCAATGGGCTCTCAATCTTATTAGTTTGTCTAGACAACAAGAAGACAAGACAGTCCGACCTCCGACCTCCCTGCTCATTAGGTATAGAAAGTTAGGAAGAATTGTCAGTAGAGTATTTGTTCATAACTCATTTAAGGTTTGTTTCATGAAAAGTTTGACTTGAGCCTGAAGTTTGGTCCTGGGCTCCACACAGCTATTTGTGAAAAACAATAAAATCTCACTTTAGTGAAAGTACGAAATCTTTGAGAATATGCTTGTTCTAGTTGCTGAGACAATTTGTATATATTTTTAGATGGTAATTTCCTTATAATTACTTGGCAAAGACCTTTACTCGTTAATTGTGGAGTGGGACCGCAAGACCAAGTGTGTCTCAAGTCTAAAGTCTTTTTTTAATGAAACATACCCCTGTTCATTTTCCGATTATGAATTACAATGGTTGGTTTATTGTGAATTCTTTTATAACACTTATAAGTACAAAGTGAATTCAGTTACTTCAGAACTAGTTAAACAATGTTGTTATCCCAACCCGTAAGGCTCGTGTTTTTCCATAAATCTTTAGTAAAAAAGTAATTTATCAGACTTGATACTCTTCTTCGGAGTGAAAACTTTTTAAGTGAGGAAATGGGGCAGAAATTCATTTGATAAACCGAAAGTAATTTTTTGTTTAGGTTTCTTAAGTGGAATTTTCAAGTGGCCTATATTAACCGAATATGATTAGTAGCATGCTTGTTGAAAATATGATCGTGGTTTAGTCTCCCTGAAATAGACTCTTTGGTTTCTCGTAGGTCATTCTAATATTTTTGTGAATGTGTCTTAAAACACTCTCAAATTGTCATGAGATAGAACATGAATTTGACAATTTATTTAGTGCTCTGGTACTTAGTTATTGATACAAAAATGAAGGCGATAATAATTACAATAATAATAACAACAACAATAATAATAATAATATGTATTCCTGCTGACGGCCGAAATTCGAGTATATTTGTCGCTCCTATTAAGTTGGCAGGCATTGACTCTATCTGCTCTTTTGCTAATGACATTAATAATTACAGTCTAGTTTATGACACCGGCCTAACCATACATTGGTCAACAGAAGGGATTTTATATTACAATTGAATAAACAAACCATGGTAACTTATTTCTGTGATATTAGTCCAGGCAAATTTGGTGGAATTCATAATACTGGTGAATTGTTGTGTAATAATGCAAAAAATATGATTGGTTAAAAAAATTGGATTTACTTCCCCTAAATTTCACGTGGGAATGGCACTATTAATATTAAAACTAGAGTTTAATCTGACAGTGTCAATATTTAGTTAGTTAGCAAACATAAGAATTTGTCACTTGCCAATGATTTAATATACGTTTTTAAATATGTATTTTTCTGTATAATTTAACAGAACCTAGTCTTGGTGGTATTTTTATATTTTTGTTATTTGATTAAGGCAAAAATACCATAATTGATTGTAGTCTTTTTTAAATCGACACGATGGTGTGATATTTTTAGTTGCCCATATTTCTGCAAAAAGTCCCATCAGTGATGCCATCTGAAGTGATCATGATCCTTCCTCTCTCTCCAGGGCCACCAGATGACAAATGAAATGGCTTGAGATTCTTCTTTTCTGGGGTAAAGACCAGATCCAATTATGCTGTATTTTAGACTTTCTGACCTATTACCTAATAATAGTTTATGTTTTTTTTTATACTTGTATTCAGAGGATAAATTTGCTTCACCATTAATAATTTGCTGATACTTCTTGACTGTGTTAACAGAGTTTCTCTGAGTTGTACAGCCACTAAGTGTCGTGCTGCAGTTTTTGCAAATTAAAAAATTAACAAATCCATTTGATAATTGAATTGAATTAATAATTTCCCTTCGGTGCCTTCACTTGTCATGTCTCTTGGGTATTACTTGTAAAGGTGACATTCATCTTGTGGTATTTTTCCGAAACGTTTTCGTCACCTGTAGTTACGCACAATGTTGGCCTATCGATTTGTGATAGTTTTTGGTATTTCCCACTTGAGATGCATGTTTCTGGTCTGGTGTGTTTGTTACAGGTAAATTAAGGCAACTTAACTCCGGAAATTATGTGGTGATGCTGAAGTTCTTCGTGAATTGTCAGCATTTTTACATATGATCTTCAGATGATTGTCAAATGTATTCATCATAATTTTGCTTTGTTTTGTTATGAATTGCCTTTCACCGTAGCTTAAATCATTTGCCATGTGTAGAGCCTGTTCTCACAGCCGTCTTTGTAAAATCTGTGTTCTTGTAATGAAAGAGGTGATCAGGAAGTAAATGTAGTTTGGCTGTTCTTTTTGCGCTTTTAATGGCGTCCCTTCATGTTTGTTTGCTTTCCTGGAAGAAACTTTTTTGACTGCTTGTACTGTATGTTGAGAAGTGCAGGTCTTTCCTAACTTTTAATATATGGGGTAACCCGGCCTGCTATGTTTCATCTGTTCCATGCATGCATTCACAATGAGAGCGCTTGGCGATGCTATTACTGCAGGGATGTAAATATTCACTGTCAAAATATAGATGTCTGTACATCTACACAGTTGGGACTTCTTTGCATGCATTTATAATGCTCTTCTGACCGACCGACTTCCCTGTATACATTTATAATTCACTTCTGAGGGACCCCTCCACCGTTAATGTTGGTGTCAATGCCTGGATGAATTCAATATTCTGTCTGTTCTTCATTTTTCACCTTTACCTCTTTGCTTTAATGTTGTGACGGGGTCAAGGTTGTTTTGTTCAAGAAAGTGCTATGAGGTTTTTTATCGCCTCGCTGATTGCACTCGCTAAACCCGTCTGTAATTATCTGAAACTGGTGTCTGGTGTTTACGTGGCATGATTATTGGGCTCTTTTTTTAAATCGGGCACGCGCTCCCCAATGAGAAATGCAATCGATGGGTATTTGGTGCGATCAATGGGTATTAGGTGCGCGGAAGGCATGTTTGTCACATTTGAGCGCGTTGACCTGCGTTCTCGCTCGTGATTGGTTGGACGGTGCATGTCAGCAGTGTCTTGCCGATAAACTGTATGAATCAAACATTTTGATGGAATTGCACCAGCACATTATGTAATTGTTTCTGATATATTATAATGGTTAATTTTTAAATGTTATTCTTAGCAATGTACTATATTCTGTAACAGTATAAAACTTGCGCTTTTTGTCAAAAAAGAACAACTTTTGATTTAGGCCACTTTATGTGATTTGAAGTTTTATGAGCTTGGTGTAAAGAAATAGCAAAGTGCGTGTTCTTGCTGAGCCTAGAGATCACTTTTGTCCTAAGAATTGTTACCAACGGTAACTGGTCTAAATTTTAACAGAAACTACTCTAGTTGATGCTACCACTATAAAGTCATCCCAGAAATATTTTTTTAAATGTTATGTTCGTCTGCTTTTTTACTGTTTGCTTATTCAATTTTGGACAAAATGATTTGAAAAAAATTGTAATTTCCCTTTTTTATGGCCTACCTACATTCTCAAAATGCGCAAAGATTCCTTTTATGATTGCTAATATGAGAAAAAAACATGCTTATGACGAAGAAGAATTTTCCCAGTTTTTATTGTCGAGGAATTCTGCAACTAAATAAAATTCCACATGAGCACCATGTTGTGTCCTGAATTGAAATTATTTAGCAGAGTTAATTTTCGTTGGGATTAATTTTAATTAAATTGGTTTCTTTTGCCTTGTTTTATTTTACTTTCTCCTGGCCGTCTTCCAAAGTACCTCAGTTATAATCTCATTTTTATTTGCAAACAAAATTTTTAATGATGTGTTGATGAGGATTGTTTGAGTTTTTTTTTCAAGACTATATTTGACTCACCTTATTTACTCAATATCGTAAGATTTATTAAAACTTCACGGAGTATACCTGTAAAAATTCATGGAGCATACCTGTACAAATTCTGTAAGGTGTTGTCAGTTTCCGCTAAACTTGTCGGTTTTGTAAAAAAGTGAATATCACAGATAAAGTGGAAATTAATATTCATGGTTTCTGTTGTCTTGCGGGTTAATGTCCATTTTTAGATTAATACACAACCTCAAAATTTCTTAATTTTCACTTGTTAACGCCCACGCTCATCTCTGGCCTACCGCTCACTTCTATTTAAAATTTTCTTAGTCACTGCTTGTCTCAATCGAATTGTATGTCCCGAAGGTACTTGTACAGTAAAATGTCACGATGTAGGACACAATATGGCCTACGAGGGTTATGCTTTTTTCTCGTTTTCTCCTTGAAAAATATGTCGCAGCAAATTGATGCTTTCCCATGACCAAGCCCTTCTGTTCCGTGGCTAGCATCCTTTCGGACAACATTTTGAAAAATTACGAGCTGTCAAAACAGTGTTATAAGATCTCGAAAAATGAAAAAGTGTCAATTTTAGCAATTATTTTTGTCAGAAATTGGTGAGGTTTTATCGTAATCTCCTACCATCTCTCCTAATCTTGCATGCTAGTCTGGTACTTTGTTTAATGCCCAACCCCTTTTCAAAGTTTGTGAACACCCATGGTTGGCACAACACCCACCCCTCTGATTTGTTTGTTCCCCTGGGCTTAAATCCCGAAGAGCACATGTGGTCTAATAGTTCTCACTTGCTTGACACTTAAACATTTTATTTATAATCTGATAGAAGATTTTTTCACCTGTAAAAATAAACATCAATTTAATTATGATCTCAGATACTAACAAGCTCACAATCAATGACTGTGTGTGTTCTTTACTGTCTGGACTGTTTGTGACGTGATGCTTTTCTGTTCATATCCTTGTGGTGCTTCTAGATCAAAAGCAAAGTGCTGATAAAAACCAATTATGTATGAAAAAAAACGAGCGAGCCTGGACAATGAAAGTGAAAAATATGTTTACCTTAAACGATCTTATCATCTTGAAGAAGTGAAGGTCGGGCGAGGGACACAGAAACTACTGTATTTATTTTCTGTTCATATCCTTGTAGTGCTTCTAGATCAAAAGCAAAGTGCTGATAAAAACCAATTATGTATGTAAAAAAATGAGCAAGCCTGGACAATGAAAGTGAAAAATATGTTTACCTTAAACGATCTTATCATCTTGAAGAAGTGAAGGTCGGGCGAGGGACACAGAAACTATTGTATTTAAATAATTAAAAAATTATTCATAGCACAGAAGCCTCAGCCTTTTTATTTCGTTTTGTTTTTTATATAAAATATGTTACACAATTTACTAAAGCATTATTTTCCATAGTTTTGGGAGAAGTTGTTTATTGTTGGAAGTGACCGCCTACTTTTTGTATATTTCCTCTCTCGCAATGTAATCTTAACTTGAATCTGCCCCAAATACGTTCAAGAAATGCCAATGGAAATGCGCAATCCTGTTTTATCCAACTCGGTTCAAATAACACTCGTATAAAGAAGTGTTGGGTTATTGTGTGAGCACAATAAGAGATGTGCCTGGCATCTTATTATTTCGGTCAAATATTGCCTAGAGCAGTGATCAATGGCTGACACGAGACTAGTGGAGCCCTCTGGGAAAATGATCTCCTCGAGATTATTTGCCGAGATGAAATGGAGGTGGATCAAAAAAATGGCTGGTGGGTGGAACAAACACATTACCGAGCAAACGTTTATTGTTTCATTCAATACACCGTTACATCTACCATTTAGAAAAGGTAAAAACCGTGACTAAATTAGTCTCACTTTGTGGAGACAACAAAAATTCTTTTCAGCTGATGTGAGATCACGTCTGTCAATCAAAATAATGTGGATTTGAAGTTTTTTTCTTTCAAACCTACTGCAAAATTAATTATCTTATTATTTCCTAAAGACAAACAAGGAATGTGAATGTTGTATTTTGATAAAAAGTGTTTCATTTTGTGTTTTAGTATCATGTTGACGCATAGCCATTTGACTGAAGAAGTTTGATTTGTGACACTGTTAAATTCTCACCCGGGTAAATAACTTGCTTCTGAAAAAAGCTTCTCAAAGCCTCATGCAGTGCCTGATCTTTGAAAACCATTAGTTGTGTTCGTTCTTTGGGTTGGAACTCTTTTGCTTTGTTTTGCTTTACTTTTCAAGTCAGTGCTCTTACTTACTCATCTTTAAACCATGGACCCACTTAAGTGCAGTTACAACTCCAGCATGAAAATTCACTACCATTAACTCATTGATTTTTTCATAAATGATAATAAGGACTTCGTAAATAATTGTCGTTTTTAGCTCCATGTCACATGTACGGTCAAACAACATTTTTAGAAATTGAGGTCATAATATAAGTTGAGACCAATGGGTGACCGTGTTCAAGCACATAAATTTTTTGTCGTAAAGCGAAAATCCCGATGAAAATTGACGCTATTGTCAAGAATTGAAGATTTTTGTCAAAAGCCACGGTGAAAATCCAAAAGGGAGTTGAACGAAAAATGACACTAAAGTTGTTGAAAATTTAACGAAAGTTTTTGCTTCAAAATTCCATCTATTTTCCACGAGAATTATCGTGAACTTTTTAAGACCACCACGTTACGATCAATGCTGAATGGCGGTTCAACTGCGACATAAATATTTGGTGGTTATATCATACACAAACACGCATTTGTTTTTTAAAAAAGCTTAAAAGTTTTGTATCCCCGTTCGTTAAAAACGAATTGTAGAAAGAGTATATTAAACGTTCGAACGTTATGAACGACAGGTACGTTTTAATAAGATTTGATTGTGCTTTTCCTCAACCTTCTAGTTCTGTAGATATGGGGTTAGCTTAACAGACATGTCAAAAAGGTGCTGTACTGTATACTGCTGCGGAAAGATGTTTCATACATGAATGTTGTGTTGACCTTCAAGGCATCTCATCATTCACTTAAAAATAGTTCCATTGCCATAATTATCATTTTTATTGCCCCCCTCAGCTGAGTGGGTAATCAACTGTTGAAACCGCTGATAAAAGCGTGTCAAGTTTAAAAACCCTTTAACACCTGAGATTCTATCACCATCATTTCACGTTTTGTGTAGTAAAAAATCTTCATTGTGTAACAGAATATGGATTTTTTATTTTTGTCAAAACTCTCAGCTAAAGCAAATTTTCTGGAAATTTCACTTAAACAATTATTTTTGTTCCAAACTGAAGTTTGTTTCCTTAAACTGGATTTCGAATTGTTCTTTTATTTTCAAATTTTCAAACAAAAGATATCGAGTGGCATCATTGATTCAGTCCCATGTCATATGCATTCTTTTGTGGAAGTCAGAGCTGGTCTTGTTGAGTCATAAAATTTGTGTGCATCTCTCTAACTGCTATCTCTGTTTAACAATGCAGTGTGCATAAATAAATTGTCTTTACAAATGGATACAAATGAATTGTATGCAAGAAAGGTCTATCAGGCTGTTTCCATCACCTGGTAAAGCAGTGTGCAGTGAAAAGTTTCTGTCTGTGTAGGTTTTAGTCAAAATTATTTCCAATGGTCAGTCCGTTGCCCAGCAGGTGGCAAGTGGGAAATGTATTGACTTATTTAGCTTGTGACAGACAGCTCGCTCTCACAAACACAAAGAAAAATTTAGAACCCCCAGATATGAAAATAGGAGATATGAAAATAACCTCCAGTGAAAAAACGACAACTTAAATTGCTAATAAACGTATTTCATAGCCTGGGTATATGAATTTAAATTCCGCTTTTTTATCCTTTGCAAAAACGTTAGAGAAGTCCTAAGATTTGTTTAATGAAGTCGTTTGAATAGGAGCACAACCCACAATTTCAAATTATCCTGGCTGTTTTTATGGAAAAAGAAATAAATTTTGCAACAATTTGACGACAGCATATTGTCACTGACATCATGACTGGCGTAAAACATAGAATTCAAAATTGATTCTAAGACAGCAAAATTGATTCTTAAATCTTGCTAAAAATTTGAAAACGGAGGTTAAGTCTCCTCGGGCATATGCAAATCTTTATCTAGTATTGCTAAAAAATTTAATATGGTGAATAAATGGGGCAAAGTCACCTTGGCTGCACGTAAATCTTCATTGTAGGAGCATCTGATGTTTTCTAGAGAAACAAAGCAAGAATTCATGATCTGATCCGGTCTCATTGCCTTTCATAGCAAACAGCCTAGCCTTTACTCAGTGACACTGTCACTCACAGAATCGAGCCTTGAATTGGACATGGTTTCCGTTCAGTCGATTCTGAAAAATTCGATTCCAACTTCTGAGAAAATATGCATAGTTAGAGCGCACAGCTTATAAACATCTTGTAGGGAGCGAAGTCGGAAATAATGGGTATGTTAATATAATAATAATAATAATAATAATAATAATAATAATAATAATACAGAAGGCAAAAATGACAGCACTGGTGATGCAATGACTATACGAGGAACTGATTTTATTGTTGAATGAGGAATTGCTTACTATACAGACCAATTTCGTAGAATTTTGAGCTGCGCACAACTTTGCTCATGCATTTTTTTTACTTCCATCGCTGTTTCTACTTGCCCTATGTTTTGTCCAGTTATAGGCAGGTGAAAACAACTGAACTTGACTGAAACTAAAGTAGAACAGGCGCCCGTTGCCTGCTAGGTATCGCTTTGTATGTTTAGCGCGAAAAAAAAATCAGCAGGTGTGCTGATTGAGGAGAAAAGTTGAAAAAAATATCCATCTTTTGGCAGTGCTCAACACGCGTTATTCTTTTGACTATGGAGAAAAACAAGTCAAAGAAAACATTGCACCAGCTGCTCGTAGGGGTCACTGGGTGCATTATAAAAATGGTAAATGCAGTAGTGAGGTGTGCAAGCAAGCGTATCACGAACCGGAGCCTGGCGGTGACATGCAAACGCTACGAGATGACCAATCAGATGGAGCTGTACATCTATGAGTCACCTCCTGGCAGTCTGTGGGGCGTTGGGCAAATATTGACTAAGTGAGCCACGCAAACACAGTACAATTAGGTTATTGGTGTTTTTCTTTGAACTGGAGTTTTGTAATGTACATCAGCAGGCTTTCAAGGCTCAGGAGTAAAAAGTTCAAATAATGGATAACGTATGCATCAGTATAATAGTTATATATATTGCTAACTATAGTCTATATACATGGCATGTTGTAGGGACAGTACACAAGAATACGTAGAAAAATGATTGCCAAAATAATCATTGCCCTCGTTTCAAATAATTGAAAATTAACCTGTTTCATGATACAAACCATGCTAGCAACAATAGTCTGTCAACTTTTCTTAATCTTTGTGGAAAATTTTGAGGAAAAGGAATTTCACCTGTCGGCCATATTGTGCGCTAAATAAAAGAAAAATAGCCGTAGTCGTCACGTGCTGAAGAATGATGTCATAGTAATGAAAGGTCCAAATAATAGCCGGGGATGCTTCTTTTGGTTGTTACACTTTATATATGCTCAGTTTATCGTATCCAGAAACTTGAGAGTGATAATCGACTGTTTTGGACAAAAATATGGACTATGGTACAGTCGAGCACATTTAAGTGGGTCCAGTTCAATGTCCATAAGCACATCCTTTAGTAAACAACCAATACGTTATTGCTCAACAGAATTGTTTCTAGAATTTACACACTTTTTTGCAAAAATCATAGGACTAATATTTCATTGTCACCCGAACGTTCCTTGTGTGTATAGCTTACATGTGAAGCTGGAAAATGTCAAATTTTGACTAACTGCAGAGCATCATGTCTTATAAATGGCCTAAATTAGAACTTGTTTGATATATAGCACAGGTTTAATGCCACTTTAGATGTTTCTCTTTTGCATCAAGCGTTTTCAAAAGTTGGTTTCAGCTCACATTTTATATGAGAAAAATGTCTTCCCTGTTATTGACATAACTGTATTTTTCTTTTTTACTAAATTTTACTAAACAGTCTCATGACTCAATCAATGAGAAATAGTTATTCAGCCCAAAGAAAAATTCTACATGGTTATTTACTTAGGACAATGTAAGCTTTTACTGAATTCAATTCTATAGTTTTGTACGCTAAATGAACAGAGCAAGGTCAGGTGCGAATGTATCAATAGACTGAGTGCTTGTGCACTTGTTAACTTGTTATTTGGGTGTCATGGCAAGAGATAACATAATAGAGAAAGTGTTTTAATACTTGTGCAGTGTCGGCTTTCCTGTACGGAAATATCGTCACGATGTCGGTTAATTAGCAAAAGCCACAAAGGTGTGAAATTAGATTTATTTGTATTTATTGAATTGTAAATTTTAAGTCCTTGTAATAGGACAGTGCTTTGAAAGACAAAACTTGGCAGTGTTTGAAAATTAAATTAAAGCTATTTCTCATGCAATGTTGAAGGCCTAGTTTTTTGTGTATTATTTTTTAGTTTTACTGACAGACTTTCTTCTTGAAATGAACTTCACACGCTGAAGATTGGGACATGGGGTAATTGTGGTACATTTCTCGAATATCAGGCAATGCATTTTGTATGAACAAAGTCTTGAGATAAAATGACGGGAAATAGCTTCCATTGCAGAATTCAACTTTCTCATGATGATTCTTGAATTTGGGACGGTCGATATTGTCCATTTTTAAAATTTGGAACAAGCTTCGACCTTGAGCAAAATAATTAAATTATTAGTGTCTCAAGAATTTAACCTTAATTGTTTGTATTTCCTGAATTTTGTTGTTCTCTCATAGTCTATACATCTCTAAGAGTGAGAGACTATATAACCATAAATGTTTAAGTAAGCAATTAGTTGTAAAATTTGTACAATTAATATCAGCATTATTGTACATTAGTTTATTTCCTAAATATAAAGCTGTTCCTCGTCAACATGGTGATGAAACCCCTAAAGAGGGATTAAATGCAGTTTTCGTTAAGCTGAGTGCTTTTCTCTACAGAGGGTACACTGAAGCTCTGTTAAATCTCAACACATAACACCACAAACAGTATGAAAAGGAGATCTGTGGGGTATATTTTGTGTCATTTAGTTGTCGTAATGTTTCTCCAGTTTACAACACCACATGGCAGTTGAGCAAAAGGTTATTTTGTTAAACTTTCAACAAAAGTGGGAAGAAATGATTTATATAGTTTATTTTGTACATTTGTCGTTAACAAACAAACACACAATGAAATGAGTGCATTTTTAGGAATTCGATGAGCTTTTAAATAATAATGTAAATGACAGTTTTCACAATTTATTTTGTTAGAATTTGAGGAAACTTAAGAATATTTTTGTATACTTTTTTGATGAGTAGGTCTAGTAAAAACTAAAAGACGTAACTTTTGATCGTTGAAGGAATTGGCAGCTGAAATCATTCTTACCCTTGGTGAAGCTTTCGAAGTTGCCTACCAGGTGGCGCTGAAGGAGAAGGCAGCAGCGTCTGCACTAGAATTTGAAAGGAAGCTAAGCGAGTCTGGTGCCAGCTCATCAGGAACCGGAACTCTCTAGTGTTGGAGAGGTAATTCTTGTAACGCTTCCTTTCCATGGGATGGCAGTAGATGTGTTAAAGAATTTATCTTGCATTGAAGTTGGCCATTTGTCACGTGACTGTTCGATGTAGTGCTCAATATAACTTGTTGTAGGTAGATCGCCGGCGTTGAAAAAAAGAAAAACATCAGCTTTGTCAATTAGTTTTATTGGAAATAACCTAAGAATTGCAATTATTACTTCAGTGTTATGGGGTTTTTGTTCTAAAACCTTAGATTTGGGATTTAAAGTTATATTGAGCTGTACTTTGCTGCGTCAAAAATGACCAACTTTAATATAATATCAGAATGAAGTGGATTAAGCCCAAGTCAAAATATTTGACATTCTCCTTATTAAGCAAAAATTGATTAAAAATATTTGACACTCCCCATAGGATTAAACGGGATATCCCAAGGTAATAGTCGTGTTACCAACACAACTTTAAATAATGGCGGATTTTTTTATGGCTAGTGTTTCTGAATTGCCAAGTTCTGTGGATCTGATCAATGCCCCCATTGAATCGTTTGTTGCCGACGACCTCATTTTGTATTTGTTTACATTTTCCCCTGCCACTGGGAAGACATATTTGTTCAGTCACACTTGCATTGTCACCTTTGTCAGTGACACCTCATGGCGAACAATGGAACCGTGTTTTATGAGGGTCAGCCAGAACAATGGCAGCTCAGTCGATAACCATTTCCGTGCCTTATCAAGTGGTTGTTCCAATTACCTTACAGAGTTTGTCTGCGTCACCACTCCATTTTTCCTGGCCTCTGGTATTGTGTGTTATTCAAACATTTTATTCTACTGTTTGTGTGTATACAATGACAGATAGATTGTGGATGTTTGACAAAAGTTACATTTTAGTTAAATCTGAATTTCTCTGTATTCAGATGGCTAAAAATGAGAATCACTGAATTTAGGCCTTTGATCTCACAAAATTGGTCTCAAAATATTTACCATGATAGGATAATTTTCAATATTAACAACAACATCGAAACCATTAGTGACTTAAGAAAACGCTTCAGAATTTATTGGGATGGTCAACCCTAAAATTGTGAATTTGAAAATGGCGCACGAACCCATTTCCTGCAGCTTAAGTTGGTATCTAATTAACTGGAATACTGTCATGGTAAGGATTGTTATGAGATGGATTTTATGAGAACGAGCAGTTTTGTTTTTTGCTGAGGCAAAGTGCAGCTTTATACCCAACGCTGAGGCATTATTGTTGTTTGTTCTTACAGTGCCTTAAAAACGTCGCTTCGAATCTAATTCATAAAAGGAAAGACCACACAATTTACCTTTACTCAAAATAAAGAGAGAATTTGAACTTTACAGAGAACACCATGTTCTTCAAATTTATCTTTACTCTCCATTTCAACAAAGTTCATCATAATGTTCCTGAAAATTTCACTGTTTAACCTGTTGTAGTTTTGCTATTTTTAGAATTCACCCTGACACGCTTGATGAGAACGGGAATTAGCAACGATGAAAGTTGAAGAAATTCGGTCACTTACGGTAAAATCTCACCAATTTAGGTCACAATGTGGCGAGCTTGAAACTTTAGTTTATCATCTTTTTATGAATGATAAGTAACACCAATTTGAAAGTAATTCTTTACAATTTTCGAGGTATGTACCATAGCTAGCATCATACAATATTTGACACTATTTTGACAATAATTATCAGAAGCTTTTGAAAAATGAAAAAGGAACATCTGCGGTATTAATTATTTTTGTCTGAAATTGGTGAGGTTTGACTGTACTTGCCGCCAAGAACCTGTCATAGGATGTTCTCTTGGATTCCAGAATGTTGTTGCCTGTTCACAGGTGCACATGCTGTAAAATGTATTTTTTTGTTTAAATTAACTGTAAAAGGTTTATTTTTAAACCCAACGACAAGTCATTTTATTTATATAATGTGTGAGCTAACAGGGTCTGTAGTAGTTCTAAGGTAGACGGCAGTTTGAGTACTGAGTACTTAAATGTTAGTGTTCTCTTCATGGTACTGAATGGGTAGCTAGTGGAGTTCTGAATTACTGTAAAACTTCTAATAAAAGCCTGGTTTCATGTAGGAGACTTTCTCAAATAGAAGCTGGGGTGATTAGGTGACCTTAAGTTTACGCGCTGAGTCTCCATTGCCATTCGAAGCCGAGTTTGTAATTCTAGTCAGGTGACCTTGGAACAAAGGATTTGCTGAGGCGATGTTTGTTCACTGATGCTGTCATAGTTTTGGCTATGCGTTATATTCTCGTCTGGAGCTTCTCAGTGGGTATCTGTTAGAAGATTTACAGTATTTTAAGATTAAAAACTATCATGATTGTGAATAGGGAACACGTGTAACTTGTAAGGATAACCAAGGAGTTGGTTCTGTCAGGTTTTGTTCCAGTTTTCATCCATGCTGTGCACACGGGTCAACCTTGATAGTAACGGGAGATATGCTGGCTGATCAGGTGGGTCCGGAGATTAGTGACCTCTAGAGGACAAGGAGGCAATTTTACATTTGTTTATAATGCATCACGTCTTATCACATACACTCTAAGTGGCCCTTTTGCTGGGAAGCCTAACGTGTTGCCCACTAACTGTTAAGAAGCACCTCCTAGTACCCCCGGGTGATGATAAGAGTCACTGGTTCTACATAATGACCCCCATTGCTTCTTGAAAATCTCCCATCGCATAGAAATGAAATTGTTTCCTCAGAGAGTTTCCAACAGGAGCAAAGATGTCTCCGTTTGATCGTTCTTCATATCCCTAAAGAACCTGATGGAGGAAAGCCAAAAAGTCGGGCACTTTACAAACAGATGGGTTCGTATTTGCACAGAAAGGCGTGATGCACGTACTTAACTATCTCTTCAATTGAGTTGGTGTAGTCTGCTGGCTGGCCTGTCATAAAAACTGTGGCTTAGAGATAGTAGAAATATTGCCCTGCCCAATTCTGTAAGCTCGGCCTATCAATGGCATTGTGCCTCTAATGAACCACTGAGAATGATGTGCACAATTCTTGCCCTGAAATTTACCAACTGAGCCTGGAATGGTATGTTCTCAATGATATTATATTTAAAATGTTTGCCTTTCTTATGGAAATGATTTATTGAATGCAATCAGCCAAGGTGTGAGAGGGGTGTTGTCAGCCTGGTTGTTTCTCATTGGCTGTTTTTTCCTGATGTCAAAATCTCCTACAGCGATAATTAGGTCAAGTGGAATTGTGGACTTGTACTAAAATTAGACAACCTTGTGAATACAAGTGTTGCAATAGATGTAACTACCCCAGTGAGAGTACTCCATTCAGTTAGTAATGTCACTGTGTGAAATTAAAAATGGTTTTAAAAAGCTGTGATTTAGTAAACTAGATGAAAACGAAGGCTTTGAAAGATGAGGCCGAGTATGGCTTTAATAAGCGCTGATAATTTCCACTTATTACCTTATAGGTAACAAATGGTTATAGACCAATAAGTAATAGGAATTTCCATATCGAACTATACATTACACTATTGATTCCCAGGCCTAAAGAGAGATGATGCTTTGTGGAAACTTCTAATGTAGGATAATTTTGTCTGCCTATTCATAAAATGAGGTTATGTTTTACTGAGTGATAGGATGATTTAAGGACTCAGTCAACATTATTATGAATGTGTATTAAAAACTGTCAAGGAGGTTAAATGAGGATATTTATTAGAAGGGCTGCTTGTCTGGTTATATTTATATATTATCAAAATTTGCAATGTACAACCATGTTTAAGACAATGATGGCAAATTCAAGTTTTATTCCTCCCAGAATTCCCCCGAGTACTACCATGAGATACGGACATGCGCAAAGCGAACCATTCCACGGACTTATCTTCTGGAGGAAGACGTGTTTTTCCTTTGGAAGTTTTTTTTTTCGCGCAAGTTATACCGCGACCACGCTCAATTGCATAACTCTTTGCTACTGAGCATTTTCTTCTTATCCTATATAATCATCTTGGAAGTTTTTGGACGACCGAGCTCACCGACTCTGTGTGACTCGGCGGGCCACACCTTGCCCGGTTTTACCGGCGCAGAGCATTACGACTCTCTATTGGCCTCATCGTATTTTCAGGCCTACCTGCTTTGGGGTTTCCGTGACCCGACACGGACCATGTGGAGTGTTTGATAGTTGTCCTATCCTCGTACGCTTAACCTCACCGACTCTGTGTGACTCGGCGGGCCACACCTTGCCCGGTTTTACCGGCGTAGAGCATTACGACTCTCTATTNATTTGTATAAGGAGTGTCGAAATATGAAGCAATTGAATTTGTTCACCATGAATAATTAAAAGATTAACATATGACATTATAAATAAATATTCAACAAATCTTGGAATACCTTATGTTCTATTTTATTTTTTAACATTTTAATATTGGCTAATGATTTGCATGATTTTTTCTACAGGACTTGTTAAGGTGATGGACTAAATAATAAACAAAATTACATACTCCCAGGGTACAAATAATTCCCCAAACCATTAGGTGAAAGGGAAGGTTTTCAACCCTGAAGACATCATTCAAGGTGTCGCTCAAAATGCCACCAGTGTGACAAAGTTTGCCATCTCTTCCAAGGTGAAATTAAGGTTTCAATTTCAGATTTTTTGACTGACAAACTTGTTACAACCAAGTGTTTTTTTTTGTCATTGTAAGTTAAGAGAAAGTCACTGAAACTGACCTACATATTTTCCAGATAGTGAAACCCTAATGGATTTGCTTATCTTGTTAGACAAATCAAGTTTTGTATGATAATGTAACTATATTCAAAAAAGATGTATTTTTGTATTTGCCCTAGTCCACACTCTTCTGAGAAGTATTAGTGTACAATATAATTTTCTGCTTAACCAGGACGCTCTTTTTAAACAACTTGAAAATATTCAAAAATATCTCACTGGAGAAATGCTTGCAACTATAGAGAAATTACATGAGTACTTTTTTGTTTGGGTTTCATGGACCCTTCCTTAATTATATTACATAACAAACTCGTATGTTACGTAATACACTCCTACATGTACATCATGTTTTGCTTTGACATAAAAATTTAAGCTGCTTAAACCGGTGCTTTGTGTCAAAAACAAGTTTTGCTATAGGCCACTTACCATTATGAAATTGGTCTCAAATTGTTCCTAAGTCTAAAAAGGTATGATTTCTGTCAGACTTGGAAAGAACTGACAGTTCACGTGATCTGAAGAGACCACGGCTATTGGTTGTTTGCGAGCACAGGGATCAGTTCTATCTAGGACCTCCCACGTTCTATACAGAGTAAAGAATAATTATTAAATATCTTTTTTCTTCGCTTTTTCCTCAGATGAAACATGGGCTTAATGTCGCTTTATGAAAACCATCCGGAGTTAGGTTGCTTTGGCCAGTGGCTGGTCATCTTCCAATTCGTTTTGATGGCAACAGCCGAACGTACGAAATAAATACCTTTTCACGTTTTGTCTTAAATTGAGAGGTCCTGGAATCTTGGCATTTTTCGACATACTGTTTCCTTAGCTTATGAAACATGATTAAATTCTGTTTCATATAAAGCGTTCTTACAGCTTGTCTTACCTCCACTGCTTGTAGATTTCATGTCCATCCGGGCATTGACCGCGCTCGATAGAATTACGCGCCCTTGTAGTTCTCTTTCTTTAATTTTCATGACAATTTTTGATAAATGAGGCTAACTCGTGTTGTAAAAATAAAGTTATTAGGCGGTGACGTTAATACCGCCTGCTAATTGTTCCAGTCAAGCTCACCGGCGCCTCGCCAGACGTTACAAGTCTGAATATAATCTGACCCGGGAATCTTAACGTCTCGGCTCATTAGGGCGGCAGTCCAGCGCACTTTGCGTAGATGAACGAGGTACCATCATTCGCTGACCACAAGGATACTTGGAATTACCCCCAGTATATTCAAAAAAGGGATTTCTATCAGTGTCACTCTGTGGAGTACTGACAGAGTGAAAAATTCAGCAGGATTAGTTATCCAAGATACCGTCCAAAACTGATCTATAACACCAACAACGCGTCACACTGAGCGTCGAATAAAACAAAAAATGGTAGAAATCTTGCCCCGTGGGAAGCGACCGCCGGAAACCCAAAAAAGACTCCCAAAATTAAGCTGGCTGAATTATTCGAGGTGCCACATAAAATTGCATGTGGTTCATTTCGTGCCGTAGATCACTAAATGACCCCCAAAATAGCAGTCACCGTCGGGATATCCAAAACTGGTTAAAAATGAACAAGCCACACCGAGCACCAAAGGGTCCATGTCGAATAATTTGCACTTTGAATACTGTCCCCAAAATCACCCAAAAGTTTTTTTAACTCAAATATTCGAAGTGCCATAAAAATTGTTACGTGCCAATGACCATGAGGCGGCTTGTGACTGACAAACAACACCATGGGTTGGGCGTCACGAGAACACCCCCCCCCCAAAAAAAAAAATCTTGCAGAATGCTGCTGAAATTTTGTGGAAGACAATCGAGGTACCGGCCAAAACTGTTTAAAATGGACAAGCGCGTCAAGATCACCCACGACTCTCTGGGTGGGTCCACTAGAATCTAAAGAATACCCCCTCTAGGCGCTCAAACTTTAGAGAAACCTGAAAGCAATTTCACATGAGTAGAGTTTTCAAGGAATCCTCACAGAAACGCCCATTTCGCCAAACTAAGTGACTTTGATAGATGCTGGCGGAGTGCTGCAGTCGTTTTTATCTGCCAATGGCAACGTCGCACAGTACTTTCGCAAAACCTCTCCGCAAACCTTCTGTGCCGGGGTGCGTGAAAGACCCAAATAGAGACTCAAATAATTTCCCTAAATCTTTTGCCTATTTGTGTCTCTCTACTCACAAGATGTCTATGGATGCGATGCTCCCGGCTGGTCTTGGATGTGGCTCCTCTGTGCCACGGGTCAGTTTCCAATTCTAGCCCGCTTTCATAACAGTGCATCTTTTAAGAAAGAGACATGTAATCCATTCTTAAAAAACAGGTTTCAAAGTGGCATTAAAACCGTGTTCTCTGTGAAACCCAATTTTTGATATGGTTATGAATCTAATTGGTCTCGGTTTGTTCTTCGAATAAGTGAGATTCATGAGATTGGAAAGACCTGACAGTTGGTTATTCCTTAGGACCAAGCTCATAAGTTTCAGATGACGCGTGATCTGAAACTTTATGAACTTGGTCTGAAGAAATAACCAACTGTCGTGTCTTTCCGAGCCCAGAGATCACGTGAGTAAGACAAAGCGCAAAATAATTTTATGACGGAAAGTAGCTCAAAGCAAAACTTGTTTTCTGTGACAGAAAGCACGAGTTTCGTACCGCTTTTAATGGTCAATTTGACGCATTTCGCCCGGTTTGGTTAGCTAAACACGAACATCCGAATTAAGCCTTTTGAGTCTCATAAAAGCGGTCCCATCATATTCCTTACTGTGATAGCATTCCATCTTTGTTACAAACTCGATTTTATGAATAAAAGGTCTAATTCATATTTTTTTATTTTTAGCCAGCTAAATAGGGTTAAATTGCAGCTTTAAGTAACTTAGTTATATTTTGTCTGGCATACGCCCTCAGGTGAACAGAGTCGAATGTTACGATACATTTACAAGTGTTTTATGGTTCATCCAACGTTTGAACTAGCTTCACTTTGGGGGGGGGGCGTCTTTTTAACTTTTCGCCTCTACAAAAAGGCACGATTTCTGTTATCGGTCATTTTGTGCTCAGTATCCGACAATTGATTATTTATTAAATCAGATTGTCTTATCTAGCTCAAAATTTCAACAATATGAGTCATATGTATTGGGGATATCAAACGTGTCCAACCCACAGTGGATTTTTTTCTATCATGGACCACTCAGGGATCAGTCGCGTGTACGGGATCATATAGTATTTTTTGTGGTGGATCTCGATTTTTTAACGTCATTTTGGGGTTTTGGAGGGCCCTTTTCAGCGTGCAAATTTCCTGTCAGTGTGTGCTCATTATGGCATGCTTGTTCATTTTAAGCAGTTTTGGCCGGTACCTCGAATATCTAATCTAGGTCAGTTTTGGACCTCTTGTAAGATCCCGGGGTGAACACCTTGAGTGGAAGCAACGATTCTTCGGTACCTGCTGACGTACACTGTAGCGCTCACAGTAGTCAGATATTTGCATCTCGTTCATCTGTACTCAGTGCTCTGGCCGGCCAGTCTATCAACGATCTTCAGCCAAATCGCTGTGGTGTCTTTATGGACTTACCTTGGAACGCGTTCAGTTGTCTAAGCAGACCTGCGATTTTTTATAACACGAGTCTTTGACCACGGTAATGTTAAAGTTTAAAAATAACCGCAATAACTAAGAAATTCGTTGTAAAGCACGTTTCGCTTTATCGGCTATAATGATGTTCAGGTGAGCATAGGTAAAACATAGAATGTTGACCCAAAGATGCCTTTTAGCTAATAAAGCGAAACGTCCTGTATTACAATGAATGTCTTTGTTATCGCCATCGTAATCTTATCAGTTTCCGTCTTCTTAGAGGAGTCGATTAGAGAAATAATGACGCGAATTACGAATGAAACCACAACCATTTTTCATTGATATAAAATGCTATTTGCTTTTCAGATGATATTCCCATTTACCAACAGTGGAGAAGCAGGACTAGTGTTGCTTTGATGGTGACTAGATTTTGAAAGTAAACGTGTCACGTGCCTAGTGGAATTTCAAAATGGAAGCCATTAAAAAACTCCATAGCCAAAATTTTAATTAAATCAGTTCTTTGCCACAGTAAGATTAAAAACCGGACGATCGCCGCACAAATGAAGAAGTTCATTATAAATCAACGTTTTGCCTATTCGTTAGACATCATCAAGATATTTACATAGGACAACAAATTTTAAGATGGTGCGGATGGAATTTTGTAGTATTTTTTAAATGATTTTCCTGAAAATTGTACACCTGTCATCAGTCCAGCAATCGACTTTGTTGTGTTTCCCAAACTACAGTGTACGACTAGGCTGCGTTCCTAGACCAATTTTCTTGCGAGAAAAGCGAGATCACGCAAATCTTCCAGCGATATGGCCATGCATTACAACTGAAGCACGTGACCACACTAACTTTCTTGAATTGGGTCTACGGAAAGCCTAGGAGTGGTGCATAAAAATATTATTTTTTTACCACAACTGGGCTGGGTTCTGCAAAAAAAAATCTCGTAAGAAAAGCGATATCATGAAAGTGTTCTCGAAATATGACCATGCGTTAAAACCGAAGTACTTGACCACATTTGTTTAGCTTTTCTCGCGTTGGTCTACGGAAACCCCAGGGGTCGTGATAATGATTATTACTTTCTTAAAATAATGTCCCCAGGCATCATGTCGTGACCACGCGCCACTTACATGTGGGATGTACCGGAAATTGAAACTTGTTCGATTAGCACCATCGACATCTCAGTCAAATACCTCTTGTTCAGCATTCTCAAGTTCTGTATGATCAACAAGTGATGAAACCATATTTCTGTGTGGGTTCATAGAAACACTAGTGCAACTATTCAACAGTTCTGGATTTACACGAATGTCATTCAACACTAAAACAAATCAGGTTTTCGGTATGTATTCCATATATTTAGTAATTTTCAAAAATAAATGTTTTGATTTGAACAAACATTTATGATTTCCACCGAGAGATTTTCATTATTTAAAATGTACCCATAGCAGGTACGTTTTGTAGCGTTATACATAAAGCGTAGAAACAATCGCCTTATTCTTATTGCTACAGTATTATCTGGGAGTAATATTTCATTATAGTCCTAGAGTATTATTTTGCAATATTGAACAAAAACATTGCCTTAATTGCTAACCCGTATTGAGGATGATTATAATCCTTTGCACGGTCCCGACATCACAATAACCGGCTCGCATAATCACTAATGATATCTGAACGAGTTACCGATATAATGCTTACGAACAGTGGTTTTTATCATTCGATTGTGAGAACGTTTGTGGAGTGTATGAATGCGAAAATGTGTCGTTCTTGCCTTTCAAGTAATATGAACTGTCAAGCGTTTAGGAAACTTAAGCTCTCCAGTTGTTGTCGGTTTTGCCATTCGGTGGTTTGGTTTCAAGGAGAACTTTTAATTCCGAATCTTGAACAATGTTTATAGTCACCTATACTGGTTCAGCATCGTAAGAACCAGTTTTCTGCACTGAATAGCGTGCATCAAACTGGTTATTGTCCGAAATTGTGCAGTAATAAAACATGAACAATATGTGATTGTTTTGTTTACCTGGTTATAAGAATACAACAGACAATCGGTCAACTTCATGACAAGGTTGGTAAGTCGTTGAATTAAGCCGCTTAGGACACTTTCATCTGAACATCGGCCATTTGCGTTATCAGGTCGCATTAAAGTACGACTTCAAAAAATTACAGTGCTTTAGTTGAACGGGTGATCATAAAATGGCGTTTATTTGTGCTTAACAGTGCTTTAATGATAGTTATAATCCTTTCAAACTTTTTCCGGTTTTTAAAAGAAAATTTAAACTCATCAAAAACCAGTAAGATTTTTTACACCTGTTTCTTGGCCATTCCGTTCCAATTTAAACGCAGGGTAATGATTTCTTTCACTTTAGTGAGACAATAATTTAGACGTGCTCGATAAAATCCCAATAGACGCTGGCAAATAAAGCGAGCATAAATTAAAAGGAATGTTGTTCTTTGGCACTTGACATCTCACGTAGAGAGACAGACTGACTCCTAGGACGAGAAAAGCGCGAGGTCATCCATCCTCGCGTTAAATCTCACGTTTATGACCTCATATGACGTCATTCTCATGGACTTCTACTGGGGTCTGTTCCACAAAATGTGACAATAGATTTAGGACAGAAATTTGGTCTCAAGGTCCACGAAACTAGTTCTGAAAAATAACTAAATTTCACTTGTGAATAAAAGTGAAGTCTTTGAGAATTTTCACTTAACTGCTAGTTTCTGAGATAATTTCTATTAAACATTTCTCTACTGTGCAGCTAGGCCTTTATTCAGCAACTGTTAAGTTGGAGCGTAAAACAAAAATTCTGCCTTAGTCACTTAAAAGAAACTGACCCCTGGGTTGCGAGTCATCTGATACGGAATAATGTCAAATCTGAACACAGCGGCCATTTTGTTGAAATAATTCCTAAACGGCGTTGGAACAGAAGCAACTCAGTAAAATCAAATACTATAAGTTAAAAGTGAGTAGACTGACACGTTTAGGATGGAAAGCCTGTTCATAAAAATTGCAGATCTTAATTATTGCTGCGACATATGTGCGAGTGTAAATTTGTACACGACCTTAAAGTTCCATGCCGCTAGCACTGCACAACGCTGATTTCCACGTAAATAAAACCATTAAAAACAAATCTAACTCTCTGATAATAAAATTTCAAATATTTTAAGCTTACTACAAACTGACAAACAAGGATGCAAGCGTGCGTGAATATCAAAGAAAGGCAAAAACGCACATCATCTAAGGCGAGATCACCTGCCGAGTCAACTCCTGTGAACGAATTGGAATCACATGTGAACGAGTGTTTTTGGTTGAAACATATCACGAAACAAATAATGGTCCCCACCTTGGGGATACTTTGTTCTCCGCGTTATTCCCAGATGCAGAACCCTCGCTGGAGTTTATCACACGCGCTGACGTTGTGGCCGCCTATCATAAATACGGATGAGATTCAGTCCACGGTTTCATTCATAGTAAAGAAATGTGCAGGTATTGAAATGATTAGTTAGTCACTGTTGTCACCACCATTGTCAATCGTTTGAAGTTGCCATGAACCCACTTTCTGTCAAAAAATCAATTTTTATTTAGACCGTTTTCCGATTTAAAAGTGACTCCAGTGTGTTCCTTGTTCAGATTAGAATTGATTTCTGGGCTCGGCGAAGAAGTGTCAGCTCGTTATTTCATGAGACGAAGCTCCATGAATAAGTTTACATTACCCGGCGGGTCATTTTATCCGCCGAGCATTGCCTCAAGCGCTAACGAATAGTTAGTTCTTACCAAACACAGGCATCACTTCTAAACTGACCAAGATGTGCGTTGAGAACAGGTTTAAAACTGCAAGTGATATGAATCAAAGGTTTTTTGACGGAAGGCAGTTTTGTAACGACTTTCTGGGAAATAAGTCACAACTCGCGTTCCGTAGATGCGAGAATCGGGCAACACTTCACGAAATATCAGCTTATTACAACCGAAGCAACCGATCACACCAGCCTCGCTCGCCACTGTTAGTCCTACGTAACGCACCCCAACAATAGATTAATAATCACCGAACAGGACACGTACTTTGTCGTAATTCTCATCGTGTTGTTAAAAATGAAATTGACAAATGTCGTGTTTCAATTGTTTCTGTAAAGAGCCATAAATGATAGGTTAAGGTAGTATAACAAAAGAAAACAGACCAGAGTCAGAAAACAAAAATAAATATATATATTTCAATGACCTATGAGTCTTTTTACAAAAACAGAAGAGACATAAAAAAGCATTTGCTACATTACGTTATCTATGAATGTTCGCCATATTGAACACAAGTCGAAATTAAATAAGTACTTTGCATAGGTCAAAGGTCAATACAGAGTTGCGTCATTGTGTTGTCAAACAACAATCGCACTTGATTGTCTCAGGGCAAGAGTTAAAATAATCCCTTGAAAATCTGCTCAAGGCAAGAATAGGCCTATGCGAATCCAGCACCTTTCGGTTTTAAGCCAAAGTTAATTGTACAGCTTCGTTGCATTGCTCTCACAACTGAAGGTAACCAGAGGAATTGATACTCAATTTAAAGCCTGTCCAAAACCAACTTCATTGTTCATCTTCCTGGTAAAAATATTCACATGTGCGAGCAACGTTCAAAAATGCCAGAAACATACCACCACTTGGTTGTAATGCCAGTACAAAGGAGATCAATAAAAGGGGCGTCACCTAAAAACTATTCTTAACAGAAAATACAATATTTCAAGGCTTTCAGATTCACCGGTGGATTCCAAGGAAATAAAACACGGAAAATCTTGACATAGAAACAACACCACGAATGAATTATTTTTCAATGGTCGTTAGAGGTTGTTAAGGCGTCTTATTACAAACTGACCCTCTTTCTATAACCACCTAGTGCGTAAATCGAATTTTAACCCAATTCAAGGTAGACGCTTCGTACGAGTTAAAACCGATTCAATAAATTAAGGCTAAAATATATCTAAATATGTATATAATATGACCATACACGAACCTTGTGAAATTCGACCCTTTTCAAATGCATAAGTATTTACAGAAAGAAAACATAAAAATGTCGACCAATTCTTCGGATACGAAACTCTGAACAAATTATCTAGATTACAGCAATTATACAATACAAGAACACATTTACAAGCCTCACTTGTCGGCAAAATCGACAAAGACAGTAAAATGGCAAGAAACTCTATCAAGTTAAAACGCCAGCTCAACACTTTGCTGACATCATAATTGCACCATTTGAATTATACGACATGTCACACAAATCTAACATTTTGGACACTACAATGCTCCATTGGTATTTTACCATAAGCGATGATGATAGTTATAATAAATATCTTCTTTCACTATATTTAAGCGACATTTCTCAAAAGTATATAGCCAACATCAAAAATATAGCGAATGCCCTGTGTCAGATCAGGCTCGTTGAACGAATCCGCTGAGACAGAGGTCAAATACCCTGAATTTCCGAGAAAGATTAACACTATGTAGGATCATACCCACAATTCAGTAAAACAATTTTTTTCTGAAAGTAAAAATCCAGAAGAATTTGATTTTGTCTGCTATCAATCTGCCACTAAATCGATTGTGTGACCATGTATTTTAGTAAAATCAAATCAAATCAAGAGAAAGGTACATTCACAGCAACGGTATCAATAATGTGGCCAAATTTCATTAGAAAAGATGCAAATTTTCAAGATGAAATCTCAAAACTGATGTCACATTATTCCGATTTCGTTCCATGCAACTTTTTATTTGTTTCACGGGAACTGTATTTTATAGCCCCTCGTGCAAAAGTGGGACATTTCACAAACTATTCCTAACAGCCATTTTGAGAACAGTGCATGAAGCCATACTGTGGCGAATGTTTCAGACTAATAGGATCAATCATATCTGAGGTATGAACTTATCAAAATTTGGTCATTTTATTGGGATCCTACACAGTGTTCGAGCTTCAGCAAATAAATGTGCGATCACATCCTCATGGGCCGATATGTGAAAGTTTACTGGCCCGGCCGAAAATCCGCTAGCTCCGGGCCACCGTTTACTTCGAACGCTGGTCCTACATAACCTTAAAATGCTTCTTCTGCAAGCAGACACGGTCGCCACCATTTTGATCAATAGCGAGCATGCGCAAAACTTGTAACCCTGAACAAAATGGACGACGTCATGTAAGATATGAATCACAAGTAATGTCTAATAAAAGATGCTTGGAAATTTTCAATGCAACGTGGGTAGCACGGTTGGTGCACACATGTCATTAGAACAATCATAAACTACAAGTCACGGGATTGTTGTGATCAATAGAAGGACAGTATAACATGTCAATAAAGACCCGTTCTTCACAGTATAACATACAAATATGATACATCAACGATAATCATGGTAAAAACATCAAACATGACGAGTGTCATATACAATACTTATAATCGCTTTCTTCGTGATTTCGCCACTAAAATCCACCAGATAATTTGAGCAGGTCGAGGGAGGGGTAGATTGCATCTAGTTTATCCGAGGCCAGTATCCCGCTGTCATGGAGGACATGTGATCTTGCGGAACGCCTCCTGGAACTTGTATCGGTACGGACACTCCCGGTGAGATGAGACCTGGAAATAAAAGTGTCGTGTAACACGGATCCGTACCGGAATAAATTTACATCAGATCTGCGCGCGCATCTCATGTAATCTTGCAGTAAAGTTAGCAGAATAGGCATTATGCAACCACAATAAACAAAAAAACGAATCAACTCTCTTTTAAAGTTTACAAAGTTGGCTTGACTTATCTGAACAATAATGCTTCGATAAATTGTAACTTAAACAAAAGAGGAAACCTGTTTTGATTTCGTCACAATGAGAGAGAAATGTTCGTTACAGAGATTAGGTAAACAATAGAAGATACAGCATATAATTGTCAGCGCAGAGATCTTTCCAGCCTTAACTTTAGGTCACGCGATGTGGCCAACAGATGGCGTGCATGAAGATTAATAATTCTTGCTTATATTAACAGGAGACACTCTTTCTGGTTCATTTTTCCTAAAACAATATCTTAAAACGAAATTCAGAGCAAACCAATTTCGTCAGAGAAAGAGCACCTATAACACGTAAATGCAACTGTCCTCACTCGTGGTGCAAAAACTTACGGGTGTTGTCTGATAAGTGTTTGAAACCGTGTCCAGCAAACGTACCAGTGGAAGTGCCGTTGTTGGAATTAACGTGAGCCTGAGCGGGCGCAGAGCCGGGAGATGGGCGGGAATAGTTGGTCAGAGAGAGGGGTTCGTAACTCCGCGCCGAGTAATCTGCAGTAGCAATAAATGAGGTCAAAGAACAATAGAAAGACCGTGTACAATACTTATAGACACAGGGCGCGATTCTTAGGTTCCCCTGTTCTAATTTTTCAAGGTGAAAATCTTCAAGTTTTCAACACGCTGCCGTTGCCTGACAGTAAACGTAACAGGCGTCGGTAAATACCTACTAGGGTTCGAATTTCTTGCTCATATGACACATCGAAATTGTTAAAGCTATATTTGCCTTGTTTAGATGGCTAAGTAAGGAAAATCAAATTAAACTTTTTACTCTCATAAAATCTGTTTCATTGTATACTTTACAGTGATGTGATTCCACCAACAAGAACATTAAAACCATCAGTGACTCAAGAAAACGCTTCAAATTCATTGAGGTTGTTCCACCCTAAAATTAGGAATTCGAAAATGGCGCATGTACACATTGCCTGTGATTTGAGTTGCCGGCCCATTCGGCAATAATTCAAGATCGGATGAGCATTTGTAACGTTTTTAACTCCAAAATCCTTCGGTTAAGAATTCAACATTGACAGCTTAACAGCGGCGAAAACCCACTTTAATAGTAGCTTGGAAACTTACCTGGAATCATGCAGGAACTCGCGGACTGTAGACAGGCTGGATTTGAGGGTATATTACTTGGCATTGAGTAATTCAGCTGAGGAATGCTGAAAAGGACAAGACACACTGGGTCAGAGTATAGCTAGTGTGATCACGTGCTGCGCTTGTAATGCGTGGCGACATGTCGCGAAGACTTTCGAGATCTCGCAAGAAACTTGCTCTAAGGAGCCAAGACCAGCCAGGGATAAAACCGTTTCGAGAAGTAAATCCCCTATCACTTGCTTACTCCACGACGTTTCTGCTCAAAAGAAACGTCCCATAAACGAGAGTAATTTTGTAAATTATACAGACGATCTTACTACGGAAGTACAATTTCCAATAACGGACCATTACGACAGGGTTGTATTAGCAAAATCAACCTTTACCTGTAAGAGTCTGGCATGCTGACCATGGGCTGATGGATAGACGGGTACATGTTATAGGTGCTATTGATTTGTAGTCGACTCGGATTAGAACCGGGATCTCGCCTCTGATTACGTAGCTTTTCCTCTCGCCTCCACTTTGCACGGCGATTGGAGAACCATACCTGTAATAAAGATGCAAAAATGAGATCACGGTTTGCACAGACAAAAGTGTAGAAATAGTGCATAGCAAGAATCCATATGTTTGCATAATTTAATTTTATATGGGGTGTCTTAGTAGTGCGATTTCTTATCAAGAAGAAATTTTATTTTAATGCGGTCGGTGTCATACCTGAATACGTGCTTCCGGCAAGTCTATTTTCTGCGCAAGACGTTCCCTGGCAAAAACGTCGGGATAATGTGTTCGCTCAAATTCTGAAACAAAGACAAGGCAAACGTTAGGGAGCAGAACGACAGGCATGAAACTGGTTCCCGCGATCCCGGGTCCCTGTAAGTGACTATTACCTATTTTTCTCTACTACAAAACAATGGCAAGTTTTCGACTGGTAATTACCTTTCTCTAGCGCCTCCACTTGAGCATTTGTAAAGGAAGTTCTATTTCTCTGCAGTTTTCTTTTCAGGCGTAGTCTCATGTCCTCCCCTTCGTTAGAATTGTTTCCCTCGCTGTCATTGCTGGTGTCGTGTGCGCCGTTTGGACTCTCTGTAAGAGGCAACAATGACGTCGGTGCGAGAAATCTACTTACTTCACAACAGTGGTATAAAGTTTCAACGTTTCAATGCTTGCCACAAACATCATAGCACAAGGTACGGTATGTATGTATCGTCATAATACTCCTTGTGACCACGTTGCCATGTAATCAATTCTCAAGACAAAATGTTTTTTCTAGCTACTGTCATCCGTTTTTCTAATATGTATCGCTCGTCCGTGGCTCCATGCCCGTCAGAACAGTCAGCTATATTGGATTAAAATCCGGCTTGTTAATTTAAACATCGCGGAAACAAATTTGAGCTGCTCGTAATTAATTCCCTGACAAGTAACACGCACAATTGGATATTGCAAGACGACACGGCCGTACCCTTGATCAAATTGCGCGTGCTACGCCCGCCGTAGCCGAGGGCAAGGAAGACGAAAATTGATAGTGTCTTCGAATGAGTTCAAGATGCATACTGTGGACAAACATTATTTAAGAAAGTCACTCGAGTTAAGATTAATCTTAAATAAATTTCCCTTCAGTAGCTAGAGAGCAGTTAAACGGTGCCTAAAGTGACAAAAATCATAATATACCTTACGTGCTAGCTGGCTATTGAAGTTGCGTTTGGCCTTGTTTAGCTAGCTTAAAAACGAAAATCGAATTAGTTCTTTTCTCTCATAAGATCGGTCTCACTAAATACTCCTTTTAACATATCAAATTTAAGGCATGATTCTGAAACAGGGAACTCGCACTGTATAAATCAGTCATTCTCGTTTTCTGAATCAGTCATTTTCTGACTTACGGATTTTCCTGAAACCATATTGTCTCACCGTAACTGAACATATATATTTATATATATTTAGGAATTATGTCTGGTATTCTCAATTTCCTGGAAATTAATAAGTGCGAAATACAGATGGCACACTTACTTATTTAAACCAGCATTTCGCTCCGGTTAAGAACAAAAATCGAACCAGGTTGTCATAAAATCTGTCTCACGGTATCCCTCACCGTGATAGGGTTTCATTTCTGTTTCTAACTCAAGTCACCGGCAATGCTTACGCAATTTTCAAATTCTCAAAAAATGTTGAAGCGTTATCTTGAGTACCTGATGACTTTGATATTTTTGTTGGTATCGAAAATAGAATTCTGCCATGGTAAGGAATATTATGAGACCGCTTCTAGAGAGCAAAAGGCCAAATTCAATTTTCGTTGTTAACCAGCTGTACAGGAGGAAATGCACCACTCAGAAGTCACACTGAGGTCGCATTGTTGTTAAAAAATAATTTGTAAAAGGTCAATACAAATTCTACATCACATCATAACCATTATTCAACAACTGATCTGACACAAAGAAACTTGAAAACAATTAACGAGTTGTGAAGTTTTGTGGTTTGAAGGGTTCAGACCTAAGCCCATCATAACGCGGCGTGCGTCTTAAAAAGCATCGATATGAAGTGGTTCTTGCACTAGAGGAGTTTGCCGGCAGGGGTCTTTAGAAATCCACCTAATTAACCATCGCCCACCCTCTTATGAAATCCTTCACAGATGCTGAAACAGCCAGTATTCGCCACTTTGTGACAGATGTAGTGAAGAACACAAGGCCCATATTGCGGGTATGACTTGTATTTTTATTCGGGAGATGAATCGTAAGGGGTGAATGCGAATGAATGATCACAGGAGCTCTTTAGCAAACCACCAAAGAGTTCGAGACGCCTGATTGATGTCGAAGCATCAAAAATCAGCAAATCTTGAGAGTCCTACTGCATCGGTACTTGGCTAAAGATTGGTTCTATCTCCATCTAACCCATTCTGTATTCTTATTTATAATTAATTGAGCCATTTTGTATGCTCTCTTTCACCATTGTAACGTGGCTAACGTGGTATAAATTTAAACTAAAGGCATGAATAAATATATGGGCGTGGTGTTCCAAAAGTGTCCTTTCAACAAAAGAATTGTATATTTTGTATAAGCCCAAATAAAACATGACTCCAAACTTCGAAAATGTTCCTATATAGTGTGGCCTGGCCAACAAGAACATTTTGATGCCCTCTAAGTGGCCACTTATAGTTATAAGTGTAAAGTGACAGCAGTTATTCCTTTTGACAAATTTCCTAAAACCATCAAACGTAAAACTGAAGCATCTTCAGTCAGTCTGGGGCGAGTTCGGTAGAGTGTAAGGCATTACCTTGCACTTGTGGCGAAAAAATCTTAATTTTATAAAACGAAGCTAATATAGTCCTACAATACAATCACACCGACCAATCAATTGAGTGGCTGCCATTTTGCTAGGATAGGCTACTAAGCTTTCGCCCATTCTCGCGAAATACTCGCCTCTTACTCTCATGACTTTGCGAGGTCTTTCTTTTCTCACACTGAAGAAACTTGGCCTCCTGTCCCAACCTCGCACATAAAGCCACAGCAAAAACTGAATGTAGTAGGTGTATTTATGAACTTTGATTTTGTTTAATGAATTTATTTCACACACGGCATATTGTAGATGTTATTTCGACAAACTGACCTTTGTATTCACGAACAGGCCGAATTTCAACACCTTCAGTGTACGCACGGAATTTTAATCTTTTAAAAGCTTTTGAGAGCCACTCTTTAATGCACGTCGAGTGTCCGCATTGCCTGTCCAATTTCTACATTTAATTATAGTCCATAATTTTACAAAATTAAACTGATCCCTGAAGAGATTAGATATCTAACTTGCCAGACAATTATACTCCAACACACGGGATACGCTAACATCGCGCCATCTCAGTTCAAAAACACCCCGAAGCTAGGCTGAAATGTGACAACAACGTACTCATATTATCATAATAACTATTTGACTCATAACGTTTAACGATGCCATTATCAAATTTTTGTCGGCCAATTTGAGACCCAATCAAGCACCATTTACTACGATGAATAGATTTGCCACCAAAAATAAACGACGCGATTGTGTCTCGGAAGATTCGCTACCGCTACGTTTGGCGATGTTATCTGTGACGTGTCAGCTCCAAATGGCTGCCCACTTCAGTGTAAAACTAACTACCAGGCTCGGTCGAAAGCCTTGTTCAATGAAAGGTGACGCTGGCTCTAATACTAGAGGGGATGGTAATTAGGAAATACCTCTTGCGTTTGATTAGTTGAATGAGCTATTGATAGGTGACTTTCGTGTACACAATAATAAGAAAATTATAATTGACTTGCCGCCGTGTTGCACTCGGCGAACTATGACAGTGTTTGTTGTAAGTTATTTATCATTAAATAACTCGATATTGGTATCCTTTCTTGGCGGTTAGTTATGATAACAACATTACATAACCACCTTTATTAAAGACACAACCTTGATGATGTGTTCCATCCTTCTACAGAATAGCACAGAGACATGTTAGGGTTAGAGGGCATTTCGCTAGCGCCATTGAGGATGTATTTAAACAAGCCGGATTAGGCGACCGGTGAAAGGAAAGGTAGACTAGCAGACGACTCAGGTACAAAGCGCGTGCACTCGTTGAGCCCTGAAAAGTCATCCGTTCGAATAACAACACATTGAATTCCATATCACTTGACCGACTGATTGAGTATCCCCAAGAGCCAGTGCCATACACATGAAACGCTCTTAAACGTTGTCAACACCTGGGAATGAGGCTCAAAAGAGAGCCATCTTGATTTTGAAAACGGTAAAACCACGAATCAGTCATCTATGAATCCTACCCAGCCATGAGCCAAGACTGGCAATCCTCCACGCAACCACATTTCACAGAAAATTCGCTTCCAGCATCACTTGTTCAAATCTTGAATCGTACTCCTCATGAAAAGCAAAACAATAGACTACCAGATCAAGGTAAAAGCTCAATGGATAATATTCACAACACTACTCGAAACTGAGTACACTTTCTTCAGAAATTTATTGCGACATCTTGCGCATGGTTAAGCGTGTTTTCTTCTATTACGCAAAAACAACCAATACCCGTGCGAATCTCTTACGTTACCTCTCTTTCAGCATATAACAGGTTTGTGGTTATTTCAATTAGCGGTATTTCTCTTTGATGTGAACGAGTACGACTCCTCCTTAAAGATTACGACACAAACACCCGGAGATAAACACTTGGTCGCGTTTTTAATGACGATTTCATAGGATGAGCAAATTGAATATTAACTGGCCAGTAATTGACTCGTCATTTTCAAATTACGACAAGCAATTTACAAGTCGACAAGCACTGATTGTTATGTGTATTCGAGCTGCGCACTGTAGGAATAAGTTCTTAAGCTGTGTAAAAACCGGGGAGAGGAAATGCGTGGAGATATTTCGACCGAGGAAATGACATTTGCGACTGTAAAACAGCCTAACAGCGTCCAAACGACTCGTATTGTCGTGTTTCTTGAGAACAGAACAAAAGTCCACATTCTTACAATGAACGTAGTGTTAACCAGAAGGGCATTATTGCCTTCTTAAGGTTACCAGAGACTCAGGTTAATGTTTAATGCTACTGTACCTATATGCCCTTGCCTTATCCTACCGTTGCTTTTATGATTGAAACATGAACGAATCCAACACATTGTTCGACCAAAAAGATACTTCACCACACTGTCTTAAAGAGTTCACCAGGTGGTGCTTCAGTGACACCTTCCGCGGGTGATAAATGTACTATTTAAAGCTACATTTCGCCATGTTTAACTGAATTCAAAATGATAATGGAATAAGGCCTTTGACTCTGATAAAACCAGGATCATAATATTCCTTACCATGTTAGGAATATGTTTAGGTTATTCACATGAAGAGGTGAAATGCGTACACGAGCCCTTTTCGAGCATCATCAAAGTTAGGGCTAAGTCACCTGGCACTTTCGTAGTTCTTTTTGTAACGGAAATAGGATCCTATCACGGTAAAGAATATTGTCAGATCGATTAAATGAGAGTAAAAGGCTTGATTCGATTTTCATTTTGGCTTGCTGGACAAGGCGAAATACTGCTTCGAATAAGACACCATTTTAATGTACCATAAAATGAATTTTGTGTTGTGACGTAGATGGTCTTTCCCAACGTCGTGAAACTCGTCTAAAGCGTTACTCACGGCTGGCGATTTGGCACACTTTTTAAGGAATTTTCAAACTTTGTGGCTTTAAATCATTGAGGACAGACAATAGTAACAGGGTATCATTTCATCTTAAACATTTGAAAGAACAAGTCGTACCTAATATCTGTTAATAGGGCGAATCCGGGTTTAGTATCCTTTTAAAGTATGCTTGACGTGTCCGTAAATATTTGATAAGTAATGTTAAGATTCTAGTCAATATCCTGGAAAAATCGTAAACAACTGCTTGCTGATGCCGAATATACACAAACCGTTAACGAATGAACACTATCTTCATACGGGAGAACCTATACTGATTGTTCTCATACTATGAGGGATGGAAGGGTATAGAAACGATATGGTATGCTGTTGAATAGACCTACGTACTCAGTTAACACACCAGTTGGCAATTCTAAAGCAGCTTTTAGAATCACAAAGACACCGACTTTGAAAGCTTCACAAAAAAACGTCTTTTTACATAACTGCGTAAGACTGCTGTAAAACAACATTTCTTTGTGTAATCAAATCAAACGAGTCATTCATTGTCAGTAATTAAATGTTCACTTTTTGTTCGCTCTCAATTCGTTATCTCCTGTGATTGACAGTCTTGGCTAACGCTCTATATGAAATGAAACGAAAAGCGAGTTTGCTTCGAGTCATGTTTGACCTGTTTTCCACAAAAGTTTCATCTCACCAGTTTCAATGGTGAATAAAAAGGTGTTGGGGTGAAAAAGGCGCCTATTCTTGTTTTAAAGGTATAAACATGTGTACAAATTTGTCCCTAAAGCTTTCAAAAAGGCTACATCAGTTTTTGACAGACTCAAATGATCGATAACATGGGTTTATGTCGGTGCGTGCTGTTACGTGGAGTACATCCCAGGTTCTTTTGTTGACTTGCCTCATTGAGAGGAAACTGCATTTACTCGACTAACCTAGATATTGAAAATCTATACGCCACCATGCAAGATGAACCATCGGAAGGCTAAAAAACAGCTTCTATCCAGTATTATGCGGTCATGAACAATGAGATAAAAACGGTTTCGACAAACTGAATTCAAAATTCCAAAACCTATGAACATGTCAGTCAGGTTTTATTCAAAAGGTGATAAAAATGAGTTCGTCAGAGCGAGTAAACTCCACTGCATTCCTAGTCCTTTAATCCAAATTGCTTTCAAATGTTCAAATTTCCGACGTGTTGATAGCCACTCTATTTTATGAACAAAGACTTGAAAAAAGAACATTCACTAGTATTGTGAATACCAGCATAAGTCTGTTTTGCACTGCAATTACTAGATGTACCCTCGACATGTTATTATTCATCAGTATTTAGCTACAACTGAACTAGATAAACCCTCAGATTTAAAATAATAAGGCAAACATGCTCATTCCTGCGAGATCTATCTGGGTCCTAGTCGAGATGAACATAGAGGCTAACAGGATGTGACGCATTGAACGTGGCATCATGCAAGAAAGTTAAGTGTTTCTTCTCCAAACTGCGTCAAGTTTGACTTGTCAACTTGTTCCATACAATGGTCAATTTTCCGGGTGACTAATAAATTTTATTTAGGCCTATGCTTCACTATCAGCTGGAATTTGAAAGCAGCGAGAGGTCATTAAGTGCTTACAATCCCTGGAGTTTCCACGTCACCATGTGCACTTACATCGATATAACTAAGAACTGGTCCCAACAAAAACAAGTATCCACATACTATGTTGATTTATGATAATTCTTCAACTATTTATCACACAACATGGCTGACATTTCTTCCCAAAAATAAGATCAAGAAACTAAGTCTATTGCTGGCTTGGTTTGTACTGAATAGATGTAATAAAAAAGTTTGTTAAGTTTCCATTATTTGTTGGAAAGTAGTCATCTTTTAAAAAAATGGAAAAGGGACAATTGAGACAAAACATTAATAAAACAGGCAAGCAATAACAAGGTTATTGAGAGTCAACTCTACAATGTTGTTTTAAAACACAGCAAAACGACGCTGACACATAATCATTAATGAAAAGTAGCGCTTAGTTTGATAGTCTTTTTGGTGTAATTCTAAATGCACGTTTTCGATATTTGTCACAATTTCCTGACTTCCTACATTACCAGTACGTGGAAAATGGCACGTGCCAAACTATATTCAGTAATCGTAGACGGAGGAACATGACTGTACATGTAAGTAAACGGTGCACTGGACCGTTGTTTGCAACAAAACTTAAGTGGATCAGATAAGGACATTGGCCAAACCAAATAACCTTAGATAACATCTTACCTTTTTTAATGTCTGCTGTGAGGGCTGTTTGGTGTGCAGAAAAATGCGATGATCCGCTGAGTGGATTCATGGCCGCATTGGGTGCATACCACGGGTTTCTTGGGGGCCAGCCCTGGGGGTTCAAAAGTCCTAATTTGTCATACATAGCTCCTCCTCCAATTATCTGTTTCTGGTTTTCACTGGCAAGATTACGAAGCACGCGATTTATTGACGATACCTGAAATACAGCATACTTTATTGAAATGTGCTGCAGATATGTTGTCAAGTAATTCAACTTCAACTCATGAAAGGTATGCTTCATATTTTCTGGGTATGTTTCATGGAAAGAAGGTGCTGTGCAGTTAGAGTATAACAGCGCCCAAGTTGCACTCCCTAGAAATTACACGTAAATTCGGTCAGGTTTGGCGGCAGTTTGGAATCATACATTGCATTTAAACCAAAAAAGACCTTTAGGTTGGCTGTAGATTCCCTTTTCTTCAATACCGTCTCCCTATAGTGTTATTGCATAGCAGTGCAACGACTGAGGAATCTGATGCAATTTCAGGTACCCCTCAAACAATTGCAAAGATGACAGCTGAGCTTTTTGGACCACATTTGTGGAAATTGTAATGAATTTACTTTCAGAATCTGGTGTTGGCTGGTGGCAAGGAAGTTGTGGTTTTGGGCTGAAAATTGTCAATTTTGTATTTTTACTTTTGGGTTCTTTTTCGGTGGTTGGGAAGGGGCAAAGATTGAGACAGAATGTACTTTCTGTCGGCATTTGTAGCGCTTTTGAGGTGCAATGCCTTATTATTTTTCATTTTGTTCACAGACTTTTCGACCGAGTGGAAGACTGGAAAAGCGGCAAGGCTAGTGAAGTGTACTCCGCGAGGCAAAACTCAGTGAGATCTGTAACAGCGCCTCCTTACGACTAAGTCAGAAATTTTGACATAGGCTCCCACTTCAGACAGTTATACTTAACTTTTGACCTAATTGCCATTGCGACACAGTTCTGCAATAATTTTAGAGAATATCTAAGGAACAAAAATTTGAATACATTTCGGAGACCTTATATCTTTTCTCAGGTGCAAATATCTTTTTCGGAAATAATTGTGCGGAGCGTAGGACAAAATTTCTGGCCTCCTTTCATGAAACGGAACCCAGGTGAGATTACAAAGGACTGTAGAGAGCGGTCTGAAATATACAAATCCGCAATCTACGAATACAAAGAAAGTAAGTTTTAACTTGAACTGATATTATAGGCGAGAAAAAATTCTGAGAATAGTCCCAGTAATAAAATCGGAAAAACAACGGGTTATATTGCTCTGGTTAAAAGTAACAACATCAAAAGTCTATCAACTCCAACAATGATCACAAAACGCGTTTTCGGCCGCAAAACAATCAAATAAATTTACACGAAAATCGGAATGCGACAGGCTAAGTTCAACAGCAGAAAAGTTGCCACGTTGTCCTCGGAAACTATCATTTAGTTGGAACAATTTCAGTCTATTTTGTTTGTACACCCACTGTCAAAACAAACATATATTCTATAAATTTTCAAGAAATAAAATTCCACTCTTCACGTTTATTATGAAAATCAATTTCAAGTGTACAGAATTTTTGGAATATTGGTTGCCTAAGCAATTTAATTTCTACCGACAGGTGACATTAGAATTGGGCAAACAGTTAACTCGTTTCGCACGACATTATCGATTATTTTGTGGATTACACGCAAATAATTTGAAAATCTGTGACCAAAAGATGGGATTCTTACACGTATAGTAAGTGCCTTGCGTTAGAATTTTTATAATTATTGACAATTCGTTCGTTGAGACATTCGTTTCATTTAATTCAAGGGAAAGTCTATTATATTAGTGTAAAATTGCATCATGCCTTACAGACCAATGGAGGGAATCAATTTATTTTAAAATATTCTCTAGTCGGCTTCCCTTGGAAAAAATATGTATTTGTCACATGATCACTGACTTTTTAAATTCATTTTTTCGTTGTTTGCTGTGTGACCGATCACGCACCGACAGTTGTTATATCGCAACGCTATACGCCCAGGTATTGTCTATTTGTCTACCTTCGATTAAAACTAACATCAAAGTGTGAAGAGGAGAAATAACTGAATAGGCCTTCTTTTCAAACTTTGTATCAAAAGGGTTGGTGGCTTTTCTCAGCTCCTAGCTAAATGATAGCGATTCTTTGCTCCGTACCGAATGACCAAACGTACACAGAATATGTGGCCTGGTTTTCTATACAAGTAAAAACAGCACGACAAAGGCTGAATAACGCGTATCCATTTCATGTGTTGATTGACGTGTGAGTTAACAAACAGTCCATGTAAAGTGCCTTATTCCCAAAGAGAACTATAAACAATTATGTAGTTTTCAAATCTTTTTCTGTTGAACTGAATAGAAATGAAAACGGAGATTCTATCTCCGAATGCAGAGTGGTTATGCGCACGCATAATGCGCCGAACACTTCAAAGGCATGTTGTTGACTTTACCGGAGAAACTCGGTCAGCCTGAAAAACTTCTTTTGTTTACCGTTGGAGCTAACAATACTCCGTAGACGGCAGAGTACTTGTAAACTGTTTTTTCATCGTAATGAAAACGATCGATATGCCAAACTAAAGACGCCTCTTCCAAAATCTGCAAAGAACGTATGTGCAACTCGAGCTGGACAGACATAAAAATTTCCTGCAACGGCCCAATGCAGCTAAAATTTACAAAAACTCCACTCTTTGAGAATGCACTCGTATCTTGAATAATAATTCTTCCAGCTTTGCAGAACTGTATACATACATCACCCCCAAAAACAAATAAAATTTCGATGAGTTTCGACGCAAAAGTGAAGCCACGTAAAAAACGTTAAAACAGGTAACTGCACAAACCACATTTCGATACCTGTCGATTATAAATAGGTTCATCAAAAATTAATGCGCGCTCGGTTCAATCAGTTCACGTCCGTCTACATTCATATGTGGAAAAATTAAACTCGGTCAGTCAGAAGTAATAGGCAAACAAAACGAGTGAAGGGAGCGCTGTGTTTATATTGGTCTCAGGTAAATGCTGTGCCCAAGCCACAGTACGGGACATAAAACTTTCCGTACCATACACTGGCCTCGTATCTGAGAAGGAAAATTAACCGAATTTCCACGCGAGAGCACCCTCACTATGGAGTGGTACCTGTAAGAGTCGATAATCAAATAATATAGTACTGACATACGGAATGACCAGACACAACTATCAGATTTTGTTCAGGGTTAATCTCCTGGCTGTAAAATCAATGGCTTACCGAAGGAACCACTTGATTTGTTTACGTCTGAATTGGACATTTTGCGCAACTGTAACCTCTGTGGGAAGGTATTCTGGATCTCTTCAATGTGGGTTCAGTGGGTCGTGAAAATGTGCACACATATACTGTTGTAACTGACGGTGACGATCACAAGGATCTTAATTCATTAACGCATGTTAATTAATAGCTCCCGGCAAAACAGTCAAATAATTATGAATAAAACGTTCTTGAAGTATCCTATGAGTGCAGTACAAATCTTAACATTTCATTAAACACATTAGTTTTATGCGGGCCAACCGCAGTCATCAGATACCGAGTGCGAGGAATATTTCAGACTTTTGTCGCGTGCACTATCAACTTTATAACAATTAGTTTTTTGCGACTTTGTCAAAGGTCAATTACGAAGACTGTATCAAAGTAGAGAAATAAAGTTTATCTTCCGCGTGGTGCGGTCACGTGCTCCCACAAACGGGAAAAACGGGTAGTGTCAGTGACAAAGATTAAAAACAACATTTCACGCACCATTTCAAAAAAATAATAACAAATTTTAATCAACGAAGTCACATTCGCTGCTTGTAATCAAAGCAATTAGCTCGTGACGAGATTGATCTTTACCCTACAGCAATTTTATTTTTTAATAGAAGCATTGTTTGCGTCATGTTAAGTAATTAAACCACGGAGGATAATTACGGTACTATCTGACGTTCTCTTTGAAGCTATTACCGCGAGCTATGGCGGAGAATGACTGATGGTATTGCAAAAGGAACAATAGCATATACCCGGGCAAGTATGCACGCAAGTTCAAGCTTTCATCTTTCAGTTCCTAAAGGCCACTAACGTTAATCACAGTCGAGAATCAGAATAGGAACCCAGTACTGTGTCATTCTTACTCTTGGTTTCAGCATCGATCACCGACAGCTCCCTCTGGAGTGGTTAAACTTTATATAAAGGTCATTGTTTATTTTCGGGTATGGTTATGATGTTCACGGCACAACGAACCATTGGGGTTTGGTGAAACGCTCTCGAGGTCGGGGAAGAAAACTAAAGACTATATACTCGTAGATATTTCAAACTGACAGGCGAGAAGCCTAAAATGACGAAAAAGTTTGGAATAATGCGAGAATAATATCCAAACATCCGCCAATGTAGGTTAGTTGCGTGAGGATATCCAGGCTAGGGACAGCAACTGTGCGAGTGTCATCTCAGATGCGACCTATTCCCATGCATCTCCTTGGTAAGGATTTGCAAAATACTTAATTTTCATTTACCCATGGGGCACCCCGGTACTGGTGTAGAATCCCACGTTGTCAAAATTGACAGCTTCGCACGTTAACCTTCTGCTTTAAACAACAAGTGAATGAACGTCACAGAAACCCGGGTTCTTGAGCACATTGAGCTTGTTGGTACCTCAACTGATTAGAATCATTTCTAAAATGTACAATTTGTTTCTTACCCCCAATTATAACTCGAGTTATTGATACCAGTCAGAGATCACTAGCAGATGCTGTTAAATCGAACCTAATTATATCGTAGAATTGTCCACGTTTGTTCAATTTATTGGTCTCAACTATTGCGTCAGCGAACATTTTGGTTTTGCTGAAAACTGATTTTAGGGAACCCTTAAAGCGTCCAACCACTTACATCTGTAGTGTGTACAAGTAATTCTCCGGTTTGTATTCAAATATTTGCTCAAGAATTTACACGTTGTTGAAATGTGTGAATCTGCAAATGATAAGCCTGTCCAACCACCATAAATGTAAACGAGTCAAAACGACTACTCAACGATAATCTCACGAATCAACATTGTCAAGAGTAATCGGCAATAAACAATTATCCCACATGCATGCCTAGATAGAGGAAAAAATTTTCCGAAGTTGAGTTCGAGTTTTTGTTGCTAAACTGGTTTATATAGACGTTTTTGTAAATTCAGACTATCAGTCCACACTACCGAACTTTTCCAAGCATTGAGGTAGTGTTTTGTATTCTTTTCATATATCGAGGGAATTACATATGGAAAACTCGGCATTTCAATGTAATCGAGTACAGACAAAAAACAAAAACACTGTGGCAGATCTGAGCTAATAACCAACTTGTTGTTGCTGAGGCGACGTAGTCGACGAATTAAAGAGAAGCCTCACTTTTGAACAAGGGCATAGATTAAAAAATGTACTCGACAAGGGGCATATCCTTGTTTCCTTCACGAATAAAGAATTTTTGACGGAAGTGAAGCCATCAATACTAGACAAGACATAAGCAGCGTCTCATTTATACGATTTGTATTCCATTTATTTAATATGCGATCATACTGCATTGCTTCCAAAAACGACATACATCACCGAATTTCAACAAACTTGTTTGATAATCCGCCAATTCCGGTATACTTTTTTTGCAAACTCGACCATGTTTGAGCTGGCAAACAAAAGGTCAGTGAAGATTTCGCTTTGTTTCAAGTTGTGCCTAGTGGTATTAATTCAAACAAAAATGAGACTATGGACTGTACATGTATAACCCGTGGTAGAAGAGAAGTGAAATGATGGTAGAATTTGAAAAAAAAACAACTCATCTGTGTTGGCGAGAGAGGAACGAAAACCAGAAGAAAAATTTCAGACCTTTCTCAGTTCCACCGAGGTACCCGACTTGCCGCGTTTAGAATTAATAAAAAAACAGTCGTAAGTATATTTTCCAGTCGCGTAACAATTTATCAACGAGGCGTAAATTTTGAAAACGATACAATTCCCCGCCCTCAGGACCCTAGATAGTACATCAATGCAATGCGGTCAATGCAGTGTAAGACGGCCCAAATACGGCTTTAGGTATCAATGCCACTTACAAATTAACAAGCGCATGAACCGTTCTCAATTGGGCTAATTTATGAGGAGCTATCCTCGCCTGAACAAAACATGCTTTTGTCAATTTGACTACATCAGCACTGCAATGACTGCGTTAATCATAGTAGTCGCGAGGGTACGCCGGTAACAACTTTTATCAGTTGCTTCACCGCTTGGAGAAGGCCAGTAAATCTAAAGTCTTCACATTCTATTCCTCAGAACTCCGTGGGCTATTTCTAACCATTCAACTCTCGGTGGTAACGACAGTTCACCCCTTAAGAAACGTGTATTGTACGCGGTATCTGTATTCTGCATTGGCAAAGCAATATTTGAATCATTTGTGTAAATTCAAGCTTTACAAACCAGATAACAGTCACCTGTATCTCCTCACAAAAACTAAACGAAGTACAGTCTATAGTAAACGAAACAACTTATAACACCGCATTTTCCATTTTCATTTCAAAAAACGAATTTAGCCTCGAAAGCTGGCCTAAGCCGATAAAGCTCGTCAGCGGTCTTTTTAGAGCGCGTCACCAAAACGGTCCCAAAGTCACGACTAATTTATTTATATACAATGTTTGAATGACTTCATCACTTATCAGATTAAAATAGACACTGCTTTCAGGCGGGAAACCCAATCCGTGACCAGGCCGAAACGAAACACCGCCTCCTTGTCCGCCTGCCATACTGACTGTCACCGAATACTAAACATTTGCCCCAAATCTTTTGTGCATTAAAATGAGCTCATTTGTACTCGTCACTGCTGACTGTCAACGAAGGACCCTGTCTCTCACCAAAAAATTAAGGCCGCTCTTCATGTCAGTGATTAATTTAAAGTTTAAAAGGTCGCTATAATCACTCTTACAGCCACTCACTTCAAGTGCCAGTCATTTGGTCAAGTATATTTCACGGAAATAAATGCATTAGTTCCTTCACCTTTTGACGTTTATAAGATTCAAATGTAAATGTTTTCAAATTGAAAAAAATGTCAAAATGGTTAAACTCGCGAAGTCAAATATTTCTGTGAATTCAAACATTGTTTATTTCACATAATTAGTAAAAAATTAATTGGAGCAACAAATTTAAGAACTTTTAGAGAAAGTGTTACCTATGATAACGGGCGTTTAACTGTCTCTGAATTGTCTGTTCAGTTTTGTTTTTAAAATAGCGTCAGAGTTGGTTGGATGAGTATTCAACACAACACGTCCTAATGACAGTGAATTTAATGCGCCATTATTTTCAATAGCTAGCCGGTGGGTAGCCAAATAGCTCGCGGTGAACGTTAATTAGCAAGCGTTCAAAATCACAACCCTGATTGGTATAAAATTTAAATCCTAATTGGTTGGATATCGAATGTACATCGCTAATGGTGAGCGACTTTGTCAGATGGTGTGTGTTAACAGTACCTAGGGTCAGAAAGAGGTTAAACAAAAATTAAATTCCAATTTTTTCAATTTCCTTTCAAAGCCCATTCAGGCGGTGATGAAACTGCAGCTAAGTAAGTTTCAATATGTCTTTAATTCAAAACTTGAATTCTACACGCCAATTAGGTGATTTCATTCTAATATCTATTTGCTTTGCTGATATATTATATCAGAACTTATCCGGGAAAATTATTGGCAAAAATGTACCTGATGCTTTCTACAATCGGTTTATTAATTTTTGTAATTTGATTGTTTGTCGACGAATTTCATTTAGCCTTTAATTGAATTTAACCGGTCCCACCACACAAGAGAAAGCACCAACTCACGCACAAATATCAGATGGGGAACCGATTTTTTAAAAGTAAAGTTCCATTCATGATTGAACTGTGTCTATTGTATTTACTTTGCATTACATCTCATTGTGTTGAAATAATAAGTAGAATATTTATTAAGATGAATAATCCAGCCACCGATGATATGAAAGATTTCAATCATACGCATTCACTTGATATTTTTCAATACACAATTACACGAGAATTATTTTTCTACAGTAAGACATGCCAGAGCGAATCAAGAATTGCTACCAACGACAGTCACAAAATTCTACTTACACTGGGTATAGTATCCTGGTTGCAGCAACCTTCAGACAGGAGTCTGTCCCTTATCTCCCACGCAAATATAGACGGACACTCCCTCTTGTAAACGGCAATCTTTGCCACCACTTCGGGAGTCGCCACCCTGGGTTTTGAGCCGCCAATAGCCCGTGGTCGGATAGACCCAGTCTCGTAGTAGCGACCAAGAATTTTGCTAACACACCCATTGGACACTTGTAATATCCGGGATATGTCACAAGGGCGGGCACCGCTGTGCGCTAGTTCAACAATTCGTTGGCGGGTGGAATCAGGCAGTGGACGACCGTTAACGAATACTCCGCCTAACTGGTTGACACCGCTATGCCCTGAAATTTTTGAAAGTATAAAGTAACAACCGGTGAAAGAAGCTAATTTCTTGTTTTAAACCGACAGAATTCAGTTTGGGTTGGCATAGAAAGCACTTAAAACAAAAACGCCAAGTATTGATCAGTTTCTATTGTTTTCTGAAAAAAATAAGTATACCACATAAAAAATACTGAAATATGAATAAAACCAGCACGTAAGAACTATACACGTTCGCTTGCACTAATGTCGCATAAATAAGTCTTATATTGGGAAACCGACTTGACGCTCAACAAGCATGTATCAATGTTTAGTCTGTTCTTATTGAATACGGTTGCATATACATTTAATGACTTAATATTATTTAATGCTGTAGTGTGAAAATGTTTAATTGTTCTGATCGAATTTCGATTATTCGCGTGAATAAAATGTCTGCTACATATGCCTGTATTGAATAAGTAATGACAAAACAAAACACCTTGATTATGGAAACAAAAGTATCCCTGTATTCGTATGCCTTAGATAGAAACCGTGGCAAGTATAACACGCAAACGGTTTTGTACATATTTACTCGGGCCAGTTGCGTGTATGAAAATAGCAACAATCGGTTATAATGTGATTTGCAAAGCACAGTCTTAGATTTTGCCTCTGGCGCTTTTGGCGATAACTGTATCTGCTGCAATAAACAACTTCTTCTGGAATCCTTCACTCAATTACCAATCCAGTTAAAAAGTGCCAAACTTGTCCGACTGTCTCTTTACACTCACAGCTTATTAAGAGTAAAAACAACTAATCACTGAATTGATGGAAACTTTAATTACAGGTGTTAAGCACAAAGGGCTGAAGATAAAAATGTCATAAAAATCACCACAGCGTTTCCAATTGACTTTCATAGGGGTTTGGTCATCATTCATGCATTCATCATAAAACTGTCACTCATAAAAAATAAAATCAATTGATAAAATGCTCTAAAGAGCTCAGAAATAAAATGAAACAATCAAAAAGTCCTATTAACAAATTGCTCTGTTCGACTCGTCCAGTGACAAAGCCGTGCTTATCCAGGTATTACATCGGGCAGCTTCACTAATGCACTCGCTGAACCCTAAGTGGAAGCCACCTGAAAGAAGGGCTGAAGTAACGCAGGTCCTACCCCGTGTCTTTCGCTTGGCCGAGCCGTGACTTTGTGATGGCACGGGAGAACGAGAAGGCGACGACGATACGGACGAGGCGGAGACTGACTTTTGTAATTCACTCATACTGTGTCTCTTCGGCAATAAATCTTATCCAGTCGAGTAAAACATTTAACCAAGCGACCCCCGCCGCATCGATATGAACCGACGCTTCGACTGCCCGGCGCATTCACACGTCCAATATGGCGGCCAGACTGGCACTAATACAGGGGGCGGAGCTTGTGAATAATATTAATATATTGTGAATATTATGGTCGGCGCACACACGGGTTTGTACAGCAAGCAATGGATGGGCAATAGAAAAGAATGCCTCTGTCAAAACAACGCGTTTTCAATAGATTGGGGTTTACTCGACGACCTACAAAATCGGCTGTTCAAATGAGCTGTTAATTTTTTCATCACCAGGCATCAATTGAGTGAAATTGATTAACGTTTAATAATCCTAAATGACATGGAAATTGCTCGTCTATTGTCATCGCATTCATTTTGGTACAGAACAAGTATTTTTAATGAAAAACCCCAGGAAGTTATGTATAACGGTGACGTGGCTTAGACTTTTGAAAATTCAGTTAATTCTCCGAACTGTGGTCAACATGCTACAACCTGGTTTGTTTCTTGAAAGCAGGTTCGTTCTTTTACTAAATTAAAAATAAACACGGACAAGAGTACTGACCCCGTTACGGAGCCGCCCCCTACACCCCTCGGGTTATTTTCTCGTCACTATTATGCGCCCACCCGCTTCGATGCTGGGCACTATTATTCAGTCACCTAACAACACCGTGCCAGTCACTGAGTGAGTGTTTGTTATTTCCTCTCTTCTTCGTTTTCACGTCCGTTTTCGCGGCATAAACAAGACAGGTGCTGACCGGGCCAAGCGTCTACGCGGCTTCGTTCCATGGAACTTGGTAAAGATTCGTTTATAAAAATCGAAAAACGTGAAATAAAAACGTAACGGTCTAACTTCTTTTTCAGGATCAACGAAGTTAGGACACGATGGCAGCAAAAGAATGTTGTTCAGATAACGATTTGTTAACATTTTCGACAATATGAGGAAGATAAAAAAACGCCACCTAAAAGTAACAACACACATTCTGCGTAGATAAAAGCATTTAAAATTGGGTTGCCGCATTATTCAAGAAGCCTTAAGAATTCTTAAGACATTCAACGTTTTCAATCAAGAGCATATCCAGTGTTAAAAAAGGAAACGATAAATGCATAATTTCAAAAATCCTAATAATCAGATTTCATCGACCTCTTCGTTAAAATGCTAATCACTCAAACGGTGCGTAAAAATTTTCAGCACCTAGGATCATTACGGGATATTATTTCAAACTTATTAACCGAAATTATTCAATTTACCTTCGGATTAATCCGTTGTGGAATTAAAATGTTTATGCTTCTGTCGCGGTTCATTTGCTTTGAAGAGACAATTGAAATAATGACCGAAGCTCAATACTGTCGGCTCCGTATTTTACCATTACAGAAAACCAATTATAATCAAAACATCAAAAACCGTTCGCAATTGTAGTTCAGCTGAAAATGTCACCGAATTTATTTTCAGTTGGCAAGAGGAAAAAAGGTTTCAATCCTATTCGAAGATCAGCGATTTTAGAAAGGAATTATCGAATTACGTATTGTCATTATTTGAGACCATACCGTCTGCGACGACCCCGGAGAAAGCGGTTATGTCTTTACCAGTCATTAAATTTAATTTATTTCGTTATTTTCATGTCATTCTCATCGCCAGCCATTTGATGTATGTCGTCCTCAGCATCAATCAAATGTCCAATAAATCCGCGCGCTTACAAAACCATCGAAGATTTACGGGAGAAGGCTTTGCAAACTTACTCACGTATAGTTATTCATCTTTCTGACAGAAAACGTTTTATCAGTTTTAAAACGTGATATCATGGGTTTCCATGGTGACGGAAATGATCGGCGACCAGCAGGGCACTGATACATTTGGTTGTAACCGGTGTCAGATTTTGAAAAGACATAAGCAAGGAAATAATTTTAAGCAAAATTTCAGTGTGTGATAGAAATTAAGTCAATTTTACACGCCTGTAGATAAAGGGAGACAAGCAGCCAACATTCCACGGAGTGCATGTTGGCAAGTTCCCTCTTACACCAGTCGAAACTGCTCGATAATTTTCGAGTCCTCACTTTTTTGTTAATTTAAGTAAATTTAACAAACAATTGTAACTCTTTATGCGCTCTTACACTGGCAAATGTGTTTCAAGAATCTTAACTTTTATAATTATATTTACATGATTTGATCCAATTTTAAATATTTCAAAATTGGTCTACTTAACTCAGCGAATATAAAACCACAGACGATCTCGAGGGAAGGGTTCGGCTTTTAAAAGACTTGAAAAATGCAAAAATGCTTACCACGACGGATTCTTCCCTTACGAGATCCGCTGGAATTTGGGTCATCATCTACTAAAAATACAGAAATAAATATAAATATCTCCACTGTCAATCGCTCAATACCAATTATTTTTCATCTCATATTTTTGCTACAAAAATCATAACCAAAGATGTCGAGTGACGGCATTCATAGCGGCACAAAATATTGGAAACTAGGTTAAGAAGGTCTATTCTATTTGATTCCAGTTTTCTTCTGTATCTACGAAGGCAGAGAGGTTTAAGCAAACACAGTCTCGTTAAAAAGTGGATTAATTCAATTTCCTTTCACGTTGCCTTGAGCAACAGCGCATCCGAATACAGGGATAGAATTATTTATATGATCAAAAACTAACGAGGCTCGCTGACCGAGAAATTACAATTGGCAAAAACGAGAACTTGCTTAATATGACAATTGAATAAGCAACTGTTTTGAAAAGCTCAATTCTCAGCGGAGATAACCCTTGCGGTTTGCCCATACAGGTGAGACACGCATACGGGTAAAAGTCATTAAATAGAAGTTTATTTCACTATTAACTCTGAAAAAATATCTACCATGAATAAATAAATTGCGACACGGCTGACCACGTTGGTTGCGGCTGAAATAATTGGCGACTACTTAACTGACAAATTACACCCACCCCATCGGATTAAAATCCCCGTGCACTTATTGACCCCGCAGCGATATTGTCACGAAAGCGAGTGGCGTTGTATTTTGAGTGTAGCATAATTCAGCGATTGCTTTATTCAAGTTACTGCATTTAAATTTTCAATTGGCGATCTTGTAAGGCTGTTGACGAGGTACTTAACTTCATTCAACCTTTCCTCGTGTCGTCTCGGGAAAAATCCTCACTTGCTATCTTCACACACAATAAGCTCGAGTGACAAGTAAGTTCGTTCGGTATACTTTATCGTGAGGCACAATAAACGAGGCGTTTATTAACGTGGAATTAAATTAACGTCACAACGGTGCCTAATTCGTCACTTTAAAACTTTGAAAATGGCGTGTTTTAGTTCGCTTTTAAAGTTAAAACTAATAAAAGGGTATTTTTCTTCAGGAATAATACACAACAAAGAAATAAACAAATGTTACTATTACAGCGGGAACTAACAATGAAACGATATAGCGGCGAAGAATAAAGTGCTTACGATTAATAAAATTGCTGAAACGTGATGCAGTGCAAACCGGTGCAATAACTGTGGAAATAATTTTCCAATAACAAAATTTCTTTCCATTCTATTAAAAAGAATGTAGCAGATACTACGTGGATTTCGTAGAAAGGTGTGACGTCAGTGGCCCATGTTACCACTAAATTTCTCTCACCTTTGATGTTGGAAGACGGTTGGATTGAGGAATCCGGCATGGTCATCAGGTCGATTACAACTAATCACCAACGTCCGTGTTACTACCAGATCTATGAAACGAAAATGGAAATAAAATAGAGTTTCAAGAAAAATATTGCCAAATTATGCACTTCACAAAATGCATACAAAGACGTTACATTGCGTGAAAAAGCTTATTTAGAAAAAACTCAGATTTCTGTTGAATTATTGCTAAAATGTCCTATCGATGCATAATTTTCACTAAACTATTTTAGTCAAATTCAAGATGTGGATATCCTGTGTTTTGAGTAGTCATCAAGGTCAATGCGCAAAAACAACAGATTGTCGAATGATTAAGAATATCAAGGGATCAGAGTGGCAGAGCTGTGTCATATTGCCATATATCACTGACATAGCACAATGTCATAATTTAATATTTCTTTGTAAAGTCTAACCGAAAAGCTTTCACACTTTTGTTGACGAGAGAACGTCCGACTCGGAGTAAAAATCTTAATCATGACAAATTTTGCCTTATTGTGTCCTCATTTACACAAGCCTACGTTCGGTGTGCCGAGATCAGTTGCGGGTAAATTATACACGTGAATAGGCGCTTAGAATAACACCTATTATATTTGACCGAGTTTAAATATTATTGAACTAATTCAATAAAAATCCCTGCACGAGAAATATTCGGACTAAAGGCACACACGGAACGCCAAAACCGTTTACAACGTTTCTGTTCAGTGCTTAAATGTTTAAAGTTCTTTACTGAACATTTATGTCGATTCGGGAAACCCCAGTGAAGCATCGGTAAAACCAGACTGCCCCTTACGCTAGAGTAAAGCGAATGAAGGGACGACCTATCGCTTGAATGCATGCGTAGTCCAAGCGGAATGACCGCTCGTGCCATCAACGTTCGATCATATACTCACTAGCAATACCCTGTCTAAGCCCCGCAATCCTTAAACTCCAGTGAAAACCGTTGTTAAAACTCCTTGCTCAAGACTCTGTATTCGTGTGCGATTTTGCCGAGGCCACTACTGTACACTGACGTTCTTCCATGCACAGGCTAAACTGTAGTGAAACCCATGTGACGTATGCACTGAATCGGACCAATAGGATTGATTAAGAGACAGTCAAGTCGAGAACACGGTCGCTCATGAATGGTGATTCGCGGTCTACTTACCAACTTAAAACACCAACACAAATCAGCTCTTTGCAATCATTAGATATCATTATCTCACGTTGTTTTAGGATTGTGAAAAATTAAGAGTTCGAAAACAGAATCGGTCTCGTCATGTTACCGACACAGTGAAAGGCAACCGCAGTCTATTCAAAAGATTCTGTCTATTGTTATGACTCAGATAATAGCGAACACTCAATAAATAATAAAGATATGTCGATGAATACACGAATACAAATTGAAAAGCCTGTGCGACATGGTTGCTTTCGTGAAGTTCTTCTTCACACGCTGGCGCTACACGTAGAGTTTGTATTATACAATGTGTGTGTTTAGAAGAGACGGCCTATGAAACCAGTTTACAAATTCCATATTCTTGTAGATTTAGTTGTTTACATCGTGTCAGTTGTACTCGTCAACACAAAACTGAATCAAACGACATCTATAATTCATGGTAACAAACTAGCTCACTTTACAGTTAGCATCGTTCAGAAACATCTTTGCCCTTAGAGTGTTTATGTTATGAATTATTGAAATCTGACTTTTAAAACTGTGGTCTACTAAATATCACATTTGATCACAAACACGATTAAATTTGATATAACAATACACGTGTAATTCACAACGGTTTATATAGGAGCCACGCATATTCAAATTATTGTGAGGCTAAAAATATTCACACGGTGCTCGTTTCCAATTCTTCCTATTTGTTTAAAGTACATATATTTCAGCTAAGCTCGTATATGGTAACTAGAGTCGTGAATATGAATTTAATTTTACTTGTAAAATGTTTGACTATGTACGATTCGTATTCAAACTTTACTTTCTGTTCACGTAAGCCTAAACAGAGACTTAGGCATAGACACAAGTTTTGGCATAAGTCTATATTAGCAGTTTACGTTAAAACGTCGTAAAATGACAGCATTTTAGTGAAACAGTATTCTGGTACATTGTGTGACTCTGGAAACACTTTAAGTAGTCTTACAACCGTTTGTCGTTTTTACGCTTAAATCCTCGTGTTTACGTAGCGCGTTATGTGGTCGAAAAAGAAAACGGGGGTCAATGGGCCACAGGCAGATTTAAGCTTTAAATCGCTACACACTGACTCAACTTTTTGTGAACATGTCTTGTGTTTACGTTAGTACACTTTCAGGCACGCTGACGAGCACAAATCGGCTTAGTCGGTCCCCAGTCATTATTAGAGGAGCAACGCTGGTTGGGCATTGAGATGAGGATGCCTACCACTGTTGCCCCTCTTTAAAGTTAGCGGCATGCAATAGAGGGATTAGCAGCGGTTAACAAGCCTTTAACGACCTTCTGCTGAGACAGGGGCAGCTCTGGTGAGCGGAGCCAGATTAGAAGAGTTTCTCTTTTGTTAGGCAAGAGTAGCGTTTTCTATGGGCCCGTCTGCAGGCCCCACTCCTACTGTGACTAATAATGTGTACCGAGTACCCCTATTCACACCAGGTACTCCGGCAAATAATACACTCGGATGCACGTGGCTTGCCACAGCTATACCGTCATTCATGGCTTTTACATACACATTCAGAACGAGTTTAGCGCGAACCCAGGTCACTGCTGAACATCAAAAGCAAATTAAATGTTATCATATTAGTGTTGCTGGTTCGTTAACAATTGACCAGGTTCAGCGTGTTTGGGCTTCTATATTCCACTCTAATAAGATATCAGGGAGCACCAACATTTAAGGACCAATGGTAATCGGATGTAATATTTTACGAATCATTAAATTCTCATGTAAACTTTGAAACTTGCGTTAGAAAGACGTGTGTGCTAATGGTGATTTTCTAATAAGAGACAGTTTAAAATGATTAGACGTTATGTCCACCATCTACTTGCTGGAGGATTCTGGATAGGAGTCACCCGAGAGATACCAATGAGCCAAAAGAACTGACACCGGACGACCAAACTCCGGACACGGGAATGGAGTTTGGCCATGCGTGTGTGTGCGTGTGCGTGTGTGTGTGTGTGTGCAGGGCGCGGGCATGGAATTTGTACCGCAAGCTTGGTGTTGGTTGGTGCGGGACTGGGGTTTCTGAGATCGAAGATAGAACTTAAAGGTGCGGCCACGGATTCGTTTCCACAAGTCGAATTAATTTGTTTCCGTTAACTGCTTGTCGCATTTCCTTTAAAAGGAAAATTTCTTATATGCTGTCTAAATTTGCAAATCATTAACTACTGTAAGTTAATTAGCCATACGTAGTGTGTCAAACATTTCATGCGGTGATAGAAAAGGAATTTTATCTCTAGACAGATCACACAAGGCACCACTGAGCACGTATGACAGACTGACAAAATTTCTCATGATGACTATTTTTGGGAACAGTTGTTAATTCTTCCCCATGTCTTCACAGAACACCGTCACGAAACAGCCCGCGAACAGCAATGTCCTTTATTGATACAAGAGTCCGCGGATTCGTCCACCATCTTGAATATGTAATTAGGTAGAGTAAACAAATCGATTCACACTTGTTTCCTATGTAAGTGGATGGCGAGTAAGAGCTCTTCAAACTTTTATTTTTTCGAAGGACACCGACCACAACTCGAAACCGTGGACTCGTGTATTCTGACCCGGAAGTGATGTCAAATCACGTGATGCATTGTCTTTCCTCTGACCAAGGGTGTCTCTGTATAGTTAGATTGCATCTGCAGCAATTTGCACTGGAAATTCATCTCTTGGAATAGGTCAGGTTTGGCGTCAGTTTTGAGTTATGCTTGACAAGTACGTTCACTGAATTTGGTTTGCTTTTGTGAGCATGTCGGAAATTAGAAAAGTTCACGATTTCGGTTGTAGATACACTTTTCTTCAAAATTCAAAATGGGGGCTCCCTTTAGAAATATTTCGTTGCCGCTGAGCAACTGAGGAATTTGCAGCAATTTCAGCGGGTAAACCCAAAAACAACCCAGAATTGCAAAAAAAACTCATCGCATGCAGCTATTTTTGCTCACACTTGTGGAATCTGTATTGAATTTGCTTTCAGAATTTAGTGTTGCATTGTGTAGGGAAATAGCTGCAAAGTGATGGCTTGGGAGTGAAAAGTGTCAATTTTGTGCTTTTTGACACATTTTTTCGGAGCCTAGCTCCCTTTTTTCGGTAGAAGTGAAACGGACAAAATATGAGGCAGGATAAAGTTTCTGTGGTCATGTGGCAGCGCTTTTGAGGAGAAATGAGTCGCAACTTTTTATTTTGTTCATAGAGTTTTCGACAGTGTAAGAAAGGCGGCAAGTCCAGTGAGTTGTCTACCGCAAGCCCATTGAGAACTGTTCAGTGCCTCCAAAAACTACACCATAGGATTATGGGTAACACAAGCAGTTGGTCACGTGATATTTATGAGGTCGTGCTTTTATAAACACGGCATCAAAACATTGATTGTTTACGTTTCATTAGTTCACTAATTTGGGGAATTGTTTGAATTTTGTTACGTGTATTACTTGTAGAGTAAAATCAAGAGGAAGACGTTGCATAGGCACAAAACATCTAAATTGAAGTCATTAATAATCTTTATAAGGACTCCAGTCCTTATGACCTTGCAAGAGCTGCGAAAAAGCTGAAACGGTTATCGACGCAAGTCGTTAGACCTTTATTAAAAAGAAAGAAAGCAAGAATAAAATGCGAGTTGCACGTTTTGCACACAAAACATTGCTCGCGAGCACGTATATTCGGTTTTGCTGCACTTATACAGCGAGTGTGTGTGGCAGTCTTGCAGTCCTCGGCCCAACGTACATATTACAATAAATGTTCTCGCCGACTTTCTAAATGCCCCCCAAACCACAACAAATTGTTGACCAGCGTGCTACTTGTTTGGCGGCCGTCAATTACAGGTTTGAATGAATACGTATACAAGAAGTGACCATTGGGCAAACGAGTTTAATGCAGAGTAAATTACGCGTGAAAATCTCAACTATATACTGCGTTAAATTAGGGATATATTATAAGCTGGCAATTCAGTCCGTTAATTAAGGGGAGCCCGTGACAGACAACGTTAGCCAAGCATTGCGACGAACTTTCAAAACGAGATATCCTACGTGTTTTGTAAAGCAGTAATTTTCTGCGCATTGTCCTCGGCGGCGCTATGTCGCCCTGCCCAGTGGCGACCCTTTTGCTTGTGGGTTACGAGTCTTCCTAGAAAAAAGACCTGTCGTGATAACGAACATGAGCGGACGGCTGTATCTAGTGAAACTAAAGTAGCTGCAGAGGGTATGGACAAAAAGTGTCACGAGAATAAGTGCCTGTTTCTATTTTTTTATGTAAATTCCGTGCGACATTTTCAATTTTCGAAATTTGTCCTAGCACCATCCAGACGATTACCCAACTAAATCTAGAATTACTTTTTACAATGGCGAGTTATCATTGTTGTTATTTATGAGCTAAAACTGTGTAACGAGACTGGTTTATTTACTATTTGCTATTAGTAAGTATTTCCTATGACAGGTTGCCAGATTCAGACTTTTTAACGTAAATAAGATATTAAAAAACACACTGCCTCGGCAGTTTGCAGAGCAAGCGTTAACTAAAGGTAAATTGCCAATTCTGTTGGAGCCCCTTGTACAATGGCCTAATTAACATATATTTGTCAAGTTTCATTCTTCAAATCAGAAAGCAGACGATGAAAACACACGTGACCAATTATAAGATTGTTTTGACGTTGCTTGGAGCAATCACGATTTTTATGCCAGTGCATCTAGAGAAATCGTATCTCAAAACAAAATAGCTTTTCCCTGTCACACGAGGAAGACGAACGCAAATGATGTGGCTGTTCCAGTTTACGACAGTTTTATTCGATAACGACCGATGAATATCATGTATTGTGAGTTTCCAGTGACTTCTGCAGACGACATCGAAAATGGAAAATTTGCAGTGAATTATCCACATATCGTAAATCAGACAAGCACGGTATGAGACTAAAATGAGCTCGCGCGTGTGCGGGTGGCTCAATTTCTTTTCTGACACTACTCTGCCGTAACATGTTAATTAGCAATTATAAAAATCATCAAATTCGCTATTCCATTGCGTGGAACTGAACTAGTAGAGAAAATAATATCAACCAAAACTATTTCAATATTATCAACCGTCATCAGCATATTGTAAGGTGCAATCTTATGAAAACATGACCATGAAACTATGGCCATTTCTTGTTTCAGGAACTGCATGTTTCTAGTACTATTCCATACCTAGTTTGAGGTCTAGTTTTGAGCGAGATTCCTAGAATCTGATCGTAACGAAAAGGGACTCACGCCAATCGTAACTTTACACAGGTTGTTATTAACACCAACGTACATGTATATAAGTCCATGTTATTAGTAAGCAATATTTGATGTTCTCTCGAGTAATAACAAGCAACTAGTCTAATTAATTCAGTGTTTCTGTACACATGTAAATATACTTACCGCTCCGGTATGTGTGCGAATTATCAAATTTATGGTGAAATAGTCTCCGCCCTAAACATTTACAAAATTACTACCGACCAAGATCAAAAGATGATTTTCTTGCCCCACTTCATACGAGTGTTTATTTAACTAACTCGAAACATGCCTTCGCCAGACCAAAGCCTGATTACCGACAACTGCTAGCCAATTAACGAATCAGGCTAGGTTTGCAAAAAAGCAACATAACGAATCCATCATCGCCACTTTGCCATCGTGTCTGGCTACTCCACTTGAGGCATCGGACAGAGTTAGAGCTCCGTAGGCCGAGATCAGGAAAACATGTTGTTTTAATAATAAAAATATGAGAAGAAAAACCTGACCCCCAACAATGCCCAATTTTGAACACGGGACAGGTTGATGGCGATTCTAAAGAGGTATCGAGTTATGTGTAGTTTAATTACATACTCTTGAATAGTCTAATCAGTGAAAGCAAACAAGCATTGTTCATTGGTATGACGAAGCGTAACTAACTTCTTGACATCGGTATGTTTATTTTCTCGTGATTTTGGGGAGAAAAGCTTCTGCTGCACGTGACGTGTAATTTATTGGAACGGCTGTGATATCAACGTCGTATTCGGCAACAAAAATCAATTAAAATATGCACAGAGTATAATATTGATATATCATTCACCATGAAAAATGCAGGTGATATGTATGAGTACACGCGGCCTTGCAGTTTTCACCCATAGAAAATGTTAAAACGATGGACATGCATTGTGGGAAATACAAAAGACAGGCTTCAGTTGCCTGTTTCTTATACACCAGATCGCTGGACTGAGGATGTTGCGTTATCCGTGCACATGTACTTTCATAAAACTAAGAATATTGTAATATATTGACCTTTTGACGTTTTCACGACGCATCCCTCTGGTGTGAACTTTTGGAACTAAGTTATTGATGAAACCCGCTCGACCATTCGTGCTCGTATTGTTTGGCTCCACATACCAGGTCATTCTTCGCGCGGTTAATTCAGCGTCTGGTTCAACCATTGTTACGAAGGATTATTGTTTGCATCCTGCGACTTTATGCTCCAAACACGTCATTTTGCCTCTGGAGTTGTCCTCCTGTTTTCGTTCGTCTTGACCTTAGGTGGATGACCTTAGCGCGTGCTAATTTGCATGTCTTGTCACTTTCCGAATAAGACTAACGTAAACAAGGGCGAATATAGAAATTCCGTTGTCCGACTTACGGTCGCAAGGTTCAAGCTTGGCCCGAGGGTGTTAGATTAAGCTTTGAGGGGTACAAAATAAACAGACTTAAACAGATATAGCTTTAGGGCAGGGACACGGTCCGCAGCTCTCAAAAAGTTACTCGGAAACATAATGGCTTCAATTGTTTAATTTGCTTATCGTGATGAAAAAGAATGCCAGAAATTAACCATGAATGAAAAATGAAATACCTGGCAATCTGATAGAACTATGTACGTTGCACATATGTGCTAAGAAACAGGAAAGGGAAAGGCGTACTCATGTCATCAAATTGCGTTTTACCGCAATCCCCATGGGACCGACATGGTTACAACATGACAGTATTCAACACTCACAGCATCGCCCACAGGGTACGAGGCTACTTCACATTAAAAAAGCTGAACTCATTTGAACTCTTTGCAGAGGTTATCACCCTCTCAACCCCGGGGTGTAATGACTAAGTGAATCAATTAACACAATTTCTGTAATAGCTATTGTGTAATGAAATGTCACTGACGTCCCTGTGATTTTGTTACAATCACAGACCCGCTTGTTTCGGGGTTGTCATTATTGTTTCGATCACTAATGTTGAGATTACATTACATCGTTCTTTTTTCTATCAGTAACTATTACTGAAGCACAGATTGCAACACGAGATATCATACTATAACAGTGCAACGTAACTTGTCCGTGCCTCTTAGGATTCAGCATAATTCAGTGAATTCGAGATGCGTCATTTTTTCAACTGCGTTGGAGCTAGGCAGATTAGAGAAATGTCGAGTGAAGTATTTTCATAAATCTCCGCCACAAATGAAGATTGTTGAAAAACAACCACTGACGAGTTGTGTCCACGCGTCTAAATGTATTCAAATTCTACGGTTTATAAGGTGAACTTCTGCATTTCAAGAAGGCTGTCAGCTGAAGGATAGCCAACGTGCTGAGTGTTATGGTGTGAAATTCGAAATCTAATTTTCACCACGCCGACGATAGTCAAGTCATAACTTTTCTTTACCAAGTCGATATTATGCTTTGCCGTGGATTAGTGTATACCGAAGCCAAGGGCAATGTTTTGTAGTTGACACATATATCGATCTGCCCAAGTCAATCAGGTACTAGATCATCGACTACTGACCCATTTCGTCACTGGAGAGTGACTGGACGAAATCGATTTTCGACATTGCCCTGAACAATTGAACAGGGGAAAAAATGGGCTTTGTGGGGATAATTCGGCGAGACTTTAAATTGGCAACGCACCATATTTATTTAGGAATTTAGCTGCGCGTCTTACATAATTGATACTGATCAAACATGTGTTATCGACTCGTTGAGTCTGAAACTAAAAAATGGTTGATGCGTCACTCCATTAATTGTATACGTTGCAACGTTGCATCAGTTTTTAATGCAAATGCGAAGTTCTAAGGCACTTGTCAATACGTTTCAAAAGACATTTTCTGTCACGGCAAAGCTGAAGCATTCATTTGACGCATTACTAATTTCAGAATCGAATTAATATGTCTAATTTCTGTTGGAAGTCTCGTCATTCGGATATCGTTTAATCAAACATTCCCTTGGGAATCCAAGTCGATCAATAGAAAGAAATTGAAAGTGGTCACGGCACAAACAGAAACTAAATTAAACGAATTTGGAATACCACGCACCTGTTTCAGAAATGAGTCACGTAATTATTAAGTCAGTTGCTAAAAGGTCCCATTTTCGGAAGTTGGTGCCGTGTTAACTTAGGAAAATGTTCGGAAATTGTTAAGGCCAGTATCCCAGGTTTCAAACTTATAAAAATTTCATTACGTCAGAGCCGTTTATATAACTGTTGGATTCCACCATTGACCGTAGTTCTAGATTTGCTGTCGTTTTTCATGATTGACACGCTGATAGCGCAAAACCACGCCCAGACAATTAAACTCCGACATTTTATCATTGTTTAAACATTCAGACCATTTAAATAATAAACATTTTGCGGGGTTTTGACAGAGGTGGCCCGAGGGTGATCTCAAATTCAGCCCGTCTGCGGGAGAACTCAGTGGGTTTCCAGTCGTTAATTAATTGAGTATGGCGTTAACCAGCAACTTAACTTTCATGTTTTATGTTACACGATTTGTGAGAATGTGCGGTTAGTTCAAGACTCTCGGGTATTCTCTATCGCCCGGTGCGGCCAATTTTAAACAATTTTCTCAGCAGGCCAGTTTAGAACCCAACAGCGCTGATAGCGGTAGAGTTCGTTTGCGACTAAAAATAGCAAATTTTCAGACTTCATTGTTTGTTTATTTTCCAATAAGCTTTTAAGTTATGAAGAAACAAATACGTCGTTTTCGTTAAAAGTCTCCCTGCGATTCTGTAACAAAATAGTCGTGGTACGGACTTGGCGTTTTTGACGTTTTACAGCTGCAACCTCTATCATAAAACACAGGTCAGTTTACAGGGTAAATTTCAAAATTCGGTGGTTTCTTAAAGTTACGCATATACCACAAAAACCTATTACCCCGTGGTTATTCGCAATTCGGGTTTTCCATCAATTGATTTTGAAAAAACATCGCTAAATATTTTTGCATGTATATAATTTGCAAACGTCTGTCAGCATTAGTAACTGCGACATTTTTATGCTTGCCACGCAATTTATTTTCAAAAATGACTTTTGACAATGTAAATTCAAATCATTACAAATATGTAAATGATAGTTTGGAACATCAACTCTCATTTACATAATTCATTGCATTATTTGGGATTAAGTGTTTAGCAAATAAAGCATTTCAAATATTTTAAATGTTTAGCTGAACAAATTACAATTGAAATCGCTGATGATAATATCTATGCATAAAAGTTAGAATAAATTTGTTTAAAATCTTTCTGACAATCAGATGGAAAAAGATACATTTTCCATGAATTAGAGTCGCAATTCCAAGTTTTGAACCTAGAGAATTTTTTCATAATATAAAAAGTTGAGCCATTCATTGTAAGAAGTTTTTATTATCCTGCTATATAATGCAAGAAAGGTTTACGATCACGAGAAATGGGTTCACTTAGCGGTCAAACATACTTAGAATAATTTGCAGTCTATCTAAAAAGGCTAACTGTTATTGTCACAGCGCAGTTCGACACGCAGAGGCAATCGTGCTAATTTGTCGATGTTAAATTGTCCCACAGGTAGCAGTTATGGATGAACATGTTACGGTCTTGGCGCATAATTCCTATGAAAATTGGAAAAATTTCGGGATTCAACCATGCACATATACGTATCTGCGGGAACACTTCCCGATATACACCCCCCCCCCCCCCNCTCAGCGTATCTAAAGATGAGCCCGTCTGCAATCAAATCCTGTACTTAGGCCTGAATTGCTCATATCTGAAAGTCTCGTTTGAAAATTGTAATGAACTTCAAGACGTCCGCGTGTTCGTCCTACGTATGTTCCTAAGGCGACAAGTTGTGACAATCTTGCAGGCGTTGTTTAGATGATAATACGTAATAACTTCTTTTGAATCATAATTAGCTCTTGATGATGTCATGAATAATTTGAACGAATCACCAGTATAACCTCAGAATTTCTTCCAAAGTAATTTCGCGCCACGTTTTCAAGCGAAAGAGATTTATATCCTCTCAAGTTTAGTTTCGGGGCGTTGTCACAATGCTTGAGTTCTGTTACAGTGTTGGACGCAGGTGTATATTCAGTTCAACTTTTCGTAGTTCGCCATAAAGTTCCCCAAATTATGACCTTTTTAATATCAGCTTGCCAAAAATGTATTCGGGGTGGGGGAAATCAATGATATCTTGCTCGAAACAGCCGTGAGCAAATTCCAATATAGAACGGTCAAATAATTCCCAAGAAATTGTCGAAAACAAATAAGTCACATTTACGCAACGACATACATGGTTGATTGACATAACAAAAGCAAGCTTGAAGGTATTTTAGGACCATATTTTCCTATCAACTAAACACTCCCAGTGATTTGCATAATTGATTTAAAGCGACATCAAATCCATGCTTTCTGTCAAGAAGCCAAGTTTTGATTTAGGTCACTTACTGTTTTAAAAAATGATCTTTTGTAGTTGCTCACACAATTTAGAAGTGACCTCTGTGCCCAGGAAGAACCGGAAGCTCGTTATTTATTTTTTAAGAAATAACGGACTATCAGTTCTTTATGAGCTCAGAGATCACCTCCAAACTTCATAAGGAACAAGGCAAAACCTAGTAACTAACGGCAAGTGACCTAATTAAAAATTTGGTTGGTTGACAGAAACACCGGTTTGATGACACGACCACCGTGTCGTCGCCTGTTACCGCGCTGGCTAAAGAAAGTGATTGACACGCATCTCTTTCAAAAATATTCCAACGAAAACGGCCACAGCAACCATTACGAATTTATGATGCAAACCACAAGTGTGCAGTGAATTCGAACTGGAATGATAAAAATCCATACCTGAATCGAATGCAGGTTGAAAACGTGTCTGAAGTGAACCCTTGTCTCGTATTCAGCTGTTGAATCGAGCTTTATTAGACAGAGTGCGTAGAAATCAATTTCCAACCCCTTTTACTTTGGCTTTTTGCAAAACTTTAATGGTTTGACCTAAAATAAACAGTGTATTCTCCTACGTGTGTATGTATAGATTAGCCGTATTGTGTGTCATATACACGTCTAAAGGATTTCTATAGCGAGCACAACAATAGCGGAAAAAATGGCAGAGCCACTTGGTACATACCCGAGCGTGCTGCTACCTGACGGGGAAATATGCACCTACCAGGTAAGAAAAAGTGATTTGTTGTCACTGGTAAATGATGACATAAAAGAGGAGTGGTTCACAATAATATACTTGACGACACGAAATGCCACGTTTGGTTTCATTACTCGTTATGAAACAACAAAATTATTTTTTTGTTAAGTTGACTGAACCTTTGAAACGTTTTTGTGCACACAAGGAACTAACATTTGGTAAAGACTAACATTTTATTTAGGACAAGTAGCCCTAAAAATTTGATTTTAATTTATTCTTTACTCGGGTTGGAGGCGATTTCCTTGAGAAGTTAAGGTAATTCTTCAGTCATTCCACACAAAAATATTTTTGACAAAACTTGGAAAATTTTCTCTATTTTCAAATGTTGATTACTTTACTGCAAATCACGGAAACTTTGCCAAACGTTGGTTTATGACGTCAACACAGTACAAGATAATATTTGACAGACATTTCCGCAATCCTTGCTTTCGTTGCGAAATTTCTAGTTTGACAAAATAAAATTTCCCTTGTCTGCTAAGTAAGCGGAAAATTACCGTGGCTCATTTGCCACAGCGGGTAAGTTAATGCACCCAACATCGTATCAAGCAGTACTAACATAGAAATCATTCCTAAGATGAGTAATGAACATTTTGTTCTAGCAGAAAACTGTCAAAACCAAAAGCCCGTTTTTGAGGTCTAAGCCATGTTTATAGCTACTCTAAGTGTAGCCCCAATCAAAAGACTAAACGTTTTCAACTACCATGTTATTTAATAAGTGCACATGTTCTTGACTACGGGCATATTGTGTAGAAAGCATTTTTGTATTGTTACTGTCTTTATAACGAACATATCAATGTCACAGCCACCCGTATTCATACCACGTTATAGCTGGGTGCGGATCACCTTCACTGGTTCAGTCTCATTTTTAAAAGTACAACCTCGGTCACAGCTTCTGGACGCGCATAGTAAAACAGTTTCAGTATAAACACTATGTGAACTTCTGTTATTTCTATTATAAATATATATAAAAATATAAGTGCCAACATTTTCTAGGACTCTGTGTTACACAGAGGCTATTTATATTGTAACATCTTTACTCTAACAAGTGACTGTATGTAAAATAAAACAACGTTTGACGCTGAAGAAGAGCAGCTGTGGCATCGAAAGCTTGTGCTTTTCAAACTATACAGGTGTAATGCCGACTTGTGTTTTGCAGTATTTTGCAATTATTTTATTACCTCAGCTTTTGTTTTTGTGATCTTACCATGAATGTAAATTGGAGTTCGTTTACCCAACAACTTTCTCTGTTCTCTTAAAGGGACATTGTTGGCGACAAAAGTGCATTTTATCGCAGCCTATACACCTTATTCATGCTGTCACCATTTTAAAAGAGAGCCTCTTTTTAAAAACAACGCATTTTGCGCTTAATCGCAGCACAAAGCATATTTTTTGGTGTGTCTCATTTTATTTATGTCTCAAATGCGTTGTTTTTTTTTTAAACCTAAAAAGAGACTCATTACTAAAATGGCGACTGCGTGAATAAGGTGTATAGCAAAATCTCACTCCGGTGATAACTGGCCAAGTATTTCAAGCGTATTTCATTTGTGAAGTCATCGTCCGTGATTGTCGCGAATATTAGGCATGCAGCGGCAAGAATTGGCGATATGAAATAAAATCACAATATCACAGCGGATTGTATTTTTTTATAGCTCAGGGGTCTGTTTCCTGAAAAATGACTTCAGATCGAAATTTTGTCTGCCGTCCCAACCTCGCAGTCGCTGAATGAAGTTCTAGCCAAGTCATTAGCAACGCATCACACTCTAGAAATAAATAATGAAATTGTCACAACAACTAGAAGTTATTTGCACATGATTCTCAGAGGCTTTGCATTTTTGCTCAAATGAAATTTAACACATTTCTTCAGAAATAGTTGTTTGGAGGGTAATACCAAATTTTTACGTAAGTCTTAAGTCGTCTTTCACGGAATAGACACCTACTTTAGAATCCTAGGTTTACCCTGTCCAATCAGCCGTAAAACAGTGTCCCTTTCACCGACCCAATTAGAGTGCTGCATACTCTTTCCTGTGTTTTCAAAATAAAATTAGACTCATCATCAAATGAAGTATTTAACTAAATTAGGAATAGTTTTCCTAAATTACTACCTTCATGTTTTTTGTGTTTTGCTACCGTTTTTTTAACTTCAAGAAAAGTGTTTTTTTTTCGGTTGTGGTGTTCATTTTAACTGGTACACCACCACAAATTAAAAAAAATTAAAGTTTGTTCTCGTCCTGTTTAACTGGTCAGAAAAAAATGAATTAGCCCCTCTACTCTTATAAATATAGGTCTCGTTATATTCCTTACCGTGATAGGATTCTATTTCCGAAATCCCAAACACTGTGTTCATGCGACATTTTCGAATTTGAAATAAACTCTGAAGCGTTTTCTTGTGTCGCCAATGGTTTCAATGTTGTCATTGGTAGCGGAAATAAAATCCTATCACCGTAGCGAATATTATGAGACCAAGTTTATGAGAGTGAAAACTAATTCGATTTTATTTTTTAACCAGCTAAAAATTCTATGTCAAATTCTGACTACTTTGAAAAAATGTGACGAGGAAAGAGTATCACTTGGACACACCAGCTCTGACTGAATTGATTTTGATGTTTTAAACTGAGGAAACGGAATAAGTATCTTTTTAACGATTCTTCTGTTGTGACACCGACGGGTCAAACAGTGCAGTTACCTCTGGTTGTGTGTACACAGCCTCTTTTTAAACAATCAATTGATGACCACTGAACAACCTTTCATTACCGTCGCGCGCATGACCCGCTTCATCAAGCAATTTGCACGCGACATTGGGCCACACATCTCAAGCGAAGATGGCTCGAAGAAAATAAACTGATAACTGTAAATCGAAATGTGTTGTTTCTGTGATCGAGGTCATAGTACTTGGATGAATCCAAGGGTTGTCAGAGAAAGTATGTTCCCACTTTATTCTGCGTTGCTAGCAACGACATTTATATCACTGCCATCCCTTGCTCCTCTGCAAAAGTACCCGCCTATCGTAGTTTTCTGCAGACAACCCCAGGGCATACATTCAGAAAATATCAGTTTAGGGACCAAAATTCAAATCAAGTAATGAATACATGTTCGGTTGCACCAATGCTGGCTGTAGGCTGTGAGCAAAACCAAGAGTGTCTGAATACAAAACATTGTCGACGTATGATAATACCCACAGGTGGTAGTTTAGTATTGAAACTTTACTTCAATTACGATCTTGGTATCCATCAGTGGCGGATTTAGAGGAGGGCTAAGGGGGCCTAAAATTCTCCCAGGTTCCATTTGGCAGTTCGGGAGTGCGAATATCCCACGGGCAAAATCCTGGCTAATACTCTGCCCTGGCCCCCTCGAACTCAAAATCCTGGATTCACCCCTATCCATTCCCTAAGAAACTGAGAAAAGTTGTAGGATTCAACTGTGCATATCTTCTCAAATATATGCCTCGGACGTAAATGCGGAAATTTGCACTTATACGCAACTGGTTCTATTTGAAGATGGGCCCTTGTGCAGAAAACGCCGGTGCCAAGGTTTGCTTTTTACGTGCTGAGTATGGGGAGGAGGGGGGTCGCCATTCATTCAAAATCAAAACCAATGCAACACCTGGCGGCTCTTGGGCTAGTACTTGGAAAGCGAGTATCCAAGAAAATGCCAAATTATGAAAAACTACCCGAAACAGTGCCCCAGTTCGCCGACCGACAACCCCACCAGCGGTTTACCTAACCGGGGACGAGACCACCGGTACCGAAAAGCCAAAACACTCACCCCAGCGAAACGGTAACCGAGAGAGCGAAATACCTACATGAGACGCTCCTCGAGAGGGCAAAATATTCAACCGAGACCGTTATCCGAGAGGGAGAAATACTCAAACCATTGGTCGCATGTTTCTACGTCATTCAATAGTAACACATACTAGCCTTGTGTGTACATAGGAGAGACACCCGGTGCTACTCTACTGTATTTTTGTGTAGTTGTAAAGTTTCGAAGGTTCAAAGTGAACCTTCTGTAGGGAATGTTGTCGGAAAATTCACTCTTTCGTAGGGATGTGTCAGAAAAGGCATCCGTTCGTAAGGATTTTCGTCAGAAATTCACCCATTCGTAGGAAACTAGACGTGAAAACGTCACCTGTTTGAACGGCACGTTGCGTATTACCTTTTCTATCACATGAAAGTACTTCCCCTGGAGGCAGGGGCCTAGTTGCCATATACCCAAATGCGTTCGTGTGTCGTTGACAAAAATGAAAGTAATAAAACTTCCGTTAGTCATAAATTAAAATTGAATTTTGTTTTGGTTATGTAGGATTCTAGAAAAATGTCCAAATTTGGCCAACTTCGGGACATCGTATCTCAGAAACTGCTGATCGGATTCAAATTAAAGTTTGAGATGCTATGCTGATACATTGTTCCCCAAAACGGTGTTAGGAAGTGTTTTTAAAATAGCTATCAAATAATAGGACTTGCATCATTTTTATGAAAAAATTAAAGTTACATAAACCAAAACGAAACGATAACTATAACCGCGTTTTTGAGATTCAATCTTAAACGAAATTTGCTCATGTTATTGATCCTGTAGTTTTGCTGTGGCTATGCCTTCCTCTTTTGCTAAACGTTTCTAAAAAGTAAGGTCACGTGACCTAATTAGTGGCAGATTGGTATAAAGTCAAAAATCAAATTTTGCGAAATTTCTATTTTCGGAGAATATTTAGTTCTGCTGACTCAAATTCCATAGTTTTGTATATATTTGGCTAAAAACGATGATCTACGATAACCCCACTGCCAAAATTTTTGTTAACATCATCTAAGTTGCCATGAATTGTGCGCACTGTACAAAATAGCTAGCTGCGCCCCTGCCATCTTTTCCGCACCTGAGCAAACCACATGAACATCTACCGGCCTCTCTACTGCATTCGCTTGCGTTGCCGCCTGGTAGCCTTGAGATAACTTATGGCAGGTAAGTAGCGAAACGGCCTTGTTCTTAATATTGAACGAAGGGCGGGGTCCAGGGAGGAATCGACACGTGTTTTAATATGAAATGCCTTCAGGGGAAGGACTAACTCAGGAAGTATAGATAGGTGCATAGACCGGTCTGCTTTCACGCTCTAGATCGTCAATCGATCAGTGGGCGGTCAGGGTCATTCAGTGCAAGTTGTTAGCCTAGTTAATTACCTTTAATGTACTATATTAGAAGGTGTAATGTATAATTAAATGGACTCTGTTGTTGCAGATATCTAGGCAGGTGGGTTTTTTTGTTTACCTTGAACTCACGTTGATTTGTGATTTACATCAGTTTTGTAATATATCAGGCAACCACACTATCGGTTATTCAACGCCCCAACTCGTGACAACTTCAATGGTTTAGGTTGCTTAGCCCACTCCATGGGCAATTCAGTGGAGTGTGGACGCCGCAGTCTGTCAAACGTTTGCCTTTGTTGTATACTCAAACAATACAAGTTTCACACGGTTCAAAAACAAATATCATCTGATGAACTCAACTAGGACATAATTCGTGGGCATAAAATTTTCCGACTAGCAAGTGCCTTAAAATGTTTTAGACATTGTTAGAAAAGTACACCGAGTTTTAAATTTGGCAACGATTGAATGTTTTAAATGCGCCCGATACTTTTACTGCTCTGCTCTCGACGACGCCTTGTTCGATTTCGACCTTCTGAACTTTCATCTTTGTTCACACTCACAAACCTGCGTACTTACGTACTTCTTTAAAAAAATACCTGCATTCATCAAACTTAACAATACCTGCATTCGTCGGACTTCGAATTATCTATCAGTGCTTGTTGTATTAATTCGATATTATGCAGGTGTGAGAATAGAAAGTCCAAAAGCAAAGTGTTTAGTAAATTTTGTAAATTTGCATCGCGTTTGTAAAACGTAAAGCAATATTTGCGCTCAGTTCTGTATAAATTTCGAAGCGAAGAAGCGACACAAGCAACGTTTGTACGTACAGAAAAGACTTTTTCACCATAACTGTCTTGAAAATGACTTGCTCTGGATATCATTTATTACAAGCAAAAATGATCTGGTTGTGCTTCTCTCAGTCTTCATGGAAATAAATAATCGTACTTTTCATAATCGCACTTTTCTACATGCAATAATTTGTAGCTAGCCCAACCGTATACGTATAAGTAGCTTGAACGTCACCAATGTGCAAGGTAGTGATGTACAAGTTTAGAACACGAATATGTCAAAGTGTCAGAAACAAGCTAGGGGGCCTTTTGTCGCATAGCAATGGAGTGAAAGGGTAAAAAACAAAAACAAAATTGAACACGCTCCTAAAAATTTCTCGGGTTTCCTATCGGTAAACATGGTTATTTACTATGCTTGTCTCAATTGTTTTTTTTTTGTTTCCCCAATCTTTCTGCTGCGCGTGGGTTGGAACGGCGCCCAGTGTACTTGTATCTATTCTTTTATTACGATTTCCCTTGTATAGTGTTTAAAACCTGACAAAACGTTTAACGGGTTGGAAGATAACTTTTTGAACCTCAACGTATACCACAACAGTGATTAAGTCTGTCCTAAATAATCGGCAAAACCCCAGTTACTGGGCTTCCATTGTCGCAGGCCCATGTATGCCTACCCAGCACACTTTAACACCTCTGGCGTAGACCGAGGTGACACAACAGGACACATCCGTTGGCAAGCAGATGCAGCCAGACCTTTATCATGGCGTTCATGGCTAGATCGACATTTGAAATTTTTTTAATCTATTCATGGCCAAACACCGGCCCTCTTTTCTCTGGGAAGTTTCTCACCCCCTTAAGTCCCTGCAGTTGGCGTTTTAGTCATTTGACCACGCCTCGACACTTCACCCTTGACAGAGTCTCATAAAGTTCATTAGCACAGTTTTAACTGACCTTGCCATTTCGGCTTTATTTCTTGTCCTTTTAAGAATATTTCTCCCTTCTTTTCGTTTAGCTTTGTTGTTCACGCGATTCAAATTCTTCTGTAACCTCCATGTCATTATAATTCGGTCACTTTCCAAAACCATGAACTATACAGCCTGGCATGCACGGTTTCGTGTTTTCCACACCGTTTGATGTACAATGATCACTTTCGGTGCGTTGAATCAACCGGCACGAATAGCCCCTGTGCATTAGTTAGATCAGAACATCTTTAAGTTAGGCATTCAATTGATAGATATTAATGAAAAATGCAGCGATTGATAACGTTTCAAACTTGCGACAAAATGTTGGACTAGGGAAACCATAAAACTGGTATCAATAAACGACTTACCTTTTGTTCTCAACCTGAAATCTGTTTCGTATAGTAAAAGTTTTCGCTTGAGATGTTTCTTGAATATAAGGCGAGTGTCGCGCGTGCCATGTGACGTCAGCGTGGTCAAGTACGTGATTGGTTGCTTTCAAGAAGCGCGTTTCATATTATGATAGGTAGTTTCTTTAAATTTTAAAACATGTCAATACCTGTATGTCGAATAAAGAAACTCGAATAGTATTACCACTGCATGATTTTGTCGCTTACACAAAGTTTTGAAGAGGAAAAGCCAATAGGAAGGCCTGACAAGCCGCGCCTGTGGCATTGCTCAGCATTTCGATTTCACTGTCAATAATGGAAGGTCGTAACATGTAATTTGAATAATTACCCGTTCCCAATCAGGCCTATAGCGATATGCTTTGCCAGTTCGAATGATTAAGATATCCAAAACTCACGCATCTGAGGCAGTTGATTTCATTAGGTTGATGCAAACTTCTAAATAACACATGTCGTTTATTCCAACAAATACGCCCACTTTGCCGCTTCCACACCAGACAGGTTGAACTGTACGACTTAACAATATCGAAACAATAAATACGCCATTATAAGGGTTTAAAATGTGTTTTAAGGATGGAGGCTGTACATAATTTCTCATTCTTTGGCATACCACTAGAGGTCAACATGAAAAACAATCAACTAGAATTAGAACATGACTGAGGCACACTTTAAAATGTAACAAACTTCCTAACGAGTTAACGAAGCTGGTAATATCGTGTGGTTGATAGCAATGGGTCCAATTTGCAAACGATTCAAGTTTGCCCAGTCTCATGCTTTTTTGACGGAAACGTTCTTGCTTTCCAATTCAACCAAGAAATCACGACAACGAAAAATCTCATCTTGCGAGAAAACTACGTGACAAATGTTTAATCATTCTCATCGATCGTGAGCAGACGGCAATTGGTTCTACAGTGGTAGTTACCGGGACCAACTGCCTGCGTCTTATTATTAGTTGGATTCTGTGGAATAGCGTTAATTAAGTAATAACTGTTATTATCTTGGAACGGGTGAGTAGCGATGACAAAAAGCCACATGTTTCGTTTACGCTTGTGCAATCCCTCAGATAAAACATGTCGAGTCGAAACAAAAACAAAAGATATTGCAATGAGAAAATTAGTAAGCGTTTAGTTACCGTTGAAATGCTTTGATAATTTAACACTAATTGCAATTATTGCTAATTAAGATGTTATTTAAATAGAGCACGATAGCATAAATTAAATCACACACGATTCTTTGCGTGACCTCGACTGACGAGTTTAAAGTCGTTCATCCTCGTCTCTTGATGTAGCCTACATGTAAAAAAGTTACCACCACATTGTTCATTATGAAATGTCTGGGCCCGGTTGCATTAAAGTCATATTCTGGGTAGTAACAACGACGTCTCCTTGTCACGCGTTAAGTTGCTATGCGGATGTTTAGTGATGTCGTGTCTGCCACTGTTATGACGCAATTTGGGCCCGCAAATAGGAATGGCAATGCACAGTCACATCACATTTTCAAAAAAATCGCAGCTCTCGGATTTTCCCTATCCGGTAACCATGTGTTTGGAATTTGCAGACAATGATTGCACCCGTTGTGTGTCCCCAGGGCGTTCAGAAGGGTTAAGATTGGTCGGGTACATAGGCCAGTAATAATTTTCAGATACTTATGAACAGAACTACAAAAGCCTTTAAGGAATTGATTTTAAAATTTTCCAGTTTGCGTTTTTGTGATTTTATTACATACAAATCGCCAATTCTCGACGTTATGTGTCAGACATTTGCTGAAACCAAGGCTGGTGACTGCTAGTTACCGACGACCAAAGACATTTTCCCTTCATTTTAGTGAAAAACTTCATCAAACGGATTTTATTCCAAGTTCTTTTAATCGAAACTTAAGCCCAACCAATGCTCATTCAACACTACTCAAATATTTTCAAACTAAACTGAAATCAACATGAAATTTTAGTTTAATTTTTAGTGATGCACTGCCACCTAAAATAGCCTCGATAGTGAGTGACAGCTGACTCGTGCATTATGGGTACGCACTCAACTGCTGCCATATGTACATGTAACAAGGTCTCCGCGGAAACCCGACCACTTTTAAAAACACTAAAAATAATAGTAAAATGAGACAAACACAAAAAGGCATGAAAGTTACGAAATGTTTACATTTCAGTGATATTGACGAAACTCATCCTTTGTTTTAAATTGGTAAGTGTACCGAAAAGAGTATCTTTAAAAAAAAAAAAACATTACCATTTATCTAGTGGGATTTAACTCAGCGGCAGAGCGTTTGACTGCGAGTGCGAGGGTTCGATCCCGTGCTTGGCTTTATCTCTCATAATGTCGCTTTAAACAAAACCAACGAATTGTATTGACCTTTGGAATTTTGAGGTGTACTTTCACCTAAAGAGACATTATCGGCAAGAACGTAATTTACAGAAATCAAAAGTAACTCGTAATACAATGCAGAACTCCGCATTAGCAGCGGAACGCCTGGTCGCTGAGTCAAATCCCACTGGGCTAAAAAGCAGAATATTTTTAGCGTATTTAAATGGTAAAGGCACCGGTTTTTATTTCAGGTGATTGGTAACAAAATCACGAAAAACAACACATTTTGTTGTTTTGTGGCTCTGGTTAAAGGTTATAACGTCAAGAAGTCTGTCTCACCCAGCAATGATTCCAAAATGTGTTTTCGGTCGTAAACACTTCAAGTAATATATCATTGCGTCAAAGGAACGAAGTTTTGTTTTAGAACACTTAAGCCCTACAAAATCGGTTCCCTACTTTGAAGTTGTTTCTTTGCTTTGAAAATTAACACTTATCGCTCAAGATAATGCTCGGGATGCATAAAATGGCACGCCGGGGCGTCAACCCATCTTGTTGAGCCTGGTTGCGAGCTGTAGCCAACTGAAAATCTCCTTGTACAAGAGTAAAGAACAAGGCGAGACCAACTTCAGAATTGTAAGTGTTCTAAATTTAAACTATGTTTGACAGAATATGGGGTTTTGCAGCTTTAAACACGTTGGTGTTGATTTCGACACATTTCTATTTTGCAGCTTTAAATGCAAATGCAATATTGTGACCGATAGAAAAGGACATCAGAAAATTGATAATGTAAAGCAGACAGAATGGAGCAGATTGGGAAAAAACGTAATGAAATTAGAAGATTAACACAAACATCATCGTTCTACCAGGAAATACTGGTATTATTATCCCTCTGCAGCATATCGAAATTTCATAGTATGTGCGAACTATGGTCATGGTAAGAGTTACTTTGAATGCAATGACTTGCCAGTCTTTCATCGTAAATATTCATAGATGAACACACAAATGTTTCACGCTGGTCTGAACCTCATCACAAGTAATCTGTCAAATATCAATCCGTCGCTCGCTGTCAATAACCAAGCAGGAAGTGCCAGCGCCGCACAATGACGATGGCAGTATCACACAAGCTAGCTCGGTCTCGATTCAAGTGTGCAAAAAACAAACGCAGTCGGGGGGTATGGGGTGTTATCGTATATTGAAAATGTATGGACACGAAATTCGTGTGTGCGTATGCCACAAAATTAAGAAATATCAAAACATTTCTGCATTCTATGAAAGTAGCTGTGTTCATATTACCGTCTTAATCGTCATTTCGAACTATGAATGATCACCGTAAGATTCAGGTTAAAACCTGAAGGAAACCTGAAGGTTACGTCGCCACTTCATTATTCGGCTGAGTAAAATGTTGTCCGGGACACCTGCTGAGACAGCACGAGCGGATTGTGGGTCGAGTCATATTGTATTGTATAGTCGTTTGGCAGTTGCATGTGTGGTGTCCCGAGATTGCGGAACATTCAAATAACATTTATGTCACAAAAACAGCCAACGAGAAATCGCCATTCTATACTTCTACTTGACATAATTTATTGACTCTTATTGGCTGTTGATATAATCCTGGAATGTACACGGCGTTGCTGGAAATGATTTTTTCGTTACTCGCTCCCGATTGTTTTCGCATTAATTCAGCTTGCATGGGAGATAGGACGATGTATAATAATACGCTTTTATAACAGTTTTATCATCGGCTTTGGTTTCTCTATTCTATTTTTGTACAGATGAAATGGACACACCAATGGCTGTGTCGCTGCACGTATTAACGCCAGTCACTATACGGTGTCCTCGAGTCGCCTCACCAAATGTGGCACTCAACACTTTTCGTCATTTTTGCCTCCCAAGGTAAGGTGAACTAAGCCTGAAAGCAATTTATTTCTTTTTTATAACAAAACCACAATCTGGCGATATCTACGGTCTAAAATAATTGCATTCAAAGTGCGATTTTTACTTTTATGGCTTCAGCAGACCGACCATGCTAAAAAAACGGCCAAAATAAAAAAATGACAGTTTTCAACCCAGAGCCACGATCTGCATGCGACTACTGGCACCAGTAGATAACACATTGCCAAAATATATACCGCATTTGGAGATGTACGAATCGTCAGTAAGATAAGGTCAAAACATTTTTGGTTCTGACATATGTAGCCTACGTGATTTTTGAATATTAAGTGTATGGTCAGGTCTTTATAATTGCACACTTTTTCTAACCGAGCAAAAATACGGGACTTTTCTACTCAACTCTCTTCAGATTCGGGTGAAGGGATACCTGACGGCACTCTTGCCAGTGGTTGGTAGCTGAAGTCCTCCATTTATTCCCATTGGCAATAGCTAACATGGAAATGGCGTCACAAGGCAGCGTGTTACCACGGCGATAAAAAACATTATTTAAAGCAAATTTAACAAACAAAAGATTTTATAACCTAAAGAAAAGTGTTTGATGAATAAAATTTTAAAGTCAACACCTCGTCTTCCCGCTACGTTTGCTCTGGAAAATTTATTCGCGTATTTAGCATGACGTCATTTTGACGTTTTGGGCCCAGTCAAATGGAAACAAATTGTTAACATCAGTAAATATTTTAGTCAGATATACGTATCGATAGAAATCATTTAAGATTTGGAAAATCATTACTTGGCTATGAACCTGGAAAAAAGCTTATTCCTTCTCAACACCCTAGGAACATAGAATGGATGCAACAGTTGTCGAAGCACATTTTTTCATCCAAACACGTAATTTTGTAAAGATTTAAAGTGCTAATTTGCGCCCGGGCTTAATCCAAGACCTACAAACTTTTTTGAAAATGTGAAATGTGACTGTGCATGTCTATTCCAATCTGTAGATCAGAATCGCGTCGTCTAAGTGGCAGTTTACGTCATCACTAAACAAATGAATGGACTTGACTGCAACGCAGACGATTTATGACTGCGCAACAAATTTCACTCGAAAGATAGTTGAACTAGTTGGCTAGAGTTTGTTGCTCGGATCTAGGGATCATCAAGCACAATTTAAACTAGAAACGTATGATGTAAACCATAATATACTCGATCGCATGCTGAAGGCCATTTATCTTGAATTCGAAGAAAAATAAAAGGGACAATGTCTAAAGCAATTTTGAGTTCTATTTCGATTACAAAGTTTGGACCCCTACCCCACGTCTCGCAATGAGTCGGGGTATAGATCAGGAGCCGCTATGCTTTTTGACCTAATACACGCTAGTGATGTTGGTTTGCTAGTAACTTGCTGTCACCATACCAGGTGGCGACACCGGTTAGGCCTCGAGTCGGCCAGCCAAGAACTATCAAACAAAAAATCGTGGAAATTGACGGCGGCTATCCGAAGAACCGTTTTGAATTGACAATTTTTTGAGAATAAGAGAAACAACAGAAATGATGCCTACTTAGTAAAAACATAATGGGGCTATTCGGAGAATTCTCCTCGCGGTGTCCCTGCTGTACTAGTGGTGATTGGATTGCGCATGCGTCGCTGTCTGCATGTAAACAGATGGTAAAAGGACGGAATTGGTATCAAAAGACGTCGTCGCGCTAAGCCTTATTATTGCTTTTTTCCTTGGTGCAAGTCTTCGACAGGTGGTCAGAAATTCCCAAAAGACCCAAGGATACTACATTCGGTCAAAAGGGTCAACCAACTTACAAAAAGTGTGTGCTCTATGCATTTCCACTGGGAGACTACATAACGTTACTTGGTATCGTTCGATGATGTTGTCCCCACCTGTTACCCCACTAAATAACGAGTTTATGGTGAGGAACTAAGTTTTTCGTTCCGGAAACTCACCCGGGACTCGGATGCCGAATAGGCTAGCAGCACATAATCACATATTGTCCTGGATGGGAGTGCACCCAATATAAGAGGTGTGTGGTACGTGACGCTCAGAAGTCAAGGGTGACTTTTTCACAGCAGTTTCTCTTCAAAACTATACTACGTCCAATAAAACTCTCTAGATGAGTGAGCTTCCTTATTTTATAGCAAACTCCACCCCCAGGACTACCAGATTAGTTACCCAACTAACATGAATAAGCTATTCAGTAAAAATCGTAACATTGCATTGGAATAAAAATTGACACCCAGATTGAATTTTACTTGAGATCAGAAGCGCATTTTAGGTGTCATGAAAAATATACATTGTTAAATCACTTTTAGCCTGTTTCATATATTTTAATTCAGATCTTAAATAAGACTTGGATACAAAGATTATTAGTTTCTACATATAAACATGAAGATGAAACGTCAAGTATGTTCTACCTTACAAAAGTAGTTTTGTCTTGTGTTTTCTTTTATAATTTTCTAATGTTTCTCTGTTACAGGTGAGAGAAAACGACTGAAACCAGCCGCCTGGCCGTCTATTTTACATTTGGGTAAAGTGAAAAGCAATCCTTCAGCAATAACCTGAGAGAATTGATAATTCATAAATGTACTCGATATGCCTGGTTATGGACTCCGTTGCATTGGGAAACTTACAATCGTTTTTAATGTTTTTTTTTGTATGTATGTATGTGGTTGTTCAGTTTGCTATTTTGTTTTTAAATACACTGATAATTGTTTATTCTCGAATATTGTGAATAGGAGGTTCTTATCCAGCTAGCTACAATTGAAAACATACTTTTCCTGCATGTGGAACTTTTGTTCATAAATTCAACACAAAACTTAAAATTGTTTAAAGGCTTTATTAAGAAAGCTCTAAAAATAATTACACACACAAACAAATCAAATGCAAACAAAGGGAATACTTCATTTTGATCGCTGCACATTTCTATAGGTCAACAGGAAAATGACAATTCGCCAGCGTATTCGGTAATCATTTCAGTTTTATAAAGAATAAGCACAACTGCACTGTATGGGGCTTTAAAACTGAAGAAATATTGTTATTTCAATAATTAGTGACAAACTTGCCTGTTGATGCAAAATTTATTCGATCATCAAAGGGTAACATTAACTGGCTTTCTACTGACAATAAGACAATCTATGTAATTTCCCCATAATGTGTATCAAAGTTTTTGCAATTAATATAGAGCCTTCCTTCTGAAAGGAAAAGTTAATGTCACTCAATGAGAAAGGACAGGTATTTACACCAGATGCTTTTGGTTTTCATTTCACTGGGATCTAGTTTCAATGGCCTGCAGAAACGCTTGTAAAAAGGTCCAGTTTCGGCACGTGACTTTCCTTCATGTAACCTCATTCAGCCGCAATAACATCCGCAATTTGATCCTTGAAGGTACACACAGCAGCATATCACTTGACTCATTTTGTGCCCAAAGTCTGACCCTGAACTAGACCAGAGTGTCACTAGGTCTTCTTTAGCTTCAGTCCCTCATGTTTCTTCCAGGAAAGAAAATAAGCTATTGTCCACACATGACTCATAGGCGGATTTAGGGAGGGGCCCAGGGGGCCCGCTCCCCCCCCCCCTTGGCTGCCGCAAAAAAATGAAACAGTAAGAGCGTAGGGAAATGGTGAGTTTATTAATTAACCCTGGTAATTAAAATTGTACGGATGAAAAAAGATTTAACTGTGTGCAGTTTAAGTGTTGGGGGGGGGGCTCAAACCCAATTTCAAGTGTCAAATTCGGAACACGGCGCATTCGTAACGGAACTATGGCTAAGTATAGGCTCTCCCGCGATATCCCAGGCGACCGGCAGTGGCGCTGCGCACTACGACTCCGTTTTCGTCGTCTGCTCCACTGTGCAATGAAGAAAATTTACTTCATTTTTTAAAGAGAATGGAACCTGAGTGACGATGAAAAAACAGAAGCTGCTGGTAAGATGTGAATTTTAATCGAAGCCTTAGTGAATCACTCAGAAACTCGCAATACTCTCTTTGTCAAACCTTATCTTAAGACGATTTCCAAAGCAATCCCGTCATTATTGCCAACACGAAAAACGGATTTGGTCTTTTGGGCATTTGAAGACTATTTTAAATACGACAAATTTGTTAAGAATTGATGGCACAAAATATAAAACGTGTAATAAGCATTACGAAAAGAATTAGGTTTCGCGCGCAAACGCTGTGGACCATAAACAAGTAGGTCTTTTAGTATGAGATTAGTAGTTAAATCGTGGTGGTGTAGTGGTAACGCACGCGCTCTCTATCCGCCAGGTCGTGAGTTCGAGTCTTTGGTACGTTCAGTTTTTCCTGTTTGACACGTTCTCCGTGTTTTTTTTTTTTTTTTCCTTTTTTTCTTGGATAATACTTCAGGAATCAAGGAAAATGCTTGATTTTTAGAGGTAAAAACAGAAAAATTTCCTGGGCGGGAGGGGGGCAAACCCCCCTCCCGACCTCCCCCCATTCGGTGCTATGCGCATCTACAATCGTGGTTCAGTTTGCGCAAATGCTTACAGCCGGACAAAATGTTGGGCCCCCCTTGTGATATCCTAGATCCGCCACTGTGACTCATTGCATCCTCACCAACGAGGCTGACTTGTGTACCAGTCAGATGCAGTTCCTCTTCATACACAAACAATCCATTGGCACATTGTCTTATGGTAACTTAGTACTGCGATTCACATTTCTTCAGGGCCAATGACTTGTACATTGTACCATGCAGCACTGCTGGTGCGTGGAAATGCTGTGGGTAGAGAAAGGAGCAACAAAGCTTGTCTATGTTGCGGCTTGAAGTGGCCTTAAAATGTCACTGAACCTGGAACAAATAGAAATGTGAATGATTAAGTACTCTAGGTTGGGTCAAAAATGCTACCCTTGTTTTTCAAAAATATGATATGGTGACTGCTCTACTATTTAATACAAAATTAAATGATTACTATTTTCAGAAAGCAAGGAAGCATATAATAAGTATTGTATAAAACTGCGTCTTTATTTTTCATTCGTATCCATAACAGTTCTTTGAACTCATCACTTGTCTTCAAAATATGCAACTTTTTGAGACAACTTCAAACCTTTGTTACCCATTTTCAAGCCTTATTATTTTTGAAAATTTTCTGCAATTTTAAACTCCGATTACAGATTCATGGATCTGTCAAGCATATCTCTAGTCTAAGGCTGAGGGAACCGTTTGTAAGACTTTTTATTTTTCTTGTAATAGAAGATATGAAGACTTAGGTCATTTAAAAATGATGGTTAATCTTTTTGTTGTTTAAGAGTAATTACAAATTGCGAGGCACCATCAAAAATGCAATTTTCACAAGAATGGAAGTAATTTGAATTTATAAAGGACTCGCAACATTTCAAGGCATGAGTTAAGACTATTCAGTCACTGAGAATTCAGAAAATATATTTTTAAGAGTTTACAATTGATAGCAAAACAGTTCCATGAAATGAACTTGAAGGAACTTCATGAAGGTTAAGAATTACCTCACCATGCTCTTTCCCCCAGACATGTATTACCTGTTATTTCCACACATTCAGTTGCACCAAATTTTACAACCCCAACAACAGATCTGCACTGGATGGGAAGATCTTGCTAATTAGTTGCAGTCACATGCTTAAAACCAATTTTTGTCCATTCAGGGACGGCGCAGGATGCTTATCTCCTCTGCACGGTACAAGCCCTCAAAACATGATACATTTCCATTTCAACGTGTAATAGATTTCCGGAAGACATAGGATAGGGAGTAAACAAATAGTCTTGTTGTGAATGTGGGATTCTTTCATTCTGTGGCGTCATGCGGTGCTGTCTGTGTTCGTCCCTGTGTGTGTTTGTTTGCATTGTTTTCATGGTTAGCCTGAATATATTAAGTCACATGACTCGATCTAGGCACTGTTTTGAAGATAGTCTGGGGTGTACACCTCTGGAGTGAGGACGTCGTTTGGCAGGGGTCTTAGCTTGAGTCAGTGGTACAGTCAATATCTAAGTGAAGTCGGACGGCTATAAGTCTGGTAAGTCTGTTTCCTGAATTACCTGCTTGCAGGCCGCGTTTACTATATTCTAATGGATATTTGTCACGTGCTCTTTGCCATTGGGCTTGGATTGTAATCTTAACTCAGTGACCATGAGTTGACATCATAAAAATTCAGCATTGATTGATGTAACTGTCACTGATGAACTGTTAGAAATCATTCCAAACAATAATACTGATTTGATGTACAAAAAGATCCCGAGAGCTACGTCAAATATCGTAACACATATCACAACAAAGATTAACCCGACTGGCGACTGCCGCGAAATCGACATCGACGAGTACCTCAGTCAACAGGCAACATTAAAATAAACATGTAATAATCGTTAAAATAATCACAAACCTTACCTTTGTATAAAGTCGTGCTTACTTCCTCTCGTTGAAGCACCCTCAGTTTCACGCAATCTCAGATTCTGTTGGCACGGCTGCAAGCTCTTTCACCAGGCTACACGAGTCTCAGTTTATGACATGGGCAAAAGCTCTTTGAAATTTCGTAAAAATCCCGAGGCTTACTCACAGGTACCGTAAAAATGAAATCTCGACGTATTTGAAACTTTCAACCACATGACGCCACTTTTGTAAAAACACGCTTGCGCAATGTAAAGTAAACTCAGGTACTTTTTGTTAAAAGTTTTACCTTAAACTGAACAATTGTAAATTGCATTCAGCTTTCTTAACAGTATTCGGGTCTTTAAAGTTGAAACATTAAAACTTAACAAATGTTTATAAATAACATTTAGCACGGCTTCTCCGCGCGTGAATACTGAATTGACCTTGAGACAGCACAGCTAAACAGTCTCACCGCGTTTTTTGAGTTGGGGTTCGTCTACGTTTGAATGAACGACGTGGATATGGAATTTGCCGCAGAAAATGGGTCCGTTTAAGAAGTTGTTCACATGGCCTTCGGATTGGGAATAAGTGCAGTTGCGACAACCAATTTGTCAATCATAACTTTGTCACCTTCACGGAATTCCGGTCTTATTTGGTTGCCGAGCGTTTCGTTGTTGGTATAGGCCTAAGTGTTTTCCAGACGATAAAACGTAAGGCGTATGAATTTCTACTTTGCACTACTTTGTGATTTGCCCATCTAATATGAAAATTACGTACTCGGTTTTATTAACCAGTCGTGTCGTAACACATTCGAGGTCATGTGAGAAAAATAATTTTTCCACTTAAGCGTCGGAGTGAATTTCACGTTTGGCGGAAAAATATGCTTCATAGATCTTTATTGGTCAGGAAAATAAACGACTAAGGGCCCGAAGGAAGGAGTGATTATAAAAGACGTGTTACATTTTATTTTCAGCCGAGTTCGAGTCCACCTTGGTCGGGGTTGTAATCGCCGCTCTCCAGGGGGGCGAACAGTTGGAATTGTTGGAATACGTCAAATTTGTGGACGAAATGAATAGTTCCTAAATATTTCTTCATTTATCGTAGTTTTAAGACACACTGTTACCAAAAATCAAAACTACTGGAACGGGATATTTTCAATGGAATTTCAACACTGACATTATCAAT
>NMRA01000688.1:4386-68976 GCA_002633005.1 Phoronis australis
CTCCCCCCCAAATCCGCCTATGAAAAACCGTGACTAATAGGCTACTCCGCGGCCCAGAGAAAATGTGACGGGCCTTAAACTCATGTTTGTAGCCTCATATTCCGGCAAGGTCGTTGCATTTTAGTGTCCCCAGGAAATTATTTTTGCCTGTTATGCCATGTAATTTTTGGGTTAGGATTTGTTTTCATTTTTCTCTCGCACTGCTCTAGCCCAGCTCGGAGGCTACCTACATGTCATATACCTCCGTCACTAATTAGCAATGATTTTGATGCCGTGGACCACTTACTTAACCGTTTGGCGTTATAAAATTGGTCTCGAAATTCCTAAGAAGTAACTAGCAGTTTCTTTAGCTGCTCCAGACTATTCACACGAGTAAGCTCACGGTCAAACCTTATCGTTTTTGTGCCCGAGTGTGTCTCGAATGTTATACGTAACTTAGCTACTTGTCGTTTGTATGTAACTGTCATTGTCCAGCAGATGGCGAAAGAATCACTACCGACAGATGGCGCGAATCTTGCTAAAACGGAAAATGGCGAAAGCATGTTTATTGTTGGTAGTGTTTTCGAGCGTTATGTTGTAGGAGATTGAAGGAATGTTTTTCTATAATTTTATGCTCCCTCTAACTATAAAAGGTGAATTGATATGATAGTTCTTAAATTTCTGGAATAGAATTTCATTTAAAAGGAGATGACATGACAAATAAACTGACCAAAAGGCGAAAAGCTATTACCAGACGATACATGCTGTCTACTCACTGTCTAGCTCAGGCCTAAGAGTAGGACTACGACTTGGCTGGTAATAGATTGGTAGAAGATAGTTCGTTGGCATTGGCGGTACCTGATTTAGTGAAAAATTGCAGCAACTAATTACGGGACCCATTGTTCAACGAATGCATGTTCTCTCTAAATCTTACACTGCCAGTATATATCTGAACTGTAAAACTTTTGTGTAAGTCAAGTTGCCTAGGCCCTGAGGGCCTCTCTTTCATAGCTGCCGTCTTGCCTGAACCAGTTTTCACTGAATAATGACTTTTGTTGTCATACAGGGAAAGCTGCTTCCCATTTTCAAAAGGGTTCTTTTACTTCATACTTAAATTCTACATCTCTGAGTGCCCGACCAGCACACTGATGGGATTAGCGTTGGCGCGAAGCTGTGTATTAAACATGCAGCTTTGAGCCGATGTGGGTAAAAAACTGACCAGATCCAAACTGACATGAAATTAGTGTCATTAAAAACTTCACTCTTCCTTGAGTAAACTAAAATATTTACCAGCGTTGGAAAATTGGCGTTCTACCGTTATTTCACTGCTAAAGTTGTGGAGCGATCTTTTGCGTCGTCTTCAGGCTCCATGAAATATGCTATGTCACCTATTAGTCAGTTTCTCTTTTCCTACTATTCTTCGAGGTTGCATACATGTCACAACATATTATTGGAACTGGTTTCATGTCGTCTAAATTTTTAGTATTTTATATCAGTAAGCTGAATTTCCGAACAAACTTTGCTGCTGCAAAGCTGTCATCATCTCCCGAGAGATGTTGCAAAGAATTTAGCAAATGGCGCATATGCGTATCACGAGCGTACCGTTTTCAAAATGATGTCAGACTTTTCTTTGTTGCAAAAAGCGGAGAATTGCGCTAGAAAATGACGTTTATTAGATCGTTTTTCACTTAAACTGCTCTAACGAGCAAGGGGAGTGTCAGTTAACTCCCAGATTTGGCATACATCCCCGCCGGTCTAGCACAACTATCTGGGCTGTGTACAATTTCGAGGTCTGTCTGAGCTGAACACACAGTGGTATCTTGCTAGGTATATTTTGTCGATAGTCTTCATACAGCTAGCTGGCTGGCTATGATCAGATATAGTGGTCTCTGATTTAGAGAAACAGGCAACCACTGAATAACAAGCCCATCATTTAGTCAGATGAAACTGGTTCTCTAAATAGGATACTCGTGCCCATACACCCCACTGAGAATTGGGGTCCACCTTAGCAAGTCGAATTTAATTCCTATTACCATATACCTGTACTTTTACAATTACTTCTGTAATTAATACTCTTACTAAAAAACTAGTTTTTGCTGTAAATGAATATTTGTCAGTTGTCGTTAAAGTGCTCAAGAGAGGTTGTCATCTAATAGCAAACCTGACAAACCTACGATTTTAGTATTGTCAGCAGGTTTGTGGTTAGCTCAAATTACAGCGAAGACATGTGGGATGAGAGAGATTCAGTGGAAACACATGCTCTATGAACACAGCAGTTCGATGCACAACAATCAGTTTTCCTGAAATCTCCCAAAAGGGCAAATTTGATGGCAACTATTGTGAATCAGTCCAGTGGCAACAAGAAGCACTCATGTAAGACAAGATGGGCAGAGCGACAGTGTTTTTTGCTGTTTCCAGTAGATTACCGTATGACTGGCAGCACCAAAAAGGAGTGCGGCGGGCCGCCCAGATTTATATGGGCAGGAGAAACACTGCCAGTGTATTGGATTTAGTGTTGCATATGCTACATAGATTCAAGCACATTGATGAATGTACCATCCAGGAACTGTGATCACCAAACTTTTTGAGACTCAAAAATTGACCAATCGAATCACATGTGATTTTCAAGTTTAACAGAAGCTTGCCACACAATTTTTCAATTTTTGATTCCAGTCTCAAGTAAAAGTTGGTGGTTACAGTCACAATGGTTATAACTACTCTGAAAAGCGATGTATGTCTCACAGTTATTATTGGTACAGGGGTACAAAATAATAAAGCACCTAAGATGCACAAAACACCAAGAAAGGAAAAGTTTACTTGCCATGCTCAATATTCTATTCAGGCAACTGAAACTGGACGTCTGAAGCTGTAACCATGGCAACTGGTCTTGCTCAAGAGGAAGAAGTCTCGAAAATCCCCAGTTCTGCCAAAAATGGAGGATTAAGAGCCAACCTTGTTCATTGCTCTAAGGACACCTTTGTGTGCAAGATGGTATCACTTCTGAAGCTGGAGCGGGATGAGGAAATAAGCCAAACCAAGTGAGATCATTAGTGGGATATCTTAATGCTGTGTGTCTTGTTGTATGTCCTTCACTAACCTTTGAGTGTTAGATTGTTCTTCCATCACAACTCTACCCTTCTCATTAAGTCTTATCAAGTTGGTGCAATGACAACTTTTATGAATGGGAACAAATATTTGAAAAGAAAACATACCCCAGTGAGGCTGTCATAGTGTCTGGGTGCAAGTCTTGGATGACTATTTTAGGGCCTAATATTGATCTCCTATGTGCCAGATATAAGTTGTGATCATATTATCCGACTTATTATTTAAAAGTTTTAGGTAAAGAAGAAATCCTGATTCCTGTGCATTCACAACAGGACACTCTATCGTGTCATCTGAGAATTTTTTTTCTCAGATGTGGTGAGGATTTTTGTAGTTAACAATTTATCCTGTGAATATGAGGGTCTGTGATTCTGATGTTGAGAGGATGTGGGCCTGATGAGGGGTATTTTGTGTGATTTTTAAGCATTTTTCACAGGGGAATGATGCCAAATATCGCTCCCAAAGTCATGACATTGAGAGCCCTGTGCAAATGTTAACTGATTTTTTCCTAGGCTGTTGCTTGAAAATGTGCATGCCAAAGAATTGGAACGCAAGGGAGTATGCTTACTCAAGCTGCGCCTATCCAGTCGTCATACAGGACTCTACGGTCGTTCTGTGTTGGTATTTGAACCATTCTGGCAAGGCAAGGAACTGCCTTCTCACAGTCTAACACCAGGTAGTCCCGAAAATACAAGACTGTTGTCACTGTTGCCCAAGTTTTTCAATTGTAAATTTTGGTCAAAGAGTGTTTCAATATTATGTCTTAACGTAGATATTGTTTTCTCACAACAAACTTGTGTTTTTAAGTGGACAACTAGAAAATGTTTTTAAAAATTTTGTTGTAAATTGACTGTCTCAAAATAACTACAAACAGTAATCCTCAAGTTTAAATGAAAATAACTGATGAAATTACGTCATTTCCATATTTCTAATGCTGTTTGCATTGTTAAAATGCTGAAAAAAATTGCCAAACTTTGTTTTATGAAAGCTGCACAGTTGTCAACATTTCCTTGGAGATTTTTTTGAGAAATTTGTCAAAATAAAGTTCCATTATTTGCCATTTTGTGGCGTAGAATGGTTCCATGTAAACCGCGTTAAGTATTATGTAGTTGGATATGTAAGTGCTGCTAAGGGTTTCCTATTAACCTTCTTGATAATGAATGACCACGTGATTGCTATCCTATTGTTTTCGCACATTTTCTGATTTTAGGAGACATCGTTGGACTCTGTTTGTCGCAATCAGAGGGCGCTCAGGATCAGCTGTCCTCAGGTCTTGTGTCGCGTGTCAACCAAACATCTGTCAGTGTCGCATTCGATGAGTCCTACGACAGTCTAGACCTTGACGAGGACACACAGTATAAGCTGACAAAACTGGCCAATGATGTGACGTATAAAAGAATCAAGAGGTGCGAGTGTTGTTAAATATTATCCATTTCTGTAGCTGTAAATCTGTTAATTTCTTTTTCTGTGGTGACACATCTATTATGTTAGTTTTCTTTGGGAAACTTGGCCATAGATTTTGTAAGAAATCATATGTAAACCTGCCTTTCTAAGTAACATGTGTATTAGGTTTTTGCCCTGTGTTCCATTGATGAATTTTGAAGATCATGCGTATTGCCAGTTGCAAGTTATACAATGCTTGTTACACATTCCAAAGTCCCTCCCCCTGTTGGGTAAATACCACCAGACAAGAAGCAATAATCACTCCCCCTGTTGGGTAAATACCACCAGACAAGAAGCAATAATCAGCAGATTTAAGATGGTGACGTAATGCACACAACAACATAATAGAATACAGACAGTTCATTGGCTTAGCTTTCTATTTGTCAAGCTGCCCCAAACACTATGACCACACTCTGTAAATACTATGAAGTCAAAAATGTGGACACACTCCAAAACATGGTGAGCCCTACCAGTAATTGACCTATCGCAAGCTCCGCCCCTTGTGCAATGTCGACAAACAATAAGTTTTACCCGGCGATGTGTTGTTTGTCGGGTGAAATGGCGACTTGGAAATGAAGGTGTGTCAAGAATGATGCGTTCTGATTGGTCAGTTAAGCCGTCACTCAAAATCCTGGCGATAGGTTAAGTCTTATGGTCGGTCTACTTAAAGAATGCAGCTAAACCTATTGTGACACTTAATTAATGTATATTACGTAACGTGTGCAGTCACTGAATGTTTTCCTTACTGTGAGCTCTGAAAATCAAAAATTATGTTCAAGTTGTCACTGACATTATCAACAGGGCCTTAGACAAGCTGTCAGCCTACATATCTGGACCGTCGTCGTTACTGATTGACGTGATGTTTGGTGAGGCTACCCCGAGTCCTCCGATGATGATCGGTCAAGGTAACTACTGCTACAAATCTGTGTGCCTTATGCAAAACGCGCATGTTTGTATGTAAATTTAACTGAGTATGCAGTACACATTGACTGTAATCAAGGCTAATATCAAAACACATAGGTTTTTTGTTATCTCAATTCCAAACTCGACGCAAATTTCTAGAGTTCAATATCACTAGTCATCACTGTCTTTTCTCTAGCCTTAACATCTCCACTGGAGGTATTTATATATGTTTCAAAAATGTACACTCAACGTTTCAAGTGTGACCTACTTTTTGACACTTTGTAGGGCCTAAACGTGAAAACCGCGAATCGTACTTGAAGTGCCCAGGAAGTGGGCGCTATCTACCTGTCATCTTAGACATTACTCTTTGGGAACTATCCATGGAACTACGGGTAGCATATCGGCAAGAAATAAATATTGACACTAATTTCATAAAGTTTCTAATGCAGTAAAAAACTGTTGCATCATTTTTAAGAGGGTGTACTTTTTATTAATCACTTTTTAATGTATCCATAATTTATGTTTTTAAAGTAAAATACCTGATAAGATGCCCCACTGATAGTGGACACCTCCGCACCCGAATCTCCCAGAAAATAACTGTCAGACTGCCGCACATCTAGTCACTCAGCGACTCAATGACATTTGGCCTTTGGCCCTACTGAGACAAGTCTCGCATGTTTTAATAGTAGATTTGATCAGCAAGTGCTACATAAAACACGTTCTGTGATAGTGCTTGTGTTATTTCTTTAGTTACAATGCACACCTATATCATTACGTTGCATTTACTCCGGCAAATGATCGCTGATGACGCGCACACGCTCGCTCATTAACACATGCAGACAATCTTCAACAAAAACGTCACGTGACATTGACGTGTGTTCGTCGAGAAATTTTTATCATGTTGCAGGATACGATCTTTAATACGCAGATTTGAACCTGTCCTGTTCATAATACCAACTCCACAGGAACTTAATCTTAGGGATGCTATTTGGAAAACAGGTAATATGTTGAGTCGATACTATGTTTTTATTCAAGCTATCATGTCGCGAGGCAGTGGCGCATTGGCGAGTTTTTGCGCTAGGATTTCAGTACAATTTTCCGTAAAATGATCGTAATTTAACAATAAAGTTTGATAGCAATGAATCACAGTTTTGTATATAGTCTGTCATAGGCTACAGGTACATCACATAGTGTAAATAGCTTCCGATTTCACCCATTTCGTAGACCGGGTTCCAACCACCTTGACCTTACAATTAGGGCCCACTCCCCGAAATAAATTTTTCTAAGCGCCTCGGGCGCCTTATTATGGCGAATACGGTACTGTTAATTGCCTCTTCTTAGTAAAGCGATTTATATTTAATGTTGGTAAAATCAGGCTCTGATTTGATGCTGAGGGCTGAAGTACCAAGCCAACCAAGGTTTTAAACCTGGCGCGGCAATTTTTAAACTTGACGCGCTTTCCCCAAACTCGTGGCAAAATCCAAACTCGTTACCACAACGAGTCAAATCATGTCATGGAGAACACTGTATCTAATGTGTGCTTACGTACCTAAGACTGACTGTAAAGTTGTTGTCTTTTTAAAAAATGAGCATGTTCAGTCGGTTTGATTGTTGAACCTGTGGGATTATTGCAGACATTGTTTTCATCAACACTAGACTTGACGAGTCACAGAAGGATGCTGTGAGGTTTGCTATTGATCAGAAGGAACTAGCCATAATACACGGACCTCCGGGCACCGGTAAAACTACCACTGTTGTGGAGATCATCATACAAGCCATAAAACAGGGCTTGAAGGTACAGTATGATGGTTCAAGCTGACATTGCTCAGCCACCTCCTTGACATTTTCTAATGAATGGCATTGATTTTTGGTTCTTGAATAAAATGTTGAGTTTTTTCAATTTCAGTCTTGGGTGACTTTACTTGTCAAGAATATCGTCTAATTGCACAGAATTCTTCATAGTTCTCTCACATTGTTTACATTTTTTACTCAACTTCAATGGTTCTGTTTGCTCTTGTCTTCATCTGAGTTACCCCTCAATGTAGACATATGTTAGATAATTATTTTATTCCATTAAGTATAAACTTAAAGTCCTATGTAGACGTGCCAACTTTGAATCATTCACTGTCTGAACTCCATCTGTGTTCTATCACAGGTCTTGGTATGTGCGCCCTCCAACATCGCTGTTGATAACCTAGTGGAACGGTTGGCCAGCTACAAAAAGAAAGTGGTGCGGTTGGGCCACCCTGCCCGACTCCTAGCCCACATACAGCGTCACTCCTTGGATGCCATCATCTCTGCCAGTGACGAGACTAAGCTTGTAGAAGATGTACGACGTGACCTTGACCGGACGCTGGTAGGTGTCTGGTGGCTATAATTGGAAGCCACTCATTTATAATTGGAAGCCACTCATTTATAATTGGAAGCCACTCATTTAACTGTTGTCACAGTGCATGAATAGTGTTCGGTTTGCTTGTCACTGACTACCACACTTCTTAAAGGCGAAGGCAACCTTTTGTCATGTCATTTTTAGCAAAAATAAGGTTTGTTGATTATCCCAGACATATTTTTCACTTATTTACTGCTTTTTGTAATTCAATTAATTACTCGTCTACTCCGGAAGTGACGTTTTGGGAGGTAAGAATTTCGCGCCAATTTCTTTTCATATAGTTTGACTGTGAGAGCAGTCGAGTCAGTCATTGTTCTGCGTCTGTTGTGATAAGTTCGGTCGTCGTTTGCTTTAATTTGCTTAGGAGTCGGTCAACATGCCACGCTGTTGCTGCATACTGGGGTATACAGAGGAAGAACTGTCCCACTTGCCCGAGTGTCCCACGACACACTCCAACTGGAGGGTGATCTGAGCACCCAAAATGCTTACATCCCGCCGTGTGACTCCCTCGCCACACACCTGGCACCATCTAAATAGCTCCAATACAAGTTCACGATAAACTTATCAAACTTAGACTCACCGATCTGTTCATTGGATGACGAACTGTCCTCTTCACTGGGTGTCGAACTGGGCCTGTATTCACTCCCTCTACTCAACATCGCTGCAGGGCTGCTTACAGGCTCTGGGATAGAGACAACAGTACAGGGCGAATCACTGCTAGTTCCCGGAATTGCACGCAATGGGGTACGTTCGGAGGCACTGTATATAGAGGCCACAGCTGGCAAGGCTTCTCGCTTCAAAAACGCACTTCTTGGGCTTGGTGACGGGGCACTGCCGAGAATCAACAGCGACGATATGGTACCCTTCTTCAGGCGTTGTTTCGCAGGGACCTTCATCAATTCAGCGTACATATCTCTGTCGTAATCTGACGGCAGAAAATGCTTGCCACGTGTCATCCTTCGGAAAGCGATGCAAGGTACCCAAAGCACGTGTGAGGCGATAATGAGTACATCCCAGCACGCAGCAACAGCGTGGCATGTTGACTGACTTGTAAACAAAAGCAAACGACGACCGAACTTATCACAACCGAGGTTGAACAATGACTCATAGTCAGACTATAGTGAAAAGAAATTGGCGCGAAACTATTGCCTCCCAAAACGTCACTTCCGTAGTAGAGGACGAGAAATTAATCAAATTACGAAAAGCTGTAATTAAGTGAAAAATGTGTCTGGGATAATCAACGAACCTTATTTTTGCTAAAAGTGACATGAAAAAAGGTTGCGTTCGCCTTTAAATATGAATGGAAAATGTGATATAATCACCATAGTCAAGTAGTTATGGAGTGTGTTACATGAAAAGTGACTTGAGACGTAAGACAAAAATTTGATCTTACCTTCCACATAGTGTGATCTTACTTCCACATAGTGTGATTTTACTGGTTTGAACAAATGTGTAGGTGCTACTGCCCTATTGTTTATTTCCAATTTGGAGTAGTTGTTAGATGCGTGACAAAAGCACTTTCTGTGCCTATTCAAAGACAATAACTAAATAGTGTGCTGATGAGTGATGGGCTGTTGGGTCTTGTCAGATTGTAACTGTTGTCATCATCATGCACAATGGCTTTGTACCAGACGTAAGGGTTCTGAGGTATAGCAGATTAAATTGATAGTTCTAGTAGATTGCGTTTGTCAGATGAGACTGAGGCTATGAGGTAATTAGTGGGTGATGGGCCCTCTTGGTTATCGTCAAATGAGACCGAGGCTATGAGGTAATTAGGGGGTGATGGGCCCTCTTGGTTATCGTCAAATGAGACTGAGGCTATGAGGTAATTAGGGGGTGATGGGCCCTCTTGACTATCGTCAAATCTGTAATTATAATCAGTGATTGACAACTATCTGGTGGTGAGCACTTTGTTAATGTGGTAATGTTTTTTGATAATTGTTTGAACGTTTTGTAAATTGGATTGACATAGCAGCTTTGCAGTATCATAATATATTTGCAGTGAGGTACTTCTTCTCGTATTTGTTTCTAGTCCTCTAACTGTTTGAAACCAGAAATTTACAAATTCGCCTCAAAACTATGCAGAAAATAAAGAGGGCGTGATAAACGGTTAACAAAACAGTTACGTGTCGGATATGGTAGGCCTCTAATAACAACATTTTCTCTGTTTCATTGCCAGAAAATATATACTTTGCTTCCATTTCATGGGTCCTTCCATCAAGTATTTGAGTATTATGAGGTTTTTCAGAGTTTCGCAAGGACAGAATTTCTACATGACAATAAGATACTGACACTATTGACTTTTCATGGATATACTTTTTCAAAATAATAAAATTGTTTCTTATAAAATACATTTGATTTTTTCAAAGTTTCTTTTGCGGATTGTATCCAAATACTTATATTATTTTTACGTGTTAAACTTTGCCTCCCTATTTGTATGAAAGACAGCAGAGTAATTCATCTTGGGTTATTTAACTCATTTCGTCACAGTCGCAACTGAAGAAGTGCCGAGGACAGGGTGAGCGACAGAAGTTACGAGAAGAGATGAAACACTTGCGCAGAGAAATGAGGCAGAGGGAAGGGGGCGCCACTGAGCATGTGCTGAAGGCTGCTGAGGTGGTCACGTGTACCCTGACTAGCGCTACAGATGACGGGCCTCTGAAGTATTTAGACGAGGGATACTTTGACTTGGTTGTCATTGATGAATGTTCTCAAGTAAATAAGTTATTGAATGGAAAAGTTTTATGACTTTTAGCTCATGGCGTAGAAAATTACTTTTGCAAAACGCGATTTGATTTAAAGAAATTACATTTTCAGTTTTGAATGACAGCTCACTGCTGAAGTACTTTGTTGAAGGGCAGTTTAGTTTGTTGAATGACAGCTAACTGCTGAAGTACTTTGTTGAAGGGCAGTTTAGTTTGTTGAATGACAGCTAACTGCTGAAGTACTTTGTTGAATGACAGCTAACTGCTGAAGTACTTTGTTGAAGGGCAGTTTAGTTTGTTGAATTATGTGGATCAACATGACTCATTGTGTATGTCAACATTCAGTCTTGTGTGTATTTTTCTACTGAGCAGACGCCACTTTTTATCAGTTTCCAATTCTCCCCTTGTATTTAGGCACGCGGTGCCAATTTGTTCCCATCATTGAACACTTTCATCCATATTTCATTTTAAGCCATCACTCTGCTAACACATCGAGTCATGCAGTTGTATATAGCCTCTGATAATAGTCTTTACTACAAAAACAAAGTCTAGCTCTTATGAAAAATAAGTGCCACTCAGGCGGACTCATTGTACTGATCATCTAGAACCATTTTGTGTTTATAGTTAAAACCGAGCTGAGAAGCTAGAGCTCTTTCTCAATGGTCTATCAGTGTGACCCAGTGGGACTTGAACCCATGGCCTCAAGTAAAGGAAGTGAACACATATCCCATGAGGCCACACTGCTAATGCCTAGCTCTTTGTCTTGCATGTGTTACAATAAATCCTTCCCACTATTCACGCTGTTCACTTTGTATCTCAGGCTCTGGAAGCTGCCTGCTGGATCGCGTTAACTAAAGCACCTCGCTGTGTCCTGGCTGGTGATCACCTTCAGCTACCACCAACCATATTGTCACAGAAGTAAGTCACTTCGTCAAATTGGTTTATGTGTGTGCTAGCTCAGGGCTGTTGTTGACTGCACACTCTTGTGTCGTGCCTTTAAAAATTAAACTCTTGTGAGGCGTGATAGACATGTACGTTCTTAACTGTGAAAGTTGATGATGTGAGCAGATTTGAGGCCAAAGTTGTCATTGTGGACTTGATAGTCGAGCAAACAGTACGTTGCTTAGGAGTAATACATGAACATGTAAAGGCATTACTGTATTGCTTCATATTCTTTATGGTTGGTTCTGAACAATGCATCGATATATTTTGAAATCTGCACCGCACTAAACTAAAAGAATGAATTTCAAAAGCCAAACAAATTACGTGCACGCAAGATTTTAATTAATTGCATTGGCTTGCCAAATTGTGGATGACTCACTGCCTTCTACATGACTGTTCCCACTCCCCTTCAACTAAAAATGCCACATCACATCAATTTCCAGAAAAAAAACAGACCACAACCAATTAATGCAAATAATTGATGAAAACTAATTTTTGTTTCAGAGCAGCCAAGGAAGGTTTAGAAGTGACACTAATTGAGCGCCAGCTCAGTCTCCATGGTGACCAGGTGATGAGAATGTTGACTACACAATACAGAATGCATGAATTGATCATGAGGTGGTCATCTGACCAGCTGTATCATGGGAGATTAGTGGCTGATCCCTCTGTGGCTGGACACTTACTCAGGTATGTAAATATGTGTCTGAATCCAAATCTAGCTGCACAGATATGTTGGTAGTAAAGATGTAATGCAGCTGTTTTCTTCCAATTAACAGTTGATTCACAGAAGTCTGAACGCTTATTTGAAAATTTTTTTATTTCTTTTCTCAAAAGCAACGAGGCTGAAGTACTTGTGATTTGTTTAGTTCTGCCTGCAAATATTTCTTTATCAACATTTTTGCTTGAAAGATCATTTAATATTTTTGTTTATATAACAGAGTTTGAAAAAATATAGGTCATGCATATGCCGTCAGTTGTGGGTCCCCTCTTGTTATATATTCTCATACAGAGAATTGCCAAAATGTTGTACTTGTCACAATCCATCAGTTTCTCAACTGGGGATGGTTTCAGTACCACCTGTGGACATGACACACGTGTGTTGGAATAGGAGATAGTACTACTGATATCCTATGAAATACCTTCATCTCCGATTTGTCATGGTGCGTAGCATTTCAGCATTGTTGAATAGCTGCACACAAACCCTCTTGTTAGTGTCATATATCTCACTAGCTCTACTCTCCCTCCATGTTCTTGTGGAATTCGTGAAGATAAATGCCATATCCACAACTTGTAATGAATGCAGCATAAGTACCAGCCATGTGCTGCCTTCTGTTGGTGACCCCAGACCAAGAATCTCGAAAGTGTTGGATCAGATCATAAATGAAATCCTTAGTAGACATTTGAGTGGTTTAGTATTTGTTCCTCGTTTCGACTGGTGTTGTTGAAGACACCAATTGACAAACTAAGATTTGAGGTCTGAATTTAATTTATTCAAGTATACCTTGTGAGTGAAATCTGGCAGTTGTGGCACGATGAATTTGGGTTAGTTCATAATTTCTTGAGTATCCTCGACAAATTCTGCATATTTCTAATGATTTCTGATATTAGCAGAACTGTTGTATGTATCACATTGATATCAAATACCAGGAGCATGTTCTAGGATATCACATGGGGGGGCCCAACCACAAATTTTGAAAAAAAAAATTATTGGTGTGATCCCGAAAAATGGTTCAAGTTGTATTTTTTCTTTGGTCTGATGTGGAGAGGTAGGCCCGGGCCATGTGGAGAGGTAGGCCCGGGCCATGAGTGCCTCTTCTCACTCATTCCATCCATGATGTAGTGCTTTAGTATTTGCCATCTCGTGTTCCACGTGAAATCTGTAATGCTATCTCACAGTGACTCGCTACCAAAATTAATGCGACTCATTGAATTCAAATCAGGCCCCCTGACCACCAACTTTACCAGATACTGTTGTTTTGCTATGAATGTTCAATTTTACTAAAAAGATGTCACATGAGTCTAAGAAAATGTGTACTTTAACAGAGTTATAATTTATAGTTTTGTAATATTTGGCCAAATGCACAGACTCGTTAATAAGGCTCTATATTACATAGAATTTCTCAGAGGCATTTACTCCAAACTGTGTGTACTCTATTAATACTGGAAATGCCATTTCTAAGTTCCTTTAAGAGATAAACAAGCGTCAACTTGGTTGTTTTTTGATTGTGATTATTGTAGTGTTACCTGAAACATGGAGTTTTGTACTGTTCCACTCTGATGTTGTTGTGAAATGCCGAACACTTTCCATTTGTTATGTCACCCCAACAATGCCTTGTTGGGGTGACATAACGAACTTCATCTGTTCTAGATAATGAAATATGACATACCTGAGAACCACTCAGTAAATGCTACAAGTGTGGTTAAAAAAATAGCAACATGACACTTTTATCGCCCCAGTATTGCTGTTACAGGGACCTGCCTGATGTTGATACTAATGAAGACACAGGTATTCCTCTGTTGTTGATAGACACAGCAGGCTGCAGCCTGCACGAGCTTGACCTCCCTGAGGAGGTTTCCAAGGGCAACGAGGGCGAGGCGGACCTTGTCTCTGTACATGTCGACAGGCTCATCAGTAGTGGACTTAAACCTCAGGACATAGCTGTGATTGCGCCTTATAATTTACAGGTGGAGTAGACTAATGGCAATGAGACTATGCTTTATACATTGTTCTCTGATATGTTTTTAGGAATTGTTTTGAAAATGTTGCACTTTTGCACGAGTGGTTGTTAAAAACAGAACAATCTAGAAGTTCTGTAAAATGAAAACGGAATGATAGTTTAAACAGTATTTTTGAGATTTTCATCTTGAACATTTATGTCAAGTAAAATTTGATCACGTTATTGATACCATTGCTTTGCTATCAATGGATCTTTCTTTGTTGTCAAAAACAAACAAGACATGTTCACGTGACCCAAGTTAGCGCAGAGTGGTAAAAACTCAAAACTCAAATTCTACAGGATTTCTACTTTCAGAAAATATGTGCATTTACTGAGTTAAAATTAACAGTTTTGTCTAAAATACGCAGATTTGTTTATACGGTGTAACATTACCTTAATATATGCATCTTATGAAAGCATTCACTTATGAATATAGTTATTATCAGAAGATAGAAACAATTCTATGGCCGAACCTTTAAGTTCAACAACGGCACCAAAAGATCAATTGGATGGACCAATAATAGTTAACATTGCACCATCAACTCCAGTGCCTGCACCAATTGAATCCAATGGTTGGGAATCATCATTAGCCAGACAGTTTCTTTATTACGGACTTGACGTCTATGAATATGCATGCTCGACTTTGATATTGACTCCAGTTGGAATTGTGTGTACTGATATGTTTCCTGAGCATGGCACAATTTTCTATTTGCTTATATTTGTTCCCAGAATAAATTGTTTTGCTAACTGAAGTGTCTAAACTTTAGATTTTGACACTGATTTAAGAAACCACCCTCATGAAACTTAATAAAGAATGCTTGGTTTGTTGATAGGAAATGTACACCTTCAAATGATTCTCACTGAATACAAAATACATTGCGTTCTCACCAGGTTGACTTGTTGAGAGTACGACTGTCACACAAGTTCCCGCAACTAGAGATCAAGTCTGTGGACGGGTTTCAAGGACGTGAAAAAGAGGCTGTAATAATCTCGCTTGTTCGGTCTAACGACCGTGGTAAGTCTGCAAGTCTGTTGCTGCACTGAAACTTAATTTCTAAGTGTTGGTTTTTATGCACCCACATATTTATATGTGGACGCCTTATGCCGTCATCTCAGTCCTTCTGGGCATCCATCGATCCTGCGTCCACTGTTCTATCTCCAAAACCCTTTTACGTATGTTCCTGAAATTTTGCGTAACTATTTGTTTATTTGATAGATGGGACGGCATGAGCGAACTTTCGGACGATCCGACTACCAGTGTGCCCCCTAGTGGCAATTTTAGTTTTTACGCTTACCTCTGTATCTTCAAAGGTCCTCAACATATTTTCATAATATTTGGCATATAGGCATCTATTAGTGAGATGATGCTATCATTCCGTTTTCGGATGGATTCAATATAGTTTGTGCCACCTAGTGGCCACTTTTATTGTTTTCGAGCCTGTTTTTGGTGTCAACCCCTCTATCAATCAAACCGCTCTAAGGGTGATTGTGAAAATTGGCATGTATGTTTTATTCTGAAGAGGACGGCTCATGGTATTTTTTTAACTACTGTGGCGTCTCCTAGTGGCAGTTTTTTTTTGAGCCCATGGATGTATCTCCTATAAAACCGTTGATAGGGTCTTTTATTAAATTTAACAAGGGTATTTATATGTTGTTGACAATAGACGATCACGACTTTCAGACGGATCTGACTACCGGTGTGACCCCTTGTGGCAATTTTAGTTTTTATGCGCCCACATATTTATATGTGGTTGCATATTGCCGTCATCTCTGTCTGGACATCCGGCGTCCACAGCTGTATCTCCTAAACCCCTAGTAGGATCTTGATGAGATTTGGCAGATGTGTTCCCATGAAGCTGACGACGGAAAAAGACGAATTTCAGACCTCTCCGACTACTTGTGTGCCCCCTACTGGCAATTTTATTTTTTTACGCTTACCTCTGTATCTTCGGATGTCCTCAACACATTTTCATAAAATTCAGGATTTAGGCATCTATTAGTTAGATGATGCCATCCTCCCGTTTTTGCATGGATTCGAGGTACTTTGCGCCACCTAGTGGCCACTTTTACTGTTTTCGAGTCTGTTTTTTGGCGTCCGCCGTTCTATCAACCAAACCACTCGAGGGATGATTTCGAAAATTGGCATATATGTTCTTACTGTGAAGAGGGCGACTGATGATGATTTTCCGACGACTTCTGACATTTGTGGCGCCTCCTAGTGGCAGTTTTATTTGTTTTGCGCCCATGGCTGTATCTCCTAAATCTCTCACAGGATCTTTGTCAGATGTGTTCCCATGAAGGTGACGACTGATGATAACGAATTCCGGACCTCTCAGACTACTGGTAAGCCCCCTTCTGGCAATTTTTATTTTTTTTTACGGTTACCTCTCTAGATTTGAAAGTCCTCAACGGATTTTCATAAACTTTGGTAGTTAGACATCTATTAGTGAGATGATGCCATCCTCCCGTTTTTGGACGGATTCAGGGGTACTTTGCGCCACCTAGTGGCCATTTTTAATGTTTTCGAGTCTGTTTTCTGGCGTCCACCGTTCTCTCAACCAAACCGCTCTAGGGATGATTTTGAAAATTGGCATATAATTATGTTCTTACTGTGAAGAGGGCGGCTGACGATGATTTTCCGATGACTTGGAATACTATGGCGTCTCCTAGTGGCAGTTTTGTTTTGTTTTTGCACCCATGGCTGTATCTTCTAAATGTTCTACAGGATCTTTATTGAATTTGCTGGTGTATTTATATGAAGTTGACTACAGAGGATGATGACTTTCGGGCTGATCAGGCTTCTGGTGTGCCCCCTAGTGGCAATTTTAGTATTTTACGTTTACCTCTGAATCTTAAAGGGTCATCAATGGATTTTCCTAAAATTTGGCATTTAGGCATCTATTAGTGAGGTGACGCTATCATCCATTTTTTGGTAAAATTCGAGGCATTTTGCGCCACATTATGGCCATTTTTACTGTTTTCGAGTCTTGTTATTTGGGGTCTGCCCCTCTGTCAACCAGAGCAATCTAAGGTTGGATGTGGAAATTGGCATTTATATTCCTGATGGGAAGAGGAAGTCTGACGATAATTTTCCGCCAACCTTATATGCTTTGGCACCTCTTAGTGGCAGTTATGTTTTTTGCGCTTATTAAGGCTTGGAATTTTCCGCGGAAACGCGGATTTCCGCTTTTTATGCGCCCACATATTTATATGTGGACGCATTATGCCGTCATCTCCGTACGGGCGGCGTCCGTCCGGCGTCTGGCGTCCGGCGTCCGCTGCTCTATCTCCAAATCCCTTCGACATATGTTCATGAAATTTGGCACATATATTCCATTCATGAATGGGACGGCATGTGCGAACTTTCGGACGGATCCGACTACCGGTGTGCCCCCTAGTGGCAATTTTAGTTTTTTACGCTTACCTTTGTATCTTCAAAAGTCCTGAACGGATTTTCATGAAATTTGGTATGTAGGCACCTATTAGTGAGATGACGCTATCCTACTGTTTTCAGATGGATTCGACGTAGTTTGCGCCACCTAGTGGCCATTTTTACTGTTTTCGAGTCTGTATTTTTGCGTCCACCCCTCTATCAACCAAACCGCTCAAAGGATGATTGTGAAAATTGGCGTGTATGTGCTTACTATAAGGAAGACAGCTGACAATGATTTTCAGACGATTTGGACTACTGTGGCGCCTCCTAGTGGCAGTTTTGTTTTTTTGCGCCCATGGCTGTATCTCCCAAACCGTTCGCAGGATCTTTACTAAATTTAGCAAGTGTATTTATGTGATGTTGACAACGGACGATGACGACTTTAGGATGATTCTGATTACCGGTATGCCTCTAGTGGCAATTTTAGTATTTGCCTCTAGTGGCAATTTTAGTATTTTACATTGACCTCTGTATTTTCATAGGTCTTCAGGTGTATACTTTGTGTTACTTCGTGACTATGAAGGAAAAGTTCCCAGTAGAAATTTGTTTCTGGCATTCTAATGCTGTGCTAATCTCGTATGTTGGTAAATTTGTTTTTAATTCTATGTTTCTGTGGTGCTTATTGAGGAGACAATGACCATGCCTTTCCATTTTGCAAAGTATAACATACTACATATATGCCCTCTACTGGCCACTTTATGGTACCAATAAACAACCCTAGAAGGATACCGTATACGGTGCAATTGTGGGCGCATTTCAACGCTCTGCGTTGCTCTTGTTTCAAATGTTTTGTCCGTGCATTTTATTATATTTCCGCATAAAAAAAATCGGATTTGATATAAAATTTCCGCGGCAAATTCCTTTCTTACCGCGGCGTTGCAGACGACGTTGACCTCGAAAAGCGGAAGTTGCTCTTTATGTTTCGGAGGAACGTAAATTGTCAACATTGCCGTTGCATCTGGGATAGCGTGGTGGGATTTTCAATGGTGTCTCGTGTGATTGTAAACTGCGGTGACAAATACTACGGCTCTGCAGCCAAAAATGTGTGGGTCGGGAGTGGACGGACGAGCTAAAAGGACACAGACGCATGCTACTGATGGGGGTAACGTTTTTTTTTAGTCCTCCCGATTTTTGTCGGCGTAAGGTTCACATTGACCATTTCAAGGCTGGGTAGCGCGCATGTTTTGGGCCATAAAAGTTTCCGCGTTATTTGTCATTGGTCATTCCAAGCCCTGGCCTCTTAGTGGCAATTTCATTTTTTCATTTTTGTCTTTTTTCTCAGAAGTTCTTTTATGGATTTTTATGAAATTTTGTAAATAGGTTTGGTGACACATACAATTTCTCGGATGGATTCGACATATTTTGCGCCATCTAGTTGCCATTTTTATGTTCCAAATAAACATCCCTAGAAGCACACCATTAGCGGTGCATTCGTGGGCGCATTTCAACGCTCTGCGTTGCTCTTGTTTACGTTTACCTTTGTGTCTTCAAAGGTTCTTGACAGATTTTAGTGAGATGACACTATCATCCCATTTTCGAATGGAATCGAGGTATTTTGTGCCACCTGGTGGCCAGTTTTGCTGTTTTTGAGTCCACCCTCTATAAACCAAACCATTCTAAGGAATTTGAAAACTGGCGTATATGTTCTCAGTGTGAAAAGGACGGTTAACGAGGATGACTTTGACTAGTAGTGGTAGTTTTGTTTTGCGCTCATAGCTGGATCTCCTAAACCCATTGCAGGATCTTTATTAAATTGAGTAAGTGTATTTTTATGAAGCTAACAACAGACAACGCCTTTAGGCGGATCCAATGAATGCAGTGTCCCCTAGTGGCAATTCATTTCTTTCGCTTTTTTGTTTCTCTGAAGTTCCTCGACAGATTTTTTATGAAATTTGGTAAATACCTTTCTATTACGGAAGCGATGGTATGTTCCCGTTTTTGGATGAGGTGGGCATTTTTGCGCCAACTAGTGGCCATTTTTATGATATAGATAAACAACCCTAGAAGCACCCCGTTTGCAGTGCATTCGTGGGCGCATTTCAATGCTCCGCATTTCTCTTGTTAGTATGTTACAGCTTACCGAAAAACTGCAGTCATTTATATGAATAAAATATTTCATTTAAAAATAAACTAACTTTGTCTGTGAAGTTGCTACGAATCTCTGCCTTTGGTCAAAGAAAATGAACTTTTGATTATGGCCATTTACTCCTTATAAAATTGATTTCAACTTGTTCCTTATTGTATGAGTGATTACTGTTGGTGTTTGTTTGTGGGATCATGCCCAGCTCATAATTTGTGGAGTCTGGTCTCTAGCAATAATGAACTGTCAGTCCTTCCCACATATAGTTTCACAATGACAAGTGTTCTTAATCTCAAGTTATTTTTGAAGGAAGGCTGTTTTATAGCTACTGCTGCATTACTTGAAAATGGAACTTGTGTCGTTAACAAGTGTTGTGATTTGACTAATTGGTGTTTAAGAGATGCATGCCACAGTTTCTGTTCTATATTAAGTATGCATTGGAGTAAACTGTATCCATATTCTCATAAATTTTTATGCCCATGTACACGTGCTAGTGCGCATCATCGTCATCTCTGTGTGGGCATCTTGCGTACAACGTCCCCCTCTATCTCCCAAATCCCTCGGTGAGTTTCTATGAAATTTGAAGACAATAGCATACGCCAGCTTTTGGACTGTTCCGTCAACTTCTGTGCCCCCTAGTGACAATTTGCTTAGTCTTCTATATCTTTTAAACCCTTGCAAACTTGGCCGATGTGTTCATGTCAGAGACTCATCTAGCGGCCGTTGTTTGGACGGCCATTTTAAAAAAATAATGGCTTTGGACGGCACAGAAAAAAGATGGCTTGTTTTCAAGACAATCTCGGCGAAATCGATAGCTAAAAGAAGAATTTTACATTTATGATTAAAAAATTTTATTGAAACCATTGGTTTAGTTTGATGAATATTCAGAAATAACTCGACATTAGAGACTATTCATGTCTATTTTTACTATAAATATAAAAATGATGATAGGCAAATATTGGCATCCATGTTTTTGGGCGAATACCTTCCTGTTCTGTGACGTCAGGATGACCTCATACGGAATCCCCTGCATGGCGAATGTCGAGAAATTTTGCATCCAGCGCTAACTACCCATACATAGAAATTAATCTTTGAAATTAAAGTATACATACCCGAAGTTCAAATGATTTGCTGTACCCCTAATGACAAATGCTGACGTGGAAGTTGAAGCGGCACTCTCAAAATGAAATCGACGGAGCAGCCAATTTGAGATAGAACATACAAGTTGAAAAAAATACCCGCTAAAATTCTAGGATTGACCTTCCATACAAATGCTATCAATGTCGTTGAACATGCAAACCTAATTAAAGTTAGCGTAAACTTCCTTAATTTGTTCACACTGTTCCATTGCGACTCAAACCTGTTCTAACCTGTTCTAAAAATTATGAAAAATCCGCCCAGGCCAAACGACGTAGTTGATGCACGAGAATGCATGCAAACTTCACGCGACTTCAGATTTGCTAGTAAAAATACAAGCGTCAAATTCAAACACTGAGTTCCGACTTTTTTGGCCGTCATCTTATACGATGCCAAGTCCAGGTACACAAGCGTGAGTGCAAATATGCCGTCACTCCTGTTTTCGAGCAGAGATTTTCGCCTGTGTCGAGCACTGGTGGGGCTGAGTTGAATTTGTTGAGGATAACTGTTTAGTTTTCACTGTAGACTTAATGAATTGCAGTTCTGTGTGATGTAATGAAACGTAGACACGTACTCAAGGACATACTTCTTCATGTCCTTTCAAATGCATCTCCATTGTTTTCTCATAAATTTAAATTATCTTCCTCAACTGCATTAAAATAATAGACTTCTCATTTGAGACCTTCAAGATACACTAAGTTCTGAAGTCATGCTGTGAATTATCTGTCTAACATGCAACTCTATTAAGATTATCTTAATACAAAAAAGATTTGCAGATCTTGATTTTTGCAGTCTTAATACACACATCCTGAATGGAACAAACCTTTTAATCTTTTTTAGTTTCCTTCTTTGCCGTTCTTTGAACAACTAAAAAATTCCACACAGTGTGCTAAAATGGAAGGAAATTGACCTTTTTTTATATAGATTACAATTTTTTCCCTCAGCGGGAGGGGGGGAATCCCCCCTTCGGTGCTGCTGACCTCAGAATAGCACTAAGTGTGACTCGTCAGTCTCACGGATTTGGACCTCCACTTTTCAAATCCTAGATGAGTCCCTGTTTCATGTCAAGGCAGGCACGTTGCCGTCCAATGTTAACATGGTTGCGACTTTTTTTTGCTCCCAAATGACAATTTCAATATTTTGAAGTTCCTTTTTTGTGACCTCTCTATCTGTTCAACTGTTTATCAAGACTAGTTTCACAATGGTAAACAATACAAATCAAAAGTTGGTCTTTGTGATGGAAGGCAGATTTGTTGAGGCTTTTAGAACACAAATAATTAAAGTGTTTGCAAGGTATAATTTTTTGCAATTTGTGTCTTTTTTCTCCTTCACGTTATTCTTCTTCGATTGTAGGTGAAATTGGCTTTCTTGCTGAGGACCGGCGCATGAATGTTGCTATCACCCGAGCCCGGCGGCACCTGGCTGTCATTGGGGACACCATCACTGTCAGTCATCACCAGTTCCTCAAATCATTGGTTGAGTACATGATGCAACATGGCGATGTCCGGTCAGCACATGAATACACTGAGGGTAAGTAAAGTGTGAACCAAGTTAAGTTTGTTACTTGTAGTTAATAGTGGGTGCTTGAACATACAACTAGGAACTTGGCAGTCTCTAGGGGGTTAGAAGTGCTCGACATCCCAGAGGTGATTCAAATCATGTGTGTTTCATGTCACCTTTAGTAATTAAGCTCCTGGTACACAAACATTAGTTGTTATGACTCATTTCCAAACACAACAGGAAGTGTTTGATAATGTTTACTAGCTTTGCTTGTTGGATGGGCCTGTTTACTCTGTGGAGTTGGCATGAGTGTGGTCACAAAGAATGTATTATCTCGATTTGCACATTTTGTTAACAAAAGTTTAAATTACTGTGATGCATCTACGTCTCTGCTCTGTAATATCAGATCTGATTTTTAAACACCTCCTGTTCTATTAGTAGTTTATAATTATATGTTAAATGGGCCTCTAGCCCACGTTACAGACAACTTGTTAATTTGGATCAATCATGTCGTTCAGAGGCATTTTTCTCAGTTCGGTAAATTTGTCAACACGTCTTAATATTGTCTTGTTTTGTGACTACAAGTCTCTTAAACATAACATTATTTGTGGATACATTACCCAGGTGTCTGTCTCTCGATTCTGATTTTATTTTACCCACAATGCAACATATTCTCTTATTTACGGCTCGTCCCATGTGTCCCTTTAACATTTATCAATGAATGACACGCACATCTAACTTGTCAAAGCAGACTAAAGGGCTATTGAAATGCATCACATAGACTTTGACAATAAATCGATTAGTTTATACACATCTAAGGAGGAAATTAATATATATTCCCCATGCTGCAGGTCTATTTCAGTATGTTTGCTTCAATTCTTTAATAACATTATATACATCTTCTCCGCCTCGAGTCCTCCACACCACTACAAAGCCATATTCAAACACATCTCATCAAATTTCTAGCAATGTATACTGAATTGTACCATCTCATACCATGCATTATAGTGTATTATGATATATTGATAACATGGTGCCACTTCATAATACTTCTGAGCAAAACAAACACGTTTATTGTACTGTACTGTTGTTCTTCCATTCCCATGTCTAGCAACATTTGAGATAATTATGTTGCAGAACTAGTTATGAACTCTTTTGATACTTTGGCTTCATGAAAGCCCCATATTTCTGTGCCATGCAATAAGATTGGCAAATTTTATCAAAAATTGCAAAGTGACACTGGAACATTGACGCTACTTTTCATAAAAATGGTACTTTTGACTTATTTGTCTACAGTGTTAGGCCTGAATAGTTGTATTCACCTGAATAGTTCTACTCACCTGAATAGTTGTATTCACTTGAATAGTTGTATTCACCTCAATAGTTGTATTCACCTCAATAGTTGTATTCACCTCAATAGTTGTATTCACCTCAATAGTTGTACTCACCTCAATAGTTGTATTCACCTCAATAGTAACTGTGTGCATTCACCTGAATAGTTTTATTCACCTGAATAGTTGTATTCACCTGAATAGTTGTATTCACGGCAATAGTTGTATTCACCGCAGTAGTTGTATTCACCGCAATAGTTGTATTCACCTGAATAGTTGTATTCACCTGAATAGTTAGTATTCAGATGCTACATTAATTTCTTTTCCAACTTTTTATAATATTCTGTATTTCAAGACATGTTAAATAACCATGATAATTTCCTTGGTCATGTTTACTTCCTGATTTGAAAATTGGCAATATTATGCATCCATTCCACTGAGATGAATACATCAGTGTCAAAAATCCTTTTGTACAAAGTGTCTGATTAAAAGTGAACTAATCGCAGGTATTGCACATCTCAAAAATTCTACGGACATTATTTCACTTCTGGATTCCTGCAGTTTAGCAAACTTCATCCAACCAAGGCTCATAATGACTTCCTTGTCATGTTTTGAATGGCAACTTTGTACTTGTAATTTGTGGCAAGGTTTGGATCCATTACTGTCCTTTGATATTTGTTACAAACTATACACATCTTTAATCTCGACTTATTTGGGGAAATATGTGCTCCTGATCTTGACTTACTGGTATGCATAAAGTACATGTCAGAGCTTATGATGTTGGCGTGAGTATTTCTTAAAGGTATCTCGAACCTTATTTAGTGACCTCTACTCTGACTCCTATATCAAAAAAACATTTTTTTTTCAGCTCGTANGCTGTGCTAATCTCGTATGTTGGTAAATTTGTTTTTAATTCTATGTTTCTGTGGTGCTTTAAGCAACTGGTGTATAGGATGTGCTTGTATTATGAAGATTACTCACATTTTGCCCCTAGCCTATTGAGGAGACAATGACCATGCCTTTCCTTTTGCTAAGTACAACATACCGTACTACATATATGCCCTCTACTGGCCACTTTATGGTACCAATAAACAACCCTAGAAGGATACCGTATGCGGTGCAATTGTGGGCGCATTTCAACGCTCTGCGTTGCTCTTGTTTATATCTTGATTGTGGAAATTTCTTCAGGTACAGGCTTAATGTTTTTTATTTGTTGCACAGAGTTTTCCATCGGACAAGAACGGACTATACCTGTGCATATCCAAGAAAAACAAAAACGTATGCAAGATGGAAGTTCAAAGAAGAAGCCTGCCAAGCTGAACAAAAAGTCGCGAAAAATTAACATTTCCAAAACTTGTGAAAATAGTGCATGTGCTGTAGCTGATAAAGAAAGGTGAGAAAATCTGAATTTGGATTTTGTGTTGTGCTTAAGGCAGGATCCTACAAAATGTGTAAATTTGGCAAATTTTGAAACATGATAGAAACTATTTGTAGAAAATTACACTTTATTATATTATTTGTGGCTAGATTTGATAGAGATACCGCTCTTAGTAGTTTTTGGAAATTTCCTGATAGGCTTCGATTCATTATTTTTTGTAATAAAGTGTACCAGAGAACAGATGCTGAGTAGTTTTATGTGTTTATAGTCTTAACACGCCGACAGGAGGCACGTTCTAAGACGAGGCTCGCTACGATAGTTCTGTTGGCTTATTGGCATAGTTGTATTCGGCGTTGCTCGAACAACTCAAAAAAATACGGACATTCAACTGTCCATTTTACAATCCCTAAGGACGTTGAGATTTATAAGCGTTGGCTCGTTGCCATACGCCGCGATTAAGGAAAATATGTCCGTGTAAAATTTACTAATGTTTTTGAAAAGTTAGATCATGTTTTGTCGCATCTCGGTTGCCGAGCATCATAGCAACAACCGGAGAATCTTTGGCCAGCCAGGCTGTCTTTTCATGACTAGGGGTTTAAACATAATGCATTTTTCTTTCCAAAAAGGACAGGGCCCTCAATACCTCGATTTTGGGGCCGAATATCGGCCCTATTCCTCTCTCAAAAATATTGAAAAATCACACGAAATTCCACCCACGAGGCCTAATAATTCTCCTAGTGATTGAAAATTTCTCTTCGAAGTTCAAATCACCTAACCACTCAGGTGACAATTTGAAAGAGCACAAAATGCCACTTGAGACAGAGCCTATGAGAACTTGCAACAGGGCAGGGTGCTATTGATGGTGATAAGGATGTTGATTTTCCCCCTCACTCAGCGACAAAATTCCCCTTTCAGAAGGCACAGGCACCTTTCCTCTCGGATGAACATAGTTAACTGATATTAATTAACACATTTGTTCATAAATTTAATTATCGATTTATAATAAATCGTTACATAATTCTAACATTTTTCATCAAAAGTGTTACAGATACGATGTCGTTTGCGCCACCTACTAGTGGCCATTTTTACTGTTTTCGAGTCTGTTTTTTGACGTCCAACCCTCTGTCAACCAAACCGCACTAAGCATGATTGTGAAAATTGGCATGTGTGTTCTTACTATGAAGAGGACAGATGACGATTTTCCGACGACTTCAACAACTGTGGCGCTTCCTAGTGGCAGTTTTGTTTTTTTTTGCGCCTATGGCTGTTTCTCCTAAACTGTTTGCAGCATCCTTTCTAAATTTGATAAGTGCATTTATATGATATTGACAATGGACAGATCTTAAAACTGGTGTGCCACCTAGTGGCAATTTTATTTTTTTACGTTTACCTCTGTATCTTCAAAGGTCCTCAGTGTAATTTCATAAAATTTGGCGTATTGGCTTCTGGTAGTGAGGTGACGCTATCTTTCCATTTTCAGATGGATTCGAAATTGTTTAGGCCATCTAGTGGCCATTTTTACTGTTTTCGAGTCTGTTTTTTGGCGTCCACCCTTCTATCAACCAAACCGCTTTCAGGATAATTATGAAAATTAGCATATATGTTTTTACTATGAAGTGGACGGCTGACGATGATTTTCTGATGACTTCGACTATTGTGGCGCCTCCTTGTTGTAGTTTCTTTTTTGGGCCCATAGCTAACCGTTTGCAGGATCTTCACTAAATTTATGAAGTGTATTTATATGATGTTGACAACAGAGGACGATGATTTTGGGATGGATCTGACTACTGGTATGCCCCCTGGTGGCAATTTTAGTTTTACGTTTATCTCTATAGCTTCAGAGGTCCTCAACAAATTTTCATAAAATTTTGAATTCGGGCATCTATTGGTGAGATGACAATATCCTCCTGTTTTCGGATGGAATCAAGATACTTGGCACCACCTAGTGGCCATTTTTGCTTTTTTCGAGTCTGTTTTTGGCGTCTACCTCTCTATCATATCAACCAAATCATCACGGATTTCTATGAAATTTGGTGTATAGCTTTCTTTTAAAGAAGCAACAACATGTTCTCGTTTTTGGACGGATTGTATGGTTTTGCGCCATCTAGTGCCATTTTATGACACAAATAAGTAATACCCTAAAAGCACACCATTTGCGATGCATTTGTGGACGCATTTCAACGCTCTAAGTTGCTCTTGTTTTCAATTACGAGCCTGGTAATTTATTTTAATAAAAAATATGTTTAATAACATCAATTATTTTTTCAGATCAATTACAAATCAACTGTTAGTCCCGGTAGTGCCTGCCTTACTGGCACCTAAGCTATGTTTGATCAACAAATTAAACCAGATGAGACTAATTACACATGACAGCAAAATGCGATGAGCCACCGCTGTCGAATACATCTTCAACTCGTCAACAATACGAGCAGATGACGTAGTTCGTGTAGAAAACATTTATTAACAGTTTACAAGAAGTAACGTAACCCTGCATTCACCATAATACCTAATCCTTAACACCACGATTGCTGCAATTTAGTCCTATTTACTTTTTATGTTTCGAACCTAGTTTTCTGAAAAATAACTTGTACTCTTTCGTCAGACAACTCTTTGACTTTTTTGTGGTTAGAGACACATTTTTAAGCTTTAATATCCAGGTTGGACTCGAAAGACCGGCCATTTAACTCACGCAATGTCAACTTCCGCTTTGTTTATCACAGTGAGCCTCGCTTTGGATTTGAATGTCCGCCGCGTGAATTAGGTCTACTTATGGTCAGTGTGTTGACTATTGAAATTGTACACATGAGTGGACTCAGTGTCTCAAAATGGTTTCATAAACTATTGTTGTTCCATCTCTGGTTCTGATTTCAGAATCTAATTAACCAAATTAACAGACACTCCTTAATTACAAACCACTTATACTTAAAGATTTTACATTGTATTATGAACAAGAACCATATCATAAGCCAATTACATATTTATATTCTAAGATTGGTTTTACAATAGATTTCTCTCCATTTTCCATTTCCCTCTAACATCTTCCTCCCTTCAGTTCCCCTATTCTTATTCCCCTCCCCCTTCTTGTTCCTGTCCACCTGTAGGTTCCAGCCCTCATTCCCCTGTTGCCCCTCACACTCCTCTTCACCTGTAGGTTTACCCCTCATTCTCTCCCCTTGCATTCTTGTCCACCTGTAGGTTTCCCCTACTAGGGCCTAGTCACTACTCTCCCCCCTCGTATCCCAGGTTCCACGACTCCTCATTCCCCCACCCCCTCACACTCCTCTTCACCTGTAGGTTTCACCCTCACTCTCCTCTCCCCTTACACTCTTGTCCACCTGTAGGTTCCCCCCTCCTCACTACCCTCCCCCCCTCGCATCCCAGGTTCCACCACTCCTCACTCCCCCACTCCCCTCATGCTCTCCTCCCCATTCTTTCTCAAGAAATTCCTGAAAAAGTGGAATGGCTTTTCTGAGCTTGTCTTGGTCTTGTTTCTAGCAGTGCTGCTTCGGTATGGAAAGAGGAATTGCAAAACATCGTTCAGTCATTTTTGGTTAGTGAAAATGAAACAGTTCATCCATTCCCAGCCTCACTGACTTCTGAACAACGCTTCTTTGTTCACGAGGTAGGTAAACATGTTGTATGTCCTATTCTATTCTTTGCCTGTGTGACAAGTGAATAAAATTTTTAATTTTAGCAAGTAAAACTTTTAAGTCATACTGTCTAATAATTTATATAATAGGCACTTTCCTGTGTTGTTGGCGAGTTATATATTAAATATTTACAATTTACTTGATTTTTTTCTGGTTTTGTTTACTTAAGACATCTAAATCTTATGATGTAGTCGTCTTGGTGTCTTATAGTGCTTTCAACTGCTCGGGTTTCATTTGCAGGTACAATAGAAGATTGATTGATTCAATGCTTAATGATAAGTTCCAACTTTTATATTATAAGTTGAGGCTACAATATATAAATAAGGATTGTGTGAACTCGAGGCTTTTGTATAAGCTTAAAAATGACATTGGGGCAGACTGAAAAGGGCAGTTCACCTGGTGGCCGAATATAAAACTTTTTTGAATATTTTTACAAATACCTGGACCGGTTTGATATGCATACAAGACCAGTGATAAATTAGAGTTTTCAAGCTGCTTCAAGTGAAAGAGTACGAGAAGGGAGGAGATACTTTGTCAACAAAAGCATGATTTAGTAGGAATTGTGTGGAAAAAGATAGTAGGAGAAGTAGGACAAAAGTGACCTCAATTCTGGATTATTTTTCCCTGACTTTTACCAGAGAAACCTCATATCACAATCGGGACACACTACAGGGCCATTGATATTCAATTTCTTTAAAATCTGATCCATTCGTCCGCCTTAAGTTTGTTTCTCTGGCCTACTGCGGACCCTCTCCACATTGAACTACAGTCATTTGCAACTCTATAAAAACACACTTGAAACAATTTGAGCAAGCCTCGTGAAAATATAAGAAATATTGGAGCTGAAATTTGGGTTGTTCCGTGCTCCTTGAGACATGCGACTGATCAACATTTACCAAATCATTGGAGTCATAATTTCTGCCCTGAAATACCATAGATCACATAAGGTCAATTTCAGTTCCAGTCTCATTGAGTATTTCTATAGACTAAGTGTACAAAGATGTAATGACAACTACTTGTCTGAACAATTTGTTATGGTAATGAAGTAATGACGCCTTTCATTTAGACATGCAAGAAGCATGCACCAATGGAACTCTGTAGTTTGATGAAGTCTGATGCAGTTCCATTAAATAGAGTTAATCTCATCCCTATCGCACCCTCTGTAGAAGCCGGAATGGCAAGCAACCAAAATTTATTAAATTAGGCACATGCTAATATAAATTACCAAATTTGTGTGCTGAGATGGTTGGAATTGTTGCGGAAAACCTAAGAAACATCAAACGTGGAGTTAGTCTTCCATCCTGTTGTGTCCATCCTGTTGTGTCCATTCACCCTGTACGTGCTATATGGTATTCTAAATTTTATTCTTAAGTGTTTTTATAGATGAGATGAAAAACAATGCAATTGTGGTTACACTGGTCACAGACAAGATAAAAAATACTCTGGGTTTCATTTTCAATGAAATACATATAAAATAGATTTTTATTGCAAAACATCTTTATTAAAACATGTTCTCAGAAGATCAGAAGATGTTTTTTACACCTGACACCATATTTGTCAAAAATGAACAGAACACAATATACTAATTTTGTAAGTCTTAACTACACTTAAATGATTAAATCCTCGTCAATGTGATTATTTTTGCAGACCGCTGAAGACATTGCCAAATATAGCCGGACACATGATACCCAGTATAGTTATTGGCTTCCTTGTATTGATCAGATAAACAACATTAGTAATTTGGGCTAAACCTCTTTTGAATTAGGTTTTGTCTATCAGCCAAAGATTCCTTACTCCAGCATCTGTGGTGAAAGGGTCAGTAAGAGAAGGGCTAATTGTTTTCCCACTGAAAACAGCATAACTGATGTTGATTTTTAGACAAGTTTGACTACTGTGGCAAATTGGCATTTTTTTGCCTTTGCAGCTGCATCCCCTAAACCCTTAAACGACTTGTAGATTATTTTTGTGAAATTTTTCCATGGTATTCCTATGAATGTGGCAACAGATGGTGACTTATTTTAGATGTATCTGACTACCACTGTGTCTCGTAGTTCTATGTTTTACATTTGCTGCTGTATCTTCAAGTTGCCGGATTTTCATGAAATTTTGCAAATAGGTAACTATAAAAGAGGTGACGAGGCTTTACCATTTTTGGATGAGTTCGACTTGTTCTGTACCACATAGTGGCTTTCTTTAAGACTAATAAACATCCTTAGAAGTGTACCATGTGAGGTGCAGTGGCATGTTTCGACTCTGCATTTCTCTTGTACATTAATTAGCCAGCTAAATGAGGTGAAATTCAGCTTTAACATATTGTTATATTCATCAGATATCGTTGCATTTTATAGGTGTCTTGGCATGCAAGTTATTGTCGCAAAATAGTTGCAGGTGCGCGCCCAACTTTGTACAAATTCTAATTGACCAAAAATGTAGAAGGGTGAGCTCATCTCCGTGTTTCAATCTCTTTTTGGTCTACAGACCGGGTAGTTCTTGAAGCTGATTGGTCTGATGTCTCCATAAATTGACCCAGTTAAATACGAAGATATTGGTTCACTTGCCACAGGTGAAAAAAACATAGTCTTTGAAAATGTGAGATGGAGCCAGCAACTTGCATCTTTTATCTTGGAGATATAAAATGATTAAAGCTGCATTTCGGTCTGTTTAGCTGTACAAGTGTTAAATTTTTAACCATAGCATTTTAATGTTTAAAGAACTTATTTTGTCACTTTTGTTCGATCCTGAGTTGCTGCTGAATTAGCCAGCGAGCTCAAGTCACAGATAGTTTTAGTGTTGTCCACTCACAGTAAACAATGAAGCGATTTCTTGAGTCGCTTATGGTTTCAATGTTCTTGTTGGTAACAGAAAAAGGATTCTATATTTTGAGACAGATTTTGTTGGAGTGAAAAGCCTCATTTGATTTTTGTTGTTTTTAGCCAGTTGAACAGCGAAATGCAACTTTAATTTGTAACAGTCGATTTATTATGAAGACACCAATGCTTGGTTTTCGCTATAACATTGTGTAGTTGAGGCTGCAATCACCTGTTGTTTGATCTGGCAGTGAACATATTGAGTGAACATGGTTAAACCTTCAAGCACTAAACACAAGTAGATGAACGAGTATGTGCAGCATACTCTTGTCTCGATTGCCATGTTATGTTAGGAGTGGAGTTTGAGAGCCTACTGGGACAGTCTGCTTCTGTTCCAGCAGAGCTAGTTTTAGTTTCTTCCAGAACTGGTCTCTTTCACGCACACCGTCACCATCACCACTCGGCCATTCTATATATGTTACGTGTCTCATGAAACATTTCAATTTGGACTTGAGTTGCTTCTTTGGGATTTTCTCCAACATCACCATGACGATGAACTGTCGCTTGACCTTGAGCAATTTCATTAGTGCCATCTCCAATTCAAACCCTCCCCATTCACTGTTCAGGAACTTGTTGGTCATGACAAAGATGACACTGTGGCTGTCGTTCATACTGTTTACAATGTTTTCTCTGATCAACTCTCCAGCACAGAAATCACGATGGTGGATGCACAGTTTCAATTGACAATCTTGTCCTTCTTCCAACTCTGGCATTAAACGATTTTTCACCCAAGATAAATCGTCGATGTTGTAACATACCATGGCATCGTAGACGCTATTTCCACTGGCCATTTTATTTCTGAATTTGTACTTGAAGTAGTACCAGTACTTTATGTCCAACCTGTAGTGTGCCAGAACAAGTACAGGGGTAATCAAAAGTACAAGACCAATTGAAGCCAGTGCTATAACCACGTTGGTGTGTCCATCACACTTCATCCAAGGCAGTTGAAAGTTTCCTATTGATATACTTTGTAGATTAGCCGGGTGGCTGCAATTGTCTAACTGTATAGAAATGTGAGTATTTTGGATCCAGTCTCGGAACAGTCTTAGCTGACAATTGCAATCAAATTTATTCCGTTGGAGGAAAATATTTTTCAGGTTTTGAAGTCCTTTAAAGTTAGATGGGTCAATAAAATTGATCAGATTGTCACTGAGGTATAGATCTTGCAAAAGAACGAGACTGGAGAATACGTCTTGTTCTATTTTCTGCAGACTGTTGCTTGTCAAGTCTATGGTCTTTAGCTTGGACATATTGGCAAATGTTTTCTCGTCCAAATTAGTTATCTTATTGCTTGACAAGTTTAATGTGATGAGACTGGGCATTTGGATTCTTCGCAAAGGTTCTTCTTCCAGTGAATTAAAACCATTGTCAGCAGCATTAAAATGTTTCAAAATTTGAAATGGAACATGTCCCTTGAACTGTGCTATTATCTTCAGCCTTTCAACACAAGGCGGGCAGTTGGCGATCTCCATTACTTCAATATGCTTGCCTGGAATTAGCTTGAGGCAGTTCAGTGTGTAACCCATACACATCATGTGGTTGGCAACGAAACTCTCCAAACCAGATACGGTCACACTCAGCTCATTCACTGTGCTGTCAGATATGTCCAGGTTCTTCAGTTTTTCATTGTTAAATATTGCGTAGTTACCGTTGGGCCACTTGCCCATACCATTCAGTTTTAGGGTGTTTAGGGCAGGAAGTTTTCTTGCTGTTCTCAAAACGTTTTCCAAGGAGCGAGAATCATAAAAGTGACTCCCTGTGAGAATCAGTGTGCCAAGTTTGCGCAGATCATCAAAGGCGTGTTCATTCACAAAACCTATGTAGCAATAAGACACGTCAAGCTCCTCCAGATTTGTTAATTCATTAAGAGCGTTCTGTGACATTCCACTGATACGTCCCTGCGTTACTGCAAACTTGTTGAGCGATGTCACTCGCAAGTAATTGAAATCATCTGCAGTTAAATTGACGTTGTGCCCAATGAGATTTAGTTCCTTTGTGGTTGTTTTTGACAGTTCTCGGAACAATGTCTTGAAGAAATCGGCCTGATACTCAACATTTTTTTGCAGTAGGCGTCCAATTGTAATTTCTTGTATGGTCGTGTTCGTTTCTACAAAATGGTCAAATGCAGTTTTCTCTATTCTAAGAATATAGTTATCACTGATGTCAAGACTTAAAACTTTCATGTTATACTCATTAAAATCCTTTGAAGCTAATTCATAAAGAAGATTGTTCTGTAAGTTAATGGTAACATTGTTTGTTGGCAAACATCCTTGACCAATACTTAAAGACCTGATTTTATTATTGGAGAGATTTAACAGTCTCAGGTTTGATAACGGTAATAAACAGGGCATCACTTTCCAGTCATTGTTAGTGAAATCTACACTGTGAAGATTTGGTATAGAAGCGTCTGCATGGATCATTATGGACCCTCGGTCCAGTCTGTAGGTGCTCAGTGTGAGATGCTGGAGCTCGGGCAAGTGGCTTAATATCTTGCTGACATCTATGTGCTGTAAGTATTCATACTCCGTGCGGACATTTTTCGTGTGCGGGAAGATTCGAAGTGATTTCAGTTGTGGGAGGGATTCAAATGTTGTTGGGCAGACTTTGATTAGAACATGCTCTTGTTGAGAAGGTGTGAAATTGAGTGTCAGCTCTTGTAGATTGGACAGGCTGTCAAACACAGAGCCTTGTATGTTGCGACTGACATCACATAAGTTCAAAGACAGAATTCGGAGTTCTGCAAATCGACTTAAGCCATTTTGATTGAGTTGCTCAAGCTTGCAGCTGTCAGTCAGTGTCAGTGAAATGATGCTCTTTGGCAGTGATGTTACCATGGCGTCATAAGATGGAAACATTTGACTGTATGATTCAGCTTCGTTAAAGCTATAACTTGCTGTGCATCTGGTCAGGCACTGGGTTGAATTGTTCACTGATGCATACACTTGGCTTTGTGACATAATAACAACTATTACTAGCTGTAGGAGACTACACCTTACCATTGGCACTCCAACTGTCATATGTGTTGTTGCCTAGAATATACACAGAAATGTGGAGAGTTAGAGCTAGGGCTATAGTACCTCCCCTCCCACAAACTCACTGCATTGCACTGAGACTACATTTGGTTTTGGTTATCAGTTCGACATCAGTGTGGACATAAGTGACTGAAAAGTCAAACCATTTTGTTTCTAATGTCACCTTCCCACTTACACTGCAACTTTGCATTTTTGCGGAGTTCTGCTCTATGGGAAAGCTTTTAAAATATCTCCTGGACTTAATTCAGCCATCACATCTACTCTCAGAGAAGTTGATTAAGGTGCGGTGTTATGCAACTCCACTTCAAATGGAGCATTCGCTAGAGGTCATGACATCAACCATGCAAGACTTCAGAGATTCATCTTTCCCGCATCTTTCTTGAATTTTCAAGAGCCATGCGTAAAGGAATAAGATAAGAAAATCGACAGAGTATCAGTAGCGCATTATTCATCGTAAATGGGTGAGATGTTTATTAATCTCGAATCCATTAGTTTTGAGAGTATTATTGAAATTTGCCACTTGGTGTTTATATCAGAGAACTAAGAGTAATCCCGATGTCGCCAGTCAATGAGAAAAGGTAAGTGGAGTTACAGTGGAGTTGCAATTGACCGGGGTTAATTGTTCCATTGTTGGTGGGAAAGCGACATAAGAAATGATGTACCGAATATATAACTTACTCCAACATGTAGTAGCCAAGAGAAGTGAGTACAAGTGATTATTTTCTGAAGGCTAATTATACTGCGTAAAGGCAAATTATCATGACTGGTTATATTGTTCAATGTGGTAATGATACCCAAAATTACTGAAGTTTGGCTCAATGTTTCCAATTAAATTTTAAATGCTTCACTACACGATTAACACATGATAGAAATTGATGCTTTTTGTAATAAAGTTTTGTAGTAAACCTTTTAATAAACAGATAAATTTAGCTGATATTTTTTGTCCGAAATATTAGAATGTTACCCTTAAGTAAACACTTTCTTGTTACCTGGTTCACAGTCATCTTGCCATGAGTTCCGGCTTGGTTACAGTTTGAAGACAATTTCAAATGCGTTTTTCACAATTTCCTGCATTCAAGTGATCTGATATGTTGATTTCCTGTAAATACATACACAGCAAATCAGAATAAACTATACTGTGACGCGAATGCTTATCAGAATGACCTTCTTCATGTAGAGTCCATAAGTCCAAGAAATAGGAAGTGCGTTATCAGGCAGAAATTAATATTGTCTTTAAGTACACAAAGCTTATCAATTTCCTTTGAAAACATGAGTGTTTAGTGATAAACAGTTGTGTTGTTTTGGATCCTTACTTGTTCCTGATTTCAACTGTCATTAATGTTACGTAGGCCATATCGACTTGTCAAATATCTACAATACTGCATTAAGATGAAAGCATATATTTTTTAAAGTAGAAAGCCTATAGAAGTTGAATTTTGACTTCACATGAATCTGGTATTATTTGAATCACTGTACAGCTGTTCAAGACAGTAGATTAGGACAGTCCTCATGAGCTGGTTGTTCAGGTTTGGCCCTCTTTGCTGGCATGTTTGGGAAGTAGGATACTGATGTTTTTCTCCCAATAGTTTATTAGATTTTGATAATTGGCCCGACTGGCTGACCAGACGAGGTGGGAAGAGTTGATTAATGCTTAAGGACCTCGCTAGAAAAGCTAGACTTCCTGAGGTTACGTCGGTGCTATATTGTTGTTTATTTTCAATGACAGCTCGTGATTTTGGCTAGATTTTTCTTGCCACAAGACAGCTACTGAACTTTACCCTGTACTTTATTCACAGTTTCAACATGGCCAGGTCCACTACCTCGTTAAGGAGACATGCAGCATACATTATTTTAACTTCCATCTAGGGATTTATCCAGGATTCCAAAACTGGGAGTCCAAATTTTTCCAAAAAACTTACCAAGCATGGGAGTTTCTGTGAACGTTGGTGGTCTGTCAGTACCGCTGCGGCCACGGCACCTTATGTGTCCACCCATGTAATAACATAGTACAGTGAAGTGGAAATAAAAGACAAGTGTCATTGATAAAACAAAGAACATTTGTTTATTCAATAACTTTTAATGTTCAAAAAAGAATGTGACATTCATGCAAGAGATGCCATTGTCAACAAAGTCCCAAACTGTAACACGTAGGTAAAGATTTCAACAGTAATGTCCTGGCTTCCACGAAGCAGACAGTCTGAATAGAATGTCTTGGTAAAGCGATGCGCATTTTTTTCCTGGTCCTGACAGTCGAGCCTATGTTTTCTCTCAATCTCATGTCTTGCTCAGCATTCATAGTCAATACCCTCGTAATGTGAGTCTGAATTTGACGTCAAAAAGTCAGTACATCCAAAACTACACGACCAGAATTCTGGCAGAAGTAACACAACATACGTCTCCACGACTTGTCCGCCATCTTGAATATCTAATTAAGTAGAGTAAACAAAGTAATTCACGTGCATTTTCATTTAGTTGAATGGGAGAGCAAGTTGAAACCAATTTCTAAGATATCAACTGGATTGTCAAACGTGAGCAATTATGTAATTTTCAGGATTGTCTCAAATCTATTCTTCCTGTTAAAAACCATCTACTCTCAAGTTTGGAGCGAATTGTAAAAATGCCAATGTGGAATGTTGTTGGCAAAAATTTGGTACTTTGATTTGAAAGGTTCACCATTCATTTCATGGGAGTTGCGTTTCGCTGACTGGTCATGTTATCACCACGATACAGATCTGTAGCTGGATTATTTGTCGTACCAGAATCTGAGTCAACATCTGTGTCTGGAATAATTCTCTTGGTTTGTAAAATAATCCTCGAATCTTTTAGGTCTTTGCGTGCAGACTACGTAGGTAGAATGCGCATATCAATCATGACTGAAACCAGTGACGACACTGGCTTTTCAATCACATATTAGCTGCCAATCAGATTCGTGAGCTATGTCTAACCATAAGACCACTAGGGGTGTTACACAGAATAGATAGTCTTACGATTCAAGCGATTCTTCACTCTGGTAGAACACTTGAGTTAAGCTTGTTATTTTGTGTAAGTAGCAACCGTACCAGTTGTAGTAAAGAATCGCTGATTAGCCGCTTATATATGTGAATGAAATCCTTCAATTAATGCTAATATCCAGCTATTTTTGCTAATTTGAAGGCTAACAGAATAAGTTGTTAATATACCTAAGCAAGCCAATTAGGCTAACAGTTCATTTAGCATTTATCTCAAGAGCGATGCTTTTAATAAAGAGCAGAAACCAAATTTACAGGTGTTACAATTCAAGATATATAGGCTTTAAGGAATTAAAACAGTTCTGAAGAAGCCATCACTCCTTGCAAGATAATACTAATGAAATTCGTAGGCTACAAGTTCATAAAAATGTGCAATTGTCACAAGCAGGAGATGAGTGCCACTCCACAAATTTACCACGACTAGGCTAAGTAAATGTCTGACAAGGAGTATTACTGTGGTAAGCATGCAAAGAACAACGAACATTTAACTTCAAAACGATTAATGAAATACTGGTAGTTAAGAAATACGGACAGTTGGCAAAAATATAGAAAATAATTTTAACAGGAAAAAATAATGTAAGTCTTGGTAACAACATGAAAAGAACAAAATAGAAACAACCAGCAGTGTAAAGGTTGAGTTTCCATGACAACTCCCCAACTTGTTACATACCACTCTAACAAATATTTCAACTGAAAAACAGAAACAAAATACAAGCTGGTGAGTGGGATCCTTATTAAGTGTTCATTTTGCACAATATACCACTGACTACATTCCATCATTTCATTGTAAAAAGCTGGTGAGTGAGACAGAGAGAGTCCGTGAAACCACAGCTTCGTTGACTGTTGTAAGCTAGCGGGTGATAGCTTTATGACCGAACTACTTCCTTTGGCTGCTGCCTCCTGATCACAGGTTGCTCACACCGGTTATTTGCAACCACAGCTCCATCTATTGGTGGAAGCTTAATTAAAAACTACATGGTATTGGCTATTTGGTAAAATCTCAAGTCGCTAGTCATAGGTTGGAGCAAGTAGTCGGAAAATGGAAGTGCTTGGCAAGAATCAGAAGGGTTTGGTTATGAGTCATGCTCAGGTAATCCAGAACATCTCAGGTTCATGAAATTTGGCAAGTAGGTTTCTATGAAGGAGACAACAATGTCTTCCCATTTTCGAATAGATTTGGTATATTTTGTGTCACCTAGTGGGTGATTTTTATGCGCCCACATATTTATATGTGGACGCATTATGCCGTTATCTCCGTCTGTTCGTCCTGCTCTATCTCCAAAACCGATTGCTTATGTTCATGAAAATTTGCACGTGTTCCTTTCATGAATAGGACGACATGAGCAAACTTTCGAACGGATCTGACTACCGGTGTGTCCCCCTAGTGGCAATTATAGTTTTTTACATTTACCTCTATCTTCAAAGGTCCTCAACATATTTTCATAAAATTTGGTATATAGGCATCAAATAGTGAGACGACAGTATCCTCCTGTTTTTGGATGGATTCTACATAGATTGCGCCACCTTGTGGCCATTTTTACTGTTTTCCTGTCTGTTTTTAAGCGTCCACCCATCTATCAACCAAACCCGCTCTAAGCATGATTAATGTGAATTACTATGAAGAGGACGATTGACGATGATTTACCGACGACTTCGACTACTGTGGCGCCTCCTAGTGGCAGTTTTTTGCACCTATGGCTATATCTCCTAAATCATTTTCGGGATCTTTACTAAATTTAATAAGTGCATTTTTATGATGATGACAACAGATGACGACATTTCAATAGATCTGACTACTGGTATGCCACCTAGTGGCAATTTTATTGTTTTTACGTTTACCTCTGTATCTTCAAAGGTCCTCAAGATATTTTCATAAAATTTCGTATACAGGCTTCTGTTAGTGAGGTGAGGCTATCTTTTCGTTTTCAGATGGATTCGACCTAGTTTGCGTCACGTAGTGGCCATATTTACTGTTTTTTAGTCTGTTTTTGACATCCACCCCTCTATCAACCAAACCGCTTTCAGGATAATTGTGAAAATTGGCAATTATGTTTTTACTATGAAGTGTATGGCTGATGATGATTTTCCGATGACTTTGACTGCTATGGCGCCTCTTACTGGCAGTTTCATTTTTTCGCCCATGGCTCTATTTTCTAAACCGTGTACAGGATCTTTACTAAATTTAATAAGTGTGTTTATATGATGATGGCAATGGACGACGACGATTTTCGAATGGATCTGGCTATTGATATTCCCCCTGGTGGCAATTTTAGTTTTACGTTTACCTCAATATCTTCAAAGGTCCTCAACAGATTTTCATAAAATTTCGAATATGGGCATCTACTGGTGAGGTGATGCTATCCTGTTTTCAGATGAATCAAGGTATCTTGCACCACCTAGTGACCATTTTTGCTGTTTTCCAGTCTGTTTTTTGTCGTCTACCCCACTATCAACCAAATCACTCTGAGGATGGTTTTGAAATTTGGCGTATGTTCTCAGTGTGAAGAGGACGGTTGACGATGACAACTTTGACTACTGTGGCGCCTCCTAGTTGTAGTTTTGTTTTGCGTCCATAGCTGTGTCTCCTTAACCCACTGCACTATCTTTATTAAATTTAAGTAGTAAAATGTTTTATATGAAGCTAACAACAGACAGTGACGACTTTCTGGCTGATGACAGTAACAGTGTGCCCCCTAGTGGCAATTTCATTTAATTCTGTTTTCCTTTGTTTCTCTAAAGTTCGGTGATGGATTTCTATGAAATTTGGCGTATAGCTATCTATTAAAGAAGCAATGACATGTTCCCATTTTCAGATGGATTCTACGTTTTTTGTGCCGTCTAGTGGCCATTTTATGTCACAAATAAACAACCCTAAAACAACACCATTTGTTAAAATTTTGAGTCAATTTTTGAGTCTGCCTCTATCCGCCAAGCAGCAATAAGGATCATAGTGAAAATGGGTAGATGTGTCGTTGGCACAAGATTGTTGAGCATCATTAGGATGGTACATGCCAATTTTCAATTTGCCCCACACCCAGGTCTAGGGACGGGACTTTTCAGTATATTTTGTGAACATTTGTTGCCAAACGAGATGTAAAGAAGCAGTGGACGAATTTCAACAAAATTTGACAAGAATGTATCAATATTGTGCCGGCACTAGCCGGTTTGATTACCCAGAATCACTCGGTAGCCATTTTTGTCTCTAGTGTTTTCAGCATTTTTTGGGGAAGAGCATTTTGGTGACATCAAGACAGTTGCTTAGCTCCACGATAAGCTTGTGCAGCCTATGATGAAGGATTCCGCACAAAATGGGGTCCCTAGGCACATGGTACCTGCTTAATTACTTCGCACAAAAGTCCCTAGGCACATGGCACTTGCTTAACTACTTCGCACAAAATGGGGTCCCTAGGCACATGGCACCTGCTTAACTACTTCACACAAAATGGGGTCCCTAGGCACATGGCACCTGCTTAACTACTTTGCACAAAATGGGGTCCCTAGGCACATGGCATCTGCTTAACTACTTCGCACAAAATGGGGTCCCTAGGCGCATGGCACCTGTTTAACTACTTTCTCGCAACATAAAAATTTTTGCCAACTTGTGAGGGGGGGAAATTCTGGGGTTTGGGCAACTGATGGTAGCTAAGAACTTGTGGCGACCATGTTTGAATAGCTCGAAAATTGTGGAGAGTGGCTGGGGGAATGTTATGATTGGGTTATAAGCTCAATTCTCATAACATTGTCTGATATTTGTGGTGCAGAACAGAGTAAAACATTAATATGAGACTACATGTCTCATTGCAAAAATGAGCAAATGAAATATTTCATGTCTGCCATATTGTATTGATCGTAAGTGGTGGGATGTCGATCCATAACTAAAAGTTGTGTTTTCTTTTGATGTGGATGTTACTTGAATTATCACTGCAATCTGACTAAAGAATTTTTCTAAATGAATAGAAAAACGAAATGCATGTTTTTACTGAAAAGGATCCTACCGTAAGAGTAGAAAGTATAAATACCTGGTAATAGTTGTTTACTGATGGACCTTCTCTAGCTCAGCAAAGTGAAGGTGGAGTGAGGGGAAACAATGTTTTATTTGATAGTGTGTCCAACTCAACTTAACCTGTAGTCATCAACTTATCTTAAAGGAGAATGCCACTCAAAAAAACAACCTATTTTGTATCAATTTAGATCGAGTAGTTCTACTTGATAACGGCAGGTTCGGTTGCGTTACCTGACACCTGACGGCAGACGGAGGTGTTGAAATTATCCAATGACGTAATTGGTTTCATACGCAGTCTGTTCAGCAGTTCACAACACGGGTTAGTGGTGTCATTTTATCGCTTGAATTCATCTTTTTACACCAATAAATCATCAAACTTCGATGTAAAAAAATACACCGAGTTCTTACAAAAACGTGTTGTTTTATTTGGCTGTTACGGATTTACTGGTATTTGGACACACCGTACAGCACTGAGGCCAATTTACCAAGGTCAATAGCAGGAGTTTGAGGCCTGTTCGGAGATAAATTCCAAGTATTGTTCTGTGAAATACAGACTGGAGAACCTAGATCTGTGTTGTTTATACTTGTGATTTTTTGAGTTCTAAACACACAAAACGCTTGTTATCCCGGCCAGTGGCTTAGAACCCATCAGGCCTGTCGCGGCCAGACTTACTCGTTATCCCGGCCAGTGGCTCGGAACCCGATGAGGCCCGTCGCGGCCGCCGGGACTAGCATGAACATAAACCAGCTTGAGGTGGAAACTAAACCTCCAGTCACGAAAAGACTATAATAGTGAATTATCCACGAAACTCAGTGAAAATCTACTTACTTTTCGGAGACCATCAGGGCAAAGGTTGTACAGTGACAATGATTTGAATAATATTTTGTATTTCTAAATAAAGATTCCCCTAACATGTGAAAATAGCAAGTAAATCAGCTTTCTGTCAGCAAACACTGAATTAGCGTGCGCTCACACGGCCCCGGTGCCTGGTCAATTACCTTTGTTGCCGGCATCAAAAGCCGGTAACGCAGTGGTTTATTCATTGCTGACTTCTCAAAATATTTGCACTCCCCAGCACTCCAAGGCATTACAAATTGTATCTAATGAGACAGACTTTGTTTCAGTTTCATATAAACATTGGTTAGGATCATTTTAGGATGAGAGTAATTCATTTTGAAACAGAAAGCAGAATAATAAATGTCTACATGGCAACTCGCCCGGCGCCAATTCTGACTTAGTTAAGAGCTCATCCGACAAAGACTTCACGGGTCGGATCGTTAGGTTTCACAGGCTATCAGTTCGAACCGGAATACACTGATCAAGAAATACTAGAGAGGCGCTGTGAACATGCATAGGCAATGCAACGTATGGATAGTTTTTTGGTTAGCCGGAATTCATCAGAGAAATCACTGTCGACGATCAAAATGCCGGCCACAGACACAGAGATGTTTCACGGCCTCATACTTGCTATTAACAGTATACCTTTCATTCTTTAGTACTACGAGCCACTTCCTAAGCATTTTATGCTCTTGAGGAAGTCGAAAAAAAGGTATACCCGCTTTCTTCGCAGCTTCATAGTTCGGACAAGTGGGAACCGATGCACCACAATATAGTGGCATTCACTCTACAGACGAACCACTGACGTCGCTGCGTCGCTTGTCGCCTTCCTCACAGGTTAACGCGACACCTCTCGGCAAGGTGAGGTCAACCGTATAAGAGGCGATGTGGATATAGACCGATTAAGACGGTAAAAAAGACTAATTAAACTGGGTGGCATTCTCCTTTAATTCTAACTGATGGATTGGTTGTGATACTGTCTTGTCTGCAGGTGTGCAGCAAGATATGAAACTGATGCATTAAGTTTCAGTTCTATATATTGTGCGTAAATACAGAAAATGCCTTTGTTTCCTGGATATCAGATTGCAAAACTGAAGTTCACTTAAAATGTCAGGATTGTTGTCATAGTTTAGGGTTTAAGCTATCAATATCATTTGGTGTTGTTCTGAGATTTGTTTGACAGTTACGTCAAGACATAGGTCTTACATTATGTTGTGTTCTGACAGAAAGTTATCCAGCATATCATCCTTTTCTGACTGCAATTGCAAATGTGATAAATTAGATCTGGGCCCTCCTTTCTATTACTGGAGTAAAGTAACTGTAACAGTTGTACAAAATTTACACCTTGAAAATATGCAATTAGAGACCCATTACACTAATCCTCAGGGATGTAGGAAGCTGGGTGGGGGGATCTTGCAGGGGCTGGTGCCTCCCCAATAATTTCTAAGCACCTGGGTGAAATCGTGTCACCTGGCAAAGGCGTAGGTCCACTAGAGTCGTGTCAGAGTCATACATATGTCAACCAACTTGTTGGTTGTACACCTTACTTGGTGAACAACCAACCAAGTGCAGTGCACAACATGTGGATATCAACCAACAAGTTATGTATCCACCACTTTGACGCCACACAATGTTGTATACCTATTCGTTGTAAACATTTCATTCGTTCGTAGTATTAAAACGTTTTTGACATTTTTTGCACTTGTTCAAAGTTAATAACTTTTTGAACTTTATGTCATACCAAAAACTGGTTGAAACAGCATTAAGAGTTTTTCTCTACAAATCGGACCATAGGCCTTTAACTCTTGTTGAAAAGTTGTTGGTTATTGAAGTGTATACGTAAACAACATGTAAGCTATGGTTCTGAAATAAAATCCCCCAAACTGGATTAAGCGTATTTATTTTTGCAAAACTGTAACAGAGTTCTTCTGCCTTACAATCATGCACATCATATCATCACAAGATAACTACCATGTATTTGTAAATCCTGTTCAATAATGCACTCCTACACTGACTGTAGTACATATCTACTCTGAGTCAGACTATACTGTTTCAGCCGGCAAAGCATCAAAATCTGTGCAGTCCGTTGAATAATCTGAGTCGTACTCATCAATGTGACCATTTCTACTCTTTGAGTCCTCTCCCACGTCCACAATCGCACTGGCAACAGCAGAACCAGCATTTACAATTGTAGCAGTGATGGTAATTTGTTTCCCATCCAAACTGGTCCATTCTTATGCTGAGGTAAATCCCACGTACATTTTTTAGTAAAACAGAGTATAAAATAGTCAACATTCTCCTCAGAGCACACCTCAACACACAACTTACTTTTAGTCTACCTTGTCCTTATGGAACATAAGAATTATCGTGAGTTGTTAAAGTAAAGTCGCGTGATTTTCAGACACTGAAAATTAATTCCAATAGAAAAAATTCATTCTTGGACGAATCTCGCGAAACATCATTTCTGTGGTGTCCGAATTTGGCGGACCTCCAAATTTGGGTTTTGGCTAGTGTCCCAATTTCGTGGGTGTACATTATTTCGATGAGCGGTCGTAGTATCAAACATTGCTGGCTCGGTCATTTGATAGCAGCATAATTGCAGGTCAATAAGACTCAAACGGTCTGGGCGATTAATTTTTGAAAATCTGGCTTTCCCAATAAGAAATGTGCATTGTCAACGCATATATACCTTTCCCGACAAGTGTTGGTTCTTCTTTTCAAAGATGCCCTTTCTCAATATGAAATATTCGGCTTTTAGCTTCTCCGATGCTCAAAAACCGTTCTCGGCAAGCGATGGAATCTTATCAAAGATGCGCTATCTCACTTGAAATAGCGGGCTGCGCTGTGAAAAAGGAGTTTTCCTGGTGACAAATATGGGCTTTCCAATGAGTGGGTCTGGTTTGCGTTGTTGACGCACATGAAACGTTCCAGACAACTGACTCTCTTTTGTAAAAATGCGTTTTCTCAATAAAAAAAATGTCCAGTTTGCGCTGTCAACCCACAAAGAGCGCCTCGATAGGCGCTTTTTTAATATTGTTTCCCAATAAAAAGCTGGACTTGCATATTCGACGCACAAAGAGGGTTTCCGACCATCAAAACATGCGCTTTCTCAATTTTAACGAATTTTGCATTAAACGTAACAGTAATGGATGTGAAAACGATTTCAATGAAGAAAGTGATGAACAATGACCAGAGCATAGTACATATTTATGTTTGTTCAACGTATCCATGCATTATCTGCTGGTTACAAACCGTAACGCAAGTTAACTCTGACACGTTTATTTCCATATTACCTGAAAGCTCAGTTTCAACATGAAAACTTCGAATGAACAATTATCTAAAATAGATTACAAAGACAATCATGATAGGAAAATGAGTAGTTTCTCATCGACTCGTGATCCCCATTCGTCGTTCTGGTAGTCATTGAATTGTTGAAGAAGCGCTGTCGTTCTACATATGTTTAGGCCTACTGCAAACTATGGGAATGCGTGTACTAGTACAGTGCTGCGCGGCTGAAGACACGATTAACTAACATATTGTATATATAAGGCGTTGTCTAGAAAGCGAATGCAATTTCAAATGCTACCAACATCAAATTCACCCAACAGTTTTTTACAATTAAAACCTTTCTCATCCTCAGCCTTTGAAACGCCCGATGTTACTCAGTGATACACAGGCGCGTCTTCAGGCAACTGAGGTGACCTAACACATCTGGGTTCGCTTACGTTTTTACGGAAAAGACGTCACACATTTACAATGAATGCTAAAATTTAAAGTATGATCAGTTGTGAGTTTACTGAAGTCTCATTGTAAGTACAGAAATATTGTTGAAGAATAACAGTGACTATCTGAAGAGGGAAATATATAACAAAATAAAATATGGAAACACCAAACAAAAATCAAAACAACACTAACCTGTTGCAATAACGCCTTAAACGCGAACGTACTGACCGACTTGCATGAACGGAATGTTAGTTGAACATGTTAGTAGAACAAAACTGTCTCAATGAAATTTTCATGGTTTACAGGTTTAAGAAGATCCACCGTAGATTTCCGTATGTAAGTCCAGCAGAATATATGCCCAATTTGCGTATCTTAAATTTTTTCCCTAAAATATACCTGGATGCATATCTGAGAATAAAAATGCATGCTTGAAATCTGAAAATAATGCTATTCCCACTAGAATATAATTAGGGTGAGATACAGTATTTATACTGTGTTCGTGTATTCGACATTGCCGAGTATAGGCCCTGGTGTATTTTTACATAGACGTTTGGTTTCCCGAACTTATATACGGAAATCACTGGTAATACTTCCCAAAATTATTTACCCTTGCTGTACGTAAGGCATCACCTCGGGTAAAAATAGAACAATAATAATTAGCAATGTAACAGTCATCTCTTTCGAATCAAACACAATTAAACACAGTTACAGCTGAAATGCCTCTAAAACTATCTTAAGTAATACAAAAATCATAGTCTGTAGTTTAAGATCACGTTTCTTTTTTTGTCTCAAAACTATCAACTGAAGGCGGTGACATGGACAAGAAGACCAGGCCCTGTGGAAAGTAGATATGGAACTCCAGGTCGGAAACACCTATAAGGTCCCAGGCTCGTTGCATCGGACTGCAGGTCCTGTATTCTTGTTAGCCTACCCCTAGGACCGCAAGAAGCAATGACTATCAAATCTGATTCAACTGACTTATCATTTTTGGAAATGATTGGAGTATTTTCTTATGGTCGCCGCAGACAGAGATCGAGTGCCACAGGGTACCGCTTGGGCGGCGCAGCACTGAAAAAAGTGGGGGGCTAAAGCCCCCCTCAAACCCCTGTGGTGCATCGCCTATTGACCATGCGTGGCGTAGCACTGAAAAAAGTGGGAGGTTATAGCCCCCCAGTCCCCTATGGTGCGCCGCCCATGTCCCGGTGTCCTCAGTTGTCGGGATTCATCTTAATCTCGGGACACCATGGAGTCCAGGGTGTTGTACCTCAGACGGTACAAGGCGCGAATTAACAAGACCACAAGTACACAGACCAGTGGATGAGCAGGCAAAATTAGGTCGCCGCATATTCAATCTTTTTAGGTCTACATAGGGGTAAAGCTCGTAACGCTAGGACTTCACTAAAAAGCAAGAATTCATGAAATTATGTGACATATTGTGTATTTTCAGTTGAAAACGTGATTTTGGTTAGATTTTTCTACTCCCAAGACAGCTACTGAACTCTACCCTAGTCTTCGTACAGGGCCGCAAGGGTGAGAATCTCACGAGCACGCTAGTCTGAAGACTTCGTAACGTATGGTCAAGTATTGCAAGCGAAGCACACGATCACACTAGCTTCTTTAGCGAGATTCTTGCATCTGTGATGCTTATCAGAGATAGAGAATTTGTAAGGGTAGTGAAGCATGGTTACGTGGGTGTATATTAGTTTTTGATATGTGTTATAGTACAGGCACTTACACAACATAAGGCAGGGATGCTGTGTCCCTGTAGCAATTGCGTGTGCGGCACTACGCCAGCGCGCCGTTCTGAGTGCTGGGCCTTACACTGCTTAACACATTACACGAATGGGCACTACCAAGGAGACACTGAAAAACCAAAGACGTTTGAACTACGAACAGATTTTTAATGAAAAATTTTCGTTTCAACCCAAAAATTGCGTTTGAATGTTAGTCAGTGGTGGCTCATCATTCCTTGCTAACTGTCCCATTCAAAATTATTAAGCAAGCCCAGAACGGCTGCACGAAGATTTCAATCATTCGCCGGGATGCAGGTAAGTGGCAGCAAAACTTATTGTCCGGCGATAGTTGGGCATTTGCAAAGGTTAGGACGTTTTAAAATAAAAACGTTTCGAAACACGCAAGTTGATGTCAGGCGTGCATGTTCAATGTCACAGTCGGGAGTCGAACGGCACGGCCTATTTAAACCAGAGCACATGTTACGCTACAACGAAAAGTTGCAGCCTTCGGTGTATTTCCTATTTGTATTTTCAGCAGAAATTTTCGTTATGCGGAACCCGGTGATTCTTTTCATAGCTAAAGCGCCAAACACAAGCTAAATGCAAGACAATCGAGTAACGGTCGTGACATCGTGAAGACAAGGTAAAAATAACAAACCCGTTATACCGCTTCTCGGACTCGAGCCTTATACAGTAGTAATCATCCGTTGAACGCTTTAGTGACACGGGAGTTGCGTCGATCCCAACTTACCGTTTCTAAAATTTTCCTTGTCCGAAAGTCGCGGGACAAAATTCCGATGTTTATGACAATGTCCGAAATTCGAGGATCTTTGAAAAACAGTTTTTCAACCTTGTACGAATTTCGTGGACTATGAAAAACTCATTTTGAAAATATTTATTCTTGGTCGAAAATGGCGAGCTGTCCGAAAATCACGCGACTTTACCGTACACATGTTGCATAACTTGATGCTATGTTCTTATAAAAGTTCTGTAAAAGTGATGTGAATACATTTAAATAAGTTTTGACAACAAACATCACTGATGTGGAAATAAATGAGCAATCAAATTTATTTATTCAGCAACCACCACTTGCCTGCTTATGATCCAGCACAGGTAGTTTTAAGCTTCAGTCTGGTGTTTACTCAGCTAGGAGTGGTGTATGACAGTCAACTACTGTAGCCTGCTTGTTATCTAGCAGGGCTATAGTTTTAGGCTTCAGTCAGGTCTTTACTCAGCTAGGAGTGGTGTATGACAGTCAACTACTGTTACCTGCTTGTGATTTAGCAGAGCTAGCTTTAGTTTCTTCCAGAACCGCTGTCTATCACACACACCATCGTCATCTCGAGTCGGCCATTCTATATACGTCACATGTCTCATGAAACATTTCAGCTTGGACTTGAGTTCCTTCTTTGGGATTTTCTCTAACATCACCATGACGATGAACTGTCGCTTGACCTCCAGGAGCCTCATCAGTGCCATTTCCAACTCAAACTCTCCCCACTCGCTGTTCATGAATTTCCTTGTCATGACAAATATGATGCTGCGACTGTGATTCATGCTGTTTATTATATTCTCACGAATCCACTCTCCTGCCCTGAAGTCTCGATGATGAATACAGAGTTTGAATTGACAGTCATTTCCCTCTTCTAACTCTGGCATCATGTTATCTTTCACCCATTTGACATCGTCAATATTGTAGCACACCATTGCATCATACTCATAAGTTTCTCTGACAGGACACTTTCTGAATTTGTACTTGAAGTAGTACCAGTATTTTATGTCCAACCTGTAGTGTGCCAGCACAAGTACAGGGGTAATTAAAAGTACAAGACCAGCACTGGACAGTACAATTATAACATAGATATGTCCATCACATTCTATCCAAGGGAGAACAAAACGATCAATGTTCGTTTCTTTCAGTGTTGCTGGATAACTGCAGTTATCAAGAAGTTTTTCTTTCAAATCATTACTTTTGTTGTTGAGCCAATCTCTGAACTCCCTTAGTTTGCAGTTGCAGTCAAATTTGTTGTTTTGTAAAGAAATGAGTTTCAAATGTTCTAAACCTTTACAATTGCTTTCGTCAAAGGTGTGTATGAGATTGTTGTGCAAGAGTAGTTGTTTTAATAAAGTTAGTCTTGAAAATACATATTTTCCTATAGTTTGCAAGCTGTTATAGGATAAATCTAAGTACTCAAGTTTTGAGAAGTTCAAAAATGTTTGTTGGTCCAGACTTTCTATTCTATTATTTGATAAGGTCAGTAATTTCAGGTTGGGCATCTGCATTTTGTTCAATGGCTCTTTATCGAGTGACAGTCCGTAGTTATTGCCAGCTTTCAAAATGGATAGAGCAGGAAAATTCACCTTTTTCGTCATCCTTACAAGTATTTTGACACATGGCTTGCAATTGTGCATCTCGAGTATTCGCAGTCTCCATGAATAGAAGAATTCGAAACAAAACCTGTTGTCTGACGAAGGGATTTGACATGATAAATTGTTGGCTTTCAAGATTTCTAACTTCCTCAGTCGTAACGAAAAAGAAGTCATCAATGTGGTATCTGAAACATCAATGTGCTTAAGATTTTTTAAATAATGAAGATCATAGACATTGTCTGTTTCGTACCATTTTCCCAGTTTGTTCAACAATAGTGTTGACACTGACTGCAGCCTCTTAATGTTTTCCAAAATGTTGTACAGAGATGTGGAGCTATGGAGACTGTTTCCTGTTAGAACTAATGTTTCAAGTTTATCTAAAGCGTCGAAAGAATTTTTGTCAACTTTGCCAATGTGCGAATAAGTTATTTCAAGGAATTTCAAGTTCGTTAAACTATTTAAGCCATTTTTAGGTAGTTCCGTAATTTTTCCTTTTTCAACTCTAAACTTTTGTAATGATGTGGAATTAAGAAAAGAAAAATCTTTGGCAGTTAAACTGACATCTGTTCCAAGTAAGACAAGCTGATATATAGAGATCTTTGATATGCAATCAAATAATGTTTGAAAGAATTGTGCTTCATATTGCATATGCTTTATCTCTCGTGCAATAACAAGTTGTCGTATAGTTGTGTTTCGTTTTGCTAAATGTTCAAAGGCATCCTTCTTTACTTGATGCACATAGTTTTCTGAAAGGTCAAGAGAAAGTTCAGTCATTACATAACTGCTGAAGTCATCTTTCTCTAGGTATAGGATTAAGTTATTGCTCAGATCAATGGACAGGTTAGTCGTTTGAAAGCAACCTGGCCAATTTCTCAAATGTCTGATTGCATTGTTTGACAAGTTTAGCAAATTTAAGTTTGGAAGTGATGACAAACATGGTATTGATGTCCAATGATTAGAGCTGTATTCTAAACTGTGTAGATTGGGCAATGTTTTGTTATTATTCAGTGTTATAGAACCGCCTAATCTATATCCGCTTAAAGTTAAATGTTCGAGATCTGGCAAAAGAAGTAAGATATCTTCAATGTGGATTTCCTGAAGTGCTCTTAACTCTGGGGCAACTTCTTTATTGTGTGGGTAAATGTACAACTTTTTCAAGTGTGGGATGGGTTTGAATGCTGGCGTATGAATTGTGACCAATATGTACAAGGCTTGTGAAGGTACGAAATCCAGGGTCAGCTCTCTTAGACTGAACAGACCATTGAATACTGAGCCATTGATATCGACATGAACGTCACATAACTTCAAAGTGAGCACTTGCAACTGTGAGAACCTTCGAAGAGTGTTTTCTTCAAGTTCCTGAACCTTGCATCGATTTGTCATTGTGAGTGAAGTGACATCACTAGGCACTGTCATTGTCATGATCTCATAGGAGGAATACGTTTGATGGTATGTCCTGCCAGAGTGGTCTTGGAAGTCGACAGTACATTGCACAGGGCATGTGGTTTTGGACTTCCATCTGGTGGCATGTACAGTTCCGCACACCATTAGAGCTATCAGCAGTTGTGTTAGTGTAAAAGCCATGATTGATTTGGATATAAACAAACTGGTTTGTATTCTGGATTCCAGTCTTCTGCCTGTTGACAGGCCCTGCAACAAATTCAAAGAATTTATTTTTGTTTTTAGAGAGCTACATTGCTGAATGGGAGCACTGATTCATCATATGGTGTAGTTTGTTTTAATATGTGGCATGCCCTCCATTCAAACCATTTACATAGGTGAGAAATAACATGACCACTGGACCCAAAACATGACCGTCAGTCCTCCAAATTGGACCGATTCATCACAAAGAACCTACGGGGATTAAATGGGATCACCACACCAGAAAATGGGACCAACGCACCTCATGACCGCCCCACCAGAAAGCAGTACTGTTGGAGACTGAACATGACAGCTGGACAAAATGTAGTTATCAATTCCTGAGTGTGTTACTGCGGGTTATGACGTAACCTACCAGCTAGCTATATGAAGACTTATCGTCAAAATACAGCTTGGTAGCACTGTGTGTTAAGCTCCATTAGACCTCAAAATTTCAGCCGGGGTAGTTCTGCTCATCACCTTGTTGTGAAATTTATGTCTACATGTAGAGCTAATGACTGATGTTGGTGCATGCAAAATCTGGGAGTCAAACCGACACCTTGCCCTTTGCAGCCATTTGAAAAAAAAAACAATCTAATGAACGTCATTTTCTTGTATGACTCTTGTCTTTTGTAACAAAGAAAAGTATGTCACGCTCGTGACACGCACACATGCATTTCCTAAAATTTTGCAGCATCTTTTGGAAGGTGATGACAGATGCAAAATTTATTCTGAAATTCGATTTGTTGATATTAAAATATTAAAAACTTTTAACAATTTAATAATAATTTGTTGTGACATGTACTCAAGCTCGTGGAAGGGAAGAACAGCTGATAGAATAATCGGGGAATAAAGGATTTGGCCAATGAGAGCCAACCCAAAAGAACGCATCACAACTTTAGCAGCTAGCAGAATATGGGCAGAAGACCAATTTTTCCTGAACGCTGATAAATAATTTAGGTTACTCAAGGGAGAGTGTCATTTAATAACACTAAATTTGTTTAGATTGTACTTGGTCAGTTTTTTACCCACATCAGCTCAAAGCTGTATGAGTGTATACAGCTTTGCAGTACCAAGGCTAGTTTATGATGATACTTTACCTGAGAACCAGAACACGTTTTTTGGCTTGACAAAAACATCAAATTGGAGAAAATGAGTTTCGTTGGTTTTAAAACTGATACAGTGGATAAAATTATAATTATTTAACTCAAAAGTTTGCAATGTGGTTGGTTTTCGGTTAGATTTATTAATTTTGATGTTGACTTTCTTTCAATTGTTTATCTGATGAGTCAAACACCGCAGCAGGTGATGTAAAGCTCGAAAGCGCTGCCGTTTACTGAGCAAATTATCCTGTAGCGCACAAAAGTTTTCAGTGCATTTATCAGCATAACACCTGCATACATACATAACCCATTGTATGATCTGTGTAGGCCTACAGTGTCAATTGACCCGTCATATAACTTAGCTAGTTGTCATTGTGGTCCTAAAGTTTCAATCCTCAATGATCATGTTCAGTCTCTGGCGGTTCTGTTTTGTAGTTGGGCGGTCGTGTTTTTAGGTGCCTCGTTCCCATTTTCTGGTGCGGCGGTCCCAATTGAACTCCGTAGGTCCCGTTTTGTGAAGAGTCAATCCAATTTGGAGCACCGGCAGTCATGTTTTTGGGTCCAACGGTTATGTTGTTTCTCACCCGTGATTTCTCTTCGTCAAAAATTAACATGGGCTGTATGGAAGCAGGAGAATGTCATTAAACATTCGAGAATAACATAAACTTGCCTGAAGTGATCACTAGAAATTTGGTGAAGTTGCAATTATCGCTTTTGTGCACTTTTTGCCACCTACATTCTACATTGTAATATTCAAATTTACTTCTAGTTGCTAGCAGTACGAAAGATAAATGTTGGAAGCTGTTCCTTGTCCTAACCAAATAAGCGTTACTTTCCTCATTGAATTGGTTGCACTTACCGATAACTGTAACTGAAATTTTCAAACCTCTAACCTGTAGTCTGACCTAGTGGTGACTGACTTGTATGGTTATGAAACTAGCATTAATAGAGGATGTGGAACTGAGAGTGAAACACTTAGTTTCAATCTGCAGTGTGTTTGTGTGTGTGCGTGCGTGCGTGTGTGTGAGCAGAAGGCTAACTTTAACATTTACAAAGTTGTCAATAATGGGAGGGATGCTCTGCCATTTTTGAGGGGTTGTGCCTCTGGGAGATTACAACAGTTGCACAGTAAGCTGTTCAAGGTGTCTGGGCATGAAGCTGCTTCAGCCTTTTAGAGTTTGTATAATAATAAAAGGAGAGGTCATGCAGCTATGAAAGGGCGCTCCTTTCACAAAGCCTTGTTGTCATATGTCCCACATGTGCCTCAATGATTTCACGTTTGACTTCATTAAAAAATTCATCAAAAGGGTTTCAATGCCATGTTGCATGAAGCAGTCCCAAATATGAACTCAACTAAGTTTCCTAAATCTATTGCGTATGTGTATCTTGTCGCTGGGAGATTAAAATATTCAGTTATCTGTTTTTTTTTTTCACAAAGGCTTGTTCTCACAACATAACCTTTTTGGCACGAAAGTTCACCTGAACAGAAGAACAATTTATGGAATTAAAATTCAACAAAGAATGATCTTGATGAAGGCCGTTTTAAGGCTCTAAGCAATCCCAACCTTGGAAATAGTGATTTTGGTTTATGTTTTGGTTAGGATCAGTCAATTTTTGATGAGTGGCGCAGCATTCCTAATTGCATGTCATAAAACCACAGCTAAGCCAATTTATTTCAGATTGAAGTTAGTGATTTTGGTTTGACCTAATTGGTGACGTAGGACTTAAGCCCAATAAATCTGAATATGAAACTCCTCTGTAGATTTTTTGCCAAGTGAACCCTGTTTCTGAAATGATGTCTCCATATGCCTAAGCCCTCTTTACAATGTACTGTTTTCAAAAGCTCTACCTAGTGGTAGTCTCTACTGTTGTAATTTTCATTTTCTATTGGATGGCTTGTAAGAAACTGACTGATATGTACATAACATCCTGATGAAGTTATTGACCCACCCTTTTGTAGGGTTTGTTTAAATGAAAGAAAACTTTTCAGAGAGAATTGATTTTGAGAAGTTGCCCTTTGGTGGAAAGGTGACCCAGCCATCAGAGTGGCATGTCTGAGGACCCTCAATGCCTTGATTTTGTAACCAAATACCAGCTTTGTTTCCCTCAGAAATAACAATTAGAAATCGCACAAAATTCTTCTCGTCAAGATCAAATAATTTCCATGAGTGATCAAATGGAGTTGTCCTTGGCTAGAATCACTCTGTCACCTCGTGCAGACACAGGGGCCATGGGGTTCCCATCAATCAAAAAATGATGAAAGATCCTCTTGGTTACTCAGTTAATTTCACATACTCATCAACTTAAAAGTGTGTGCGGTAAAATCTCACCCATTTCAGACAAAATGGTCTTATTCATTTTTCAAATGCTTAATCTAATGTTGTTTTGAATGTCCACAGTTGCTGGAAACATTGTCTGGAGGTATCTATGGCATAGACATTTATTATGGTATAGCATCTATTTGGTGCTACCTATCTTTTATTCAAAAATGAAAACATAAAATTTCACTTGTCCGCCATACTGTGTCCTAAATTGGTGAGATTTAACAGTATGTAATATTCAATTTATTTGGCAAGCCTAGATTATAACTTTAAAGGGCCTTTCATACTAACGTTGATGCGTCGATGTTCTGGGGAGTTGCAGTCAGTATGAACACTTAACTTTGGTCCTGGATCGAAGTTAACACCACTAGTTAACTTCGCACTGAGCAGGTGGACTTAAGAGCGGAGTGTCGATGCTGCAGTACAGTATGAATGGTCAACTTCGGTCCTATCGAAATTATCGCCGCTGCTTAGTATCGTCAAAAATTACAGCTGGGTTAAGTGCCGTCGCTAATAGTTGCTTATATTTTGCTATAATAATCACCAGTCGATTTAAAAATAAGTTTTATGTAAATTAGTACATGTTGATGTTCCCACTGAAAAAAACTAGCATGCAGCGCTACCTTGCGATAACTTCGATGACGACTGCGTCACCTACCATTTACTTCGATGTTCATTAACTACCGAATACTGTATGAACAGTCCAGTTAACTTCGCAGTATACGTCAACGCTCCCCTCAGACAGGAGTTAAGTCAATATGAAATTGCCTTAAGGAAAATTTATTTGATTTATTTTGTGCTAAATTAGTGGAGAATTACCGTAAGCCCATTAGTCATTTCTTTCTTTGGTCTTAGAAAGTTGGAAGTTGATAGGACTATGATAGCAAGGAATCTATGCCCTGATGTGTTTAGATGTTAGAGCCTTAGGGCCATAACAGGGCTTTCAGCACAGGTGCTATTTACATATACCTTTCCTTTAGGTCAGGTATAAAGCACTGCAATAGTCCCAATTCATCTCATTTAATTGTAAAGTCAAGAGTTATAATTTTATAGTATTCATGTATTTATTATGCGTCCACATATTTTCATGTGGGTGCATATTGCCGTCATCTCTGTCGGGAGTCCATGGCTTATCTCGTAAACCCCTTGGAGGATCTTATTGAAATTTTGCAGGTGTGTTCCTGTGTGGCTGACGACAGATGACGAGTTTCAGACAGACCCAAATACCTCTGTGCCCCTAGTGGCAATTTTAGCTTTTTACCTCAGTATCTTCGGAGTTCCTGCACGGTTTGTCATTAAATTCGGCAAATAGGTTTTTAATGCGCAGTCGATGATTTCCATTTTCAGACGGATCTAACAAATTTTGTGCCACCTTGTGGACATTTCCGTTATTTATGCGTCCTTTTTCTGGCATCCGCCTCTCTATCTGCCATTCAACTCTAAGGATCATTATAAAACTTTTCACCTGTGTTGCTGATGAAAAGGCCTCAATTGACGTTGACTTTTAGACAGGTCTGACTAGTGTCCTCCCCTAGTGGCAACTTTGTTTTTTTGCGTCTATGGCTAAATCTCCGTAACCCTTTGAAGAAGCATTGTGAAATTTGAAAGATGTATTCGTATGGAGCCGTCGACAAATGGTAACGTGTGTCTGATTTAAATACAACTGTGCCCCCTGGTGGAAAAATGTTTTTTACATTTGGCTTTGTGTTTTCAGAGTTCAGTAATGTATTTTCATGAAATGCGGCAAATGGGTTTCTATTAGGGAGACGACGCCTTCTCATTATTGGACAGTTTGATGTTCTCTGCGCCACCTGTTGGCTGTAATGTTTGCATATGCTTTTGGCGTCTGCCTCTGTATCTGCCAATCCACTCAAATGGTGATTATGGAAATTGATGGCTGTGTTCCTGATGTGAAGACCCTGGCCAATGTTGATTTATGGATGTTTTTGACTATTCAGGTGTCCATTGGAGGAAATTTTGCTTTTTTGCATCTATGGCTGTAACTGCCTAACCCTTTGAAGGATCTTTGCAAAATTTGGCAGACGGGCTTCCGTAGAGATGGCATCAGATGACTATGAGTCTCAGCCCAATATAGCTGTGGCTCCTGGTGTCAATTGTTTGTTAAGCTTACCTCTATATCGTAGGAGAGTTCCTTGGCTCATTTTCAAGAAATTTGGCAGATAGTTGTGTGTAACAGAGACAGCACCACCTTCTCAATGCAGACGATTTGGTGCATTCTGCGCCATCTAGTGGCCATTGTTATACATTTATAGATTGAAGCATATCATTTGTGGTGACTTCACAGGCGCAATTCAACGCACAACGTTGTCTTTATTTATGCAATAGCGTTTATTTCAATAAATTTTACAACAATAAATATTTCTATCACACAAGCATATTTGTGAAACGATACATCACCTGGAAAATTTTCTTTTTATTTGGCGTTGGTCATTCCAAACCCTGAAAATAAAATCTTGCTACATAAACACAAGCACTGTTTAAGGAATCATTCTTTAATGCACCATTTTTCGAAAGCGTTCATTAATATTCATGTGGAATATAGAAGCGAGGCTAAGCAAGGTAGTGATTGTCTAGTCTCAGGCGATCATCTTTTGCATAGTCAACCACCAGTAGACTGCTTGTATCTAGCAGAGTTATAGTTTTAAGCTTCAGTCTGGTGTTCACTCTGCAAGAAGTGGTGTATGACAGTCAACCACTGTAGCCTGCTTGTTATCTAGCAGAGCTATAGTTTTAGGCTTCAGTCAGGTCTTTACTCAGCTAGGAGTGGTGTATGACAGTCAAGTACTGTTGCCTGCTTGTTATCTAGCAGATCTATAGTTTTAGGCTCCAGTCAGGTCTTTACTCAGCTAGGAGTGGTGTATGACAGTCAACTACTGTAGCCTGCTTGTGATCTAGCAGGGCTAGTTTTAGTTTCTTCCAGAACCGTTTTCTATCACGGACACTGTCATCATCATGAGTTGGCCATTCTATATACGTCACATGTCTCGTGAAACATTTCAGTTTGGACTTGAGTTGCTTCTTTGGGATTTTCTCCATCATCACCATGACGATGAATTGTCGCTTGACCTCCAAGAGCCTCATCAGTGCCATTTCCAACTCAAACTCTCCCCACTCGCTGTTCATGAATTTCATTGTCATGACAAATATGATGCTGCGACTGTGATTCATGCTATTTATTATATTCTGACGAATCCACTCTCCAGCCCTGAAGTCTCGATGATGAATACAGAGTTTGAATTGATAGTCATTTCCCTCTTCTAACTCTGGCATCATGTTGTCTTTCACCCATTTGACATCGTCAATATTATAGCACACCATTGCATCATACTCATAAGTTTCTCTGACAGGACACTTTCTGAATTTGTACTTGAAGTAGTACCAGTATTTTATGTCCAACCTGTAGTGTGCCAGCACAAGTACAGGGGTAATTAAAAGTACAAGACCAACACTGGAGAGTACAATTACAACATAGATATGTCCATCACATTCTATCCAAGGTAACTGAAAATGAGTAATGTCATTTTCTCTCAGTGTCGTTGGATAGCTGCAGTTATCTATGCGTTGTTCTTGTAGATGTCTAGCATTATCTAACCAGTCTCTGAGGTCTCGTAGTTTGCAGTTGCAGTCAAACTTATTCTTTTGCAAATAAATGATTCTCAAGTTCCCAAGCCCTTTAAGATTGCTTGCATCGAGTGTTGTAATGAAATTGTTGTCTAAGTACAGTTCTTTAAGCATCCTTAGCTGTGAAAATGTGCCTTTGCCAAGCATGTGCAAGTCATTGTAAGACAAGTTCAAGAATTCCAGGTTTGGAATGTTGGAAAATGCTTTTTCTTCCAATGTGTTGATTCGATTATACGATAAACTTAGTGATTTTAGGTTAGGCATCTGCATCCTGTTTAAAGGCTCCTTGTCAATGGACACTCCAGAGTTACTGCTAACGTCCAAATNTCCAAGGTAACTGAAAATGAGTAATGTCATTTTCTCTCAGTGTCGTTGGATAGCTGCAGTTATCTATACGTTGTTCTTGTAGATGTCTAGCATTATCTAACCAGTCTCTGAGGTCTCGTAGTTTGCAGTTGCAGTCAAACTTATTCTTTTGCAAATAAATTATTCTCAAGTTCCCAAGCCCTTTAAGATTGCTTGCATCGAGTGTTGTAATGAAATTGTTGTCTAAGTACAGTTCTTTAAGCATCCTTAGCTGTGAAAATGTGCCTTTGCCAAGCATGTGCAAGTCATTGTAAGACAAGTTCAAGAATTCCAGGTTTGGAATGTTGGAAAATGCTTTTTCTTCCAATGTGTTGATTCGATTATACGATAAACTTAGTGATTTTAGGTTAGGCATCTGCATCCTGTTTAAAGGCTCCTTGTCAATGGACACTCCAGAGTTACTGCTAACGTCCAAATTTGTCAGCATAGGAAAGTGAGCATGCTCAGGCAAGGTTGAAAGCATTTCTACACATCGCTTGCAATTCCGTATCTCTAGTATCCATAGTAGTTCCCATGTTGAAACTAAATAGAAGTTAAAGCAAACATGGCTCCTTTTCCGAGCTATACAACGAAAGTTGTTTGCCTTTAAGACCTCTAGGTGACTCAGGTTTATCCAGAGAGTAACCAGTCCTATCAGTGTGTTGTCTGATACGTCAACATAGCGCAGGTTTTTTAAATCGTGAAGGCTGTACCCATGGTTATGTTGTGATTTGAACCACTTGCCTATATTGTTTAATAATACTGTAGTCAGTGATGTCAGGTTCTGAATGTTTTGGAAAATATTGTACAAAGAATTGGTTCTATGGAGGCTGTTACCCGTGAGAACTAAGGTTTGAAGTTTACTTAAGCCAGTAAAGGCATTTTTGTCTACCTTGGAAATATGACACAATGAAATTTCAAGGAATGTTAAAGTGTTCAAACTACTTAAAGCATTTATGGGAATTGTCTTGAGCTTTAAATTTCGAAGAGTCAGTCTTTTCATTGATTTTGATTGCATAAAGTAAAAGTGATTGACCGTTAAATTGACATCTGGTCCGAACAAAACAAGTTCATGTATAGTTACATTGTTTATGCTTTGAAACAACGTTTGAAAGAATTGAGGTTGGTATACATTGACATGTGCCTCCCTTCCTATTATGAGTTCTAGTATGATTGTGTTTTTGTTTACAAGATATTCAAAGGCCTTCTCCTGAATTTTATATAGTTTGTTTTCTGATAGATTGAGTGCAAGCTCTCGCATTTCATAGTGCTCAAAGTCTGCAGTTTGCAGATAGCCCACTTGGTTATACGACATGTCCAGAGTTAAATTTTTGGTCAGTAAACAACTGGGTTTGAGGCGCAGACTCTTGATTGCATTGCCCGTCAAATTTAATAACCGTAGGTTTGGAAATGATATCGGGCACGGCATTACTGTCCAGTTATTATAACTGAAGTCCAAACTGCTAAGATTGTGCAACACAAGATCCAACACAATAGAATCTCCAAGTTTGTATCCGCTTAGTGTTAAATGTTCGAGATTGGGTAGACGTAGTAAAATGTCTTTGACATTGATTTTCTGTAGCTCTTTTACTTCTGGTAAATCTTTTTTAGTGTGTGGGAATATGTGCAGTTTCTTCAACTGAGAGAGTGGATTGAATGCTGAGGGGTGAATGTTGATGAAGGTGAACCATTTCTTTGTTGGTACAAAGTCGAGGGTCAGTTCCGTCAGATTCAACAGGCCGTTGAATGTTGAACTGTTGATGTCAACAAAAATATTGCAAAACTTGATAATGAGCCTTTGCAATTGTGAGAACTGTCGTAGAGCATTTTTACCAAATTCTCGAACATTGCATCGATTTTTCATTGTCAGCGATGTGATGTCTTTGGGCACTGACTTCATCATAATCTCATATGACGGATATCTTTGATGGTATGTTCTGCCAGAATGGTCTTGGTAGTCAATGATACATTGCCTATAGCATCTGGTGGCATGCACACTTGCACAGCAGATCACAAGTGTTATGAACAGTTGTATCATTCTAGCCATGCTTCCAATGTTGATTTAAAGCAGGACTTTCTTGTTGAGTTTGACTGTTCTGTTGGAGCAGGAAGCCAGCGGTGCCTGTAAGTAAAGAGCATACTCCAGTTAGGCACACTGATTGGTCAACCCAATCTTTCATGAATGTGCTATCCCCATTTCTTTAAAATCTTTAATTTACAACTTCAGGGCCATCAACAATGAATATTAACTACATTTCGCTCTAACAAAATTAAAATGAAGCAGAATTGCCCTCACTATAGACCCAACAAATCCGCTCTCCAGGTCCAAGAATTATCCTCATCAGGCTTAAAATTATCGTCAAAGTTAGAATCACTCAGATTCATTTCACATAGACACTCAATATCAGAAGGTTCATAACAGCAAAAATCTAAACTTCACCGTGTCGTGTCATACTAACTTGATATGGAGAACAGAATGTAGATTGATTTATTACAGATGCAGGGGTATGATATTATTGAGTACAGAAAGTCACTCACAAATTCCACTAATAGATGTTTTACAATACCTTCAGCACATAATATGGCTGACATGTGGACTATGGTTTCTTCAATTTCCTCAACAAAATGAACAATACTTACTTTCAGGGGTTCTGCATTTTAATTAAGACTGTTTGATGACCATTATTCAGTGGAGAAAACTTGTTCTAATAACATGGGGCCCCTGTAAGTGACTGTTAGCATAACAAATATCCCTCATTAATGTTACAAAATGTTGCATGTATATTGTTTAGTCTTGGAGAGTTCTAGTTAGGTCTATCCCAAATAACAAACTTGAAATAGGTATTAATCACTTTATGGCCAATGAACGTTCATGTTGAAACAACCGTTATCTCTTTTTGGTTTTATCATGTGTAATTAAGAATTATACCCCGTAGTATTAACACTCAACACTAAGGGTTCCACCCCCTAAACTTGAACCAAAACAATAAGTTTTTCACATTGCATTATATTGGGTTTCCATGAGTGCTGGAATGCTTGGCAGTATTTAATTCTCTAATAAAAGGCCAAAAATCATAGTTGAAAAAACGTCTTGTCTGTAACTGATATAGGAAGGCATAACACTTATGTTAATGGGCCATTTCGCCGCTGTTCAGCCATGAATGTTGAATTCGGGATTTAAAAACATTTATCTTGCGGCATTTTCGAATTTTGAATTTGCAATTTTACGGTTGGCCTAGTTTTTTTCTTGAGTTGCTGTTGGTTTCTGATCAATGTGTTTATAGTGGAAATAGTAAGGAATATTAAGAGAACGATTTTATTAGAGTATAAGGCTTAATTCAATTTTTCGTTGTTTAGCCAGCTAAACAGTGGCAAATACAGCTGCTGTAACTATATCAGTTAGGTTTTCAGATTGTCTGATAATATTTCAATTCCCTTTGACACACAAGGCCAGTTTCATGAATAAGGTTTGAAGCTTAAGTCAAAAATGTGATCATTTGCTCCACACAACTATTTTTTAGCCTGAGTTTAACCACAAACTACCTGCATTTAGTTCTTAGCCTTCAAGTTAGTGTAAGGAAAACTAAGACCAATTGTACAACAGAAAGTATGGTAGTTTAAATCAGTAGTCGTCTTGGTGACTGTGAGCTGGTGAATAACATCTTAAGAAGCTGAAATAGGTCACTGTGACTAGCAACTCAGCGAACCAGTCTCAACCTGTAACAAACTACGAGTTCTTCTCAAGCCATTTTCTAATTTGAGTTAGGAACATCGTGAGACCAATTTTATAAAAATGGTAACTTGTCCATATCCAAACCGACAAAGCTTTTTGAGGTATTGCAAGTATACAAAATGATCGTGTAAAAATCTAACAAATACCACAGAAGGCAACTTAACTATGTAACCTATGTAAAAATTTGTCTACTTGAAACAACCTAATGAACATTTTTTTTCTAATCTTCGGGTGTATGCAATGTTAACGGCACAGAGAAGCCAGATAAAATCAAGGAAAACCTAACTGAGACAGGAAGTTGATTTACTGAATTGAGGAGAAATTGATTTGAAGTTCTCATTCCTAGTTTCTCTCCAGTCACTTGCTAAGAACAGATTTTGACTTGGGGAAATATGCATTAATTTTGACACTTTACTTGTGAGGTTCAGACTGTAACTGCCAAAACTTACTGTTGTATCTTGGTAGTTAACTCATCACAGGTTTCCCGTCAGCCCTAGTTCAGCCAAGTATCCACGTGGCAGAAGTGGTGAGAAAATGTTGCTCTGGGCATGTGCTGCGGGAGGTAACTGACCCTACAAGCCGTGGTGTACTTACTGATGAAGTGGTCTCTACCAATAATAACTTTCTGTGATTTTGCAGCCTTTAATTTATTTAGCTAAACATCCCCGTTGTTGATTAATGTCTTACTCAGGGCTTAGAATTTCCCCTTTTACGGTAAAGTCGCGTGATTTTCGGACACTGAAAATTAATTCCAATAGAAAAAATTCATTCTTGGACGAATCTCGCGAAATATCATTTTGTGGTGTCCGAATTTGGCGAACCTCCAAATTTGGGTTTCCGCTAGTGTCCGAATTTCGTGGGTGTACATTATTTCGATGAGCGGTCGTAGCATCAACAATGCTGGCTCGGTCATTTGATAGCAGTATAATTGCAGGTAAATGAGACTCAAATGGTCTGAGCGATTAATTTTTGAAAATCTGGCTTTCCCAATAAGAAATGTGCGCCGTCGACGCACAAAGACCGTTCCCAACAAGTGTTGGTTCTTCTTTTCAAAGATGTGCTTTCTCAATATGAAATATTCGGCTTGCATTGCCGATGCTCAAAAACCGTTCTCCGCAAGTGACGGAATCTTTTCAAAACTGCGCTATCCCACTTGAAATATCGGGCTGCGTTGCGAAGAGTCTTCCTGGTGACAAATATGGGCTTTTCAATGAGTGGGTCTGGTTTGCGTTGTTGACGCACATGAAACGTTAGACAACCGATTCTCTTTTGTAAAAATGCGTTTTCTCAATAACAAAAATGTCGAGTTTGCGCTGTGAACGCATGGTTTCCCAATAAAATGCTGGAATTGCGTATTCGGCGCACAAAGAGGGTTCCCGACCATCAAAACATGCGCTTTCTCAATTTTAACGAATTTTGCATTAAACGTAACAGTAATGGATGTGGGAACGAGTTCAATGAAGAAAGTGACGAACAATGACAAGAACATAGCATATATTTATGTTTGTTAAACGTATCCATGCATTGTCTGCTGGTTACAAACCG
>NMRA01000688.1:74362-118698 GCA_002633005.1 Phoronis australis
CTTTCATAAATCCCAGCTTGGAGTACAAGTCGTCAACCCTAGTGTCCCTAATTTTAGTACCCAGGATAGCCCTGGCGGCTCTATTTTGGATTACTTGGACTTTGTTTACAAGTGTGTCACTAGTGTGCCCCCAAACCGGTAAACAATAATCAATATGAGGCTGAATAATACAATGGTAAAGGGTCTTAAGGGTACAGACATTAACAAATTTGCCTAGACGTTTAAGTACACCAATTTTCTTTGATAATTTCTTTGTGATATGATCAAGCACCCAAATACTAATAGCATTTCTTCCGTTTTACATAGACAAATGACTAAACGTCTGTGGACACTAAAGGGTTAAGTTAGTCCATCACAAATTAGGAGCAATTTGTTTACCTATTACCTCAATTTTAGTTTAATTTCACTCACATGGTAGTCTTCCCAGAGGATCCAAAGTTGTCTGGGCTACCCATCCATTGAACTGCATTGCTACATTTCTTTGTCATGACACACAATGCTTCTTTACACAATGTTTTTGTCATAACTGTAGACATCTTAATAATATAGACCGGGCACAGGCGCTACTGCAGCTGGCAACTTGATGCCATATTGGTGGAGAGTGCTACTAGTCACGTGACACGGTTAATCGCCGTGTAAACAAACGGGGCAAATTGCCCTTTTCAAAGCATGATATCTAACACATAACGAGGCGGGAGAGTGTGATTTTTTCCAGGAACACAAAAAACATGTGCAGCAGCACTTACATGCGTTTTTTAAAAGTCAGTCAGTCGATAGGGAAAATATCAAACTAATAGAAGATAACAACCATCTGCAGATTCTCGAGTGGCCTGAGCGGCTGCAGGCTTGTCAATCCACTGCAAGCGTTTTATTTTTTCGTTTCTCAAGAGAAACCAGTAAGGTCGCGCAAATTTAACATTTAATTCGTGTCGTTTGATGCAAATACATTATCCAAGAGACATGCTGCTCACTTGGGACCTACTTTCGTGGTGCCCAATAGGAGCCTTTTCAGTATTGAAAAATGAGCGCGGGTAACTTTCTAAAATTAAAATGCGACCCGTGTCGCTTTTAATGGGGGTCTAAATTTAATGTGAACTACTGTGAAAACTGGCCTCATTATGGTCATGTAAATAAATGACACTGAGGTTTTTAAAGTTCATTAGGGCGTTCTCCCATTCAGTGACTTCACCAGGCATACAGCGGTTGTGAGCGTGTGATAACATCTAGCTCCTTTGTTAACTGCGGAGCACAGTCTTTTGTCTGGTATGACAACATGCAGGTCAGTTATCTTATTACCGATCACATGTGAACACAGTCGAACCCAGTGCGTTGGTAGTTCCGACAGAATAGATTATCTTGTCTTCGATTGTAGCTTAACAGCACATACCAATGAGGCTTTAATACACGATCTTATCAGAGATTAGAGCAATTATCAACAAAAGAGCTGACCCTCCCACCCCTATTTGCCAGACTGAACTTAACCAGTCGTCATTGTAAGATATTGGCTACAGTGCATGGATGGCGCACCACAGGGGGACTGGGGGAGAGCTATAGCCCACACGTTTTTAATGCTGCGCCACCCATGCAGCGGTCATCTGCCCAACTTGTGCTATATAACCTAAGAACTTAGACTTAATAGGAGAATGCCGAAATGTAAAAAGCAAAGAACACAGACCCAGATCCTTTCCTCGTTCGAGATTGCCAACATAAAAATATTCTTCTTTCAAACAGAATTTTTCTCTCACNAAATCACAAAGAGACCAGCCCCTCTCCCACACATTATTTCGAACCATTCCTATCCATTCCCGTCCTTAATCTGCTAAAGCTACTGCATGTCCCTCAGCCGAGAAATTTAAAATAAATTCTTCTCTCACGCACGCTTGGCCTTCTCACGGTATCAAATTTGACTTTGATAGTAAAAACACTTTGCTGCGATCGGAAGATTCTTAACATGTGGCCAAGTATTTTGGATTAGTCTTCATGCAGTTCAGTAGTCAGATATATCCTGACATGAGCAGTGCAGAAATGACCAGTTGCCAATTTGGGCAACTGAACGAAAGACTGTTCGAAAAATAGTGATTGTTTTCTCTTCATCTCAACTCCCACACACCATATTCCGCCGTTCAGTATATTCACTCTCTAATTGCGGCATATATTGTAAACGCAAGATTTCCATTGCTGGGCGCCAACTACTCACAGGTGACCCCCAGACCTAAGCATCCGCGTATCGAACATTGTTGAAAGATCGCCAGTTGCGGCTAACATATCTGCTTATCCCAACTCCATGTTGCGGGGGAGACGTTGAATAATCACGAGACAGGTTTTCACGGATGTGAGGTCATTTTTTATGGGCTGAAAATTCCTCACATTAAATTTAGACCTAGTGAAAAAACTAACCGGGTCATTTTTCACGAGGTCATTATTTAATGCTACACCGGCTCGGTTGGGTACATTTCCATTCGGTTTCGAGTAGGAAATTCTGTATTTTGGGTATACAATAGGTCGGGTGTGCAATTCAGTCGTACAGTTTTGATATTTTTGTTACTATGCACTTTACTTTTTTGCCCAAGTTTTGAGTCACAAAACAAAGAGCTCGTAAGCGAGCAGTACAAATCTACAGAATTTCCAATATAAGCTTCAACATAAGTACAGATTTTGCAGGGATTTGTTTGTTTTGATACAACAGAAAATATCTGATTTTGGAATACATATTAAGAAACAAGTTTTTAAAGCAGTATATATATCAATAGAGAATACATTGTTCATTTAGATGTACTGATTTGGATGGCTGGCGAGAAAGTTCGGGGACGATATTTTTCAGTACGAGTAAAAACATATGATTGTCATTAATACCAAATATTTAAAGTACAATTAACAAGCAGTATCATCATTAGATAACAGCATATACTAGTCAAAAGTTATCTTTTTAATTAACCATATATGGTCTCAATCACCAACTATGGAAACAATGCATAGTCGCTCCACTTAAACTGTGGTGGCAGAACATAAAAACCTTGTGGTAGTACCACTAAACTCCATGGCCGAACCAAAAAACCCTTGACTCAATGGCAGGACCAAAACACGAGCTGCAGGCATAACAGGCCCCCCAGGATTTTCTGATTGATGTCGTGGGGCTCCCAGTGTTTTCCGCCATTTTTGTCCTGTGTAACACTCTCCAATATAGTGTCGTTGACAACACGAGCTTCATGTATCTGAGTGGCACGCGCCCGGTCTAAGTGATTCTATGGTCATAACATACAATGTTTATTTGTCATAACACTCAGTGTTTCTTTGTAGTTTTCTCAATTCTGGCACAGCAACTTGAAAGGTTTCACTCATTTCACACTGACAAAGCTTGCCATGTCTGCCACGTGTTTTTGTACAAATTTTATCCTAACAATTGAAATTCAGTAATTTTCAATCTTTGCATTATTTCTATCTTGAAGTAATTTGAAGTTTGGTGCAAATGGGCTGATAATTTTTTTTTTCTGAATCTAACTTTTCTTCCAAATTGTCTCGGATGGAAAATTTCCATTTGGCTAGTTGATTAGGAGTAAATTATTGAAAATGACTGGATCTTACTATTAGAGCATAATTAGATTTTTTATTCTTTCTTCACCATGTTTACCAACTATTGTATAATGTTTAAATTCAAGGTAAAATTGATTTTATGTCGTACACACCTTTCCAGGGAGGCCTAAAACTCCTGCACTTTTTGTCAAATTTAGCTGATGAACTATTAGTCACAAAAGTAACGTAATTGTGAATTTGTTGCCAGTGTTACTGAAAATCTCACCAATTTCGGACTAAGATAATTGCCAAAATAGCATTTCCTTCATTGTTCAAGGGCTTTGGACATTGTTTTGAATATTCCCAATTTTTTAAGATGTTGCCTGATGGTAGCTAGGTTTCAGAACATAATAAGCCAAAGCATCATTTTGGCACAATGTTTCACTTATGAAAAATGAAATAATAAAAGTTCCACCTGTGTGTCCTAAAATTATGGTGTTTTGTCGTAGTTTCTCTTCCCACCACCAAAATGCTTTGAAGTAAACCAAAATGTAGCCATGACCACCTTCTGCACCAGTCTATTGAAATAATATTAATCAGGTAGGAAATACCTCTTTTTACAATTCTTTAGAGTCTAATTCATCAGTTGACTTTTTTTTAATGTTTCCATGGAAGTACCTTACCAACTCATTTTACACACTTAAAAATACTTGCCTTCTATGTGTGACTTGTCAACCACTTGATTATTCAGGTGACTGTGAGACGACTTCAATACCTTGTTGGAAGTTGTGGAAGAAACGAAAAGTGAAACTGTTCTGCAAAAGTCCATTGTTCTGCTGTCAAATGCTCTAAATAATTTACACTCACATCTGAAACTAGCTTACTTTGGATATAAACTCGCTTCTGTCTTCTCCATAAATAACTTAGTTCTGAAGGAGAAGACTAATGCCCCGATGCGAAATAAGCTCATTGTCAATGTAATTAATTTGCATGACACTTCTCAGTGTTCTCTTTTTGAACCTGTGCACATTAAGGTCCATTGAACTCACTTTTCGGGTCAGGTCATAGTGATTTGGGTGTGAATTTTATGTAGCATGTTTCGACCAATAAATACTCGAATCCCGAAATCAGGTAATTAACATGTCGTCAGATAATGTTTGCTGGTGTTCTAATTTGACAACTGATTAGCTGGTGGGGTTGTTTTTGATATGAAATTGGTGATTTTAAAGAAGAATGCTACCCGATTTAATTTGTTTTGCCATCTTAATCGGTCTATATCCACATCACTTCGCGTACTGTCGATCTCACCTCGCCGAAAGGTGTCGCCTTAGCCTGTGAGGAAGGTGAGTACACGACACTTTGACGTCAGTGGTTCTTCAGCTGAGTTTGTGCCTCTATGGTGTGACATGTAATTCCCACTTTTGCGAAACATGAAGCTGCAAGGAAAATGGGAACATCATTTTTTCTCGATTTCCTCGAGAACCCGAAATGCTTCGAAAGTGTCTCGCTGCAATAAAGAGTGAAAAGTATGCCCTTAATACCAAGTATGAGGCCTTGAAATATGTCCCACACTATCAATCAAGAGACTAAATGTCCACTACAGGACTTCTGCAGATTCTGTAAACAAAAATTGCCGGGCCCTCGAATGGTGCCTGTGCCTTCTGAGAGGGGAATATTTTGGGGTGAGGGGGAAATTCTACCTCCTGATCGTCATCAATACCAGCCTCAACCCGTTGCACAGGCTCTGCCTCAAGTAACCATTGTCCTCTTTCAACCTGGAGGGGATTTTTTCAATCACTTGAGGGCACTTTTTGGACGTCACCAGCGGATTTTCGTGCGATTTTTCTGAGAGGAATGGATTGTCCATTCAACTGCTGAATAATTCAGCCCCAATATCAAGAGATTGAGGTCCCTGGATTGACTTGATACAATGTATGGTCTTAGTTCTTGGGTTGCTTTTGGGATGGGGGTCACTCATCCTCTGTTATACATGATGAGCAGAAGTCTATTTTGTCTACATCCTCTGTGAGTACTGGCTTTTTGTCTCAAACAGAAGTGAACACTCCCACCTCAGACTAGTTTGTGAAAGACAATTTGGAAAAGGGATAGTTTTACAGTCACTCACTGCCACGGTATTTTTCAGGGCGTTTTACTATGGTCACTTTTAGCGGAATGCTATTGAATTTTTATGCGCCCACATATTATATGTGGACGCATTATGCCGTTATCTCTGTCCGTCCGTCCGGGCGCCGTCCGGCGTCCGCTGCTTTATCTCCAAAACCCTTTGACATACGTTCATGAAATTTGGCACATATGTTCCATTCATGAATGGGACGGCATGTGCAAACTTTCGTACGGATCCGACTACCGGTGTGCCCCCTAGTGGCAATTTTAGATTTTTACGCTTACCTTTGTATCATCAAAAGTCCTGAACGGATTTTCATGAAATTTGGTATGTAGGCACCTATTAGTGAGATGACGCTATCCTGCCGTTTTCAGATGGATTCGACATAGTTTGCGCCACGTAGTGGCCATTTTTAGTGTTTTCGAGTCTGTTTTTGTGCGTCCACCCCTCTATCAACCAAACCGCTCAAAGGATGATTTTAAAAATTGGCATGTATATGCTTACTATGTAGAGGACGGTTGACGATGATTTTCCGACGATTTCGACCACTGTGGCGCCTCCTAGTGGCAGTTTTGTTTTTTTTTTGCGCCTATGGATGTATCTCCTAAACCGTTCGCAGGATCTTTACGAAATTTAATAAGTGTATTTATATTATGTTAACAACAGACGATGACGACATTTGGACGGATCCGCCTACCAGTGGCAATTTTATTTTTTTGCGTTTACCTCTGTATCTTCACAAGTCCTTAACGGATTTTCGTGAAATTTGGTATGTCGGCACCTATTAGTGCGATGACGCTATCCTCCCGTTTTCGGATGGATTCGACCTAGTTTGCGACACCCAGTGGCCATTTTTACTGTTTTTGAGTCTGTTTTTTGGCGTCCACCCCTCTGTCAACCAAACCGCTATAAGTATGATTGTGAAAATTGGCATGTATGTTCTTACTATGAAGAGGACGGTTGACGCTGAATTTCCCATGACTTTGATTACTGTGGCGCCTCCTAGTGGCAGTTTTTTTTTGCGCCCATGGCTGTATCTCCCAAACCATTTACAGGATCTTTACTAAATTTAGCAAGTGTATTTATGTGATGTTGACAACGGACGATGACGACTTTAGGATGATTCTGACTACCGGTATGCCTCTAGTGGCAATTTTTAGTATTTTACATTGACCTCTGTATTTTCATAGGTCGTCAGGTGTATACTTTGTGTTACTTCGTGACTATGAAGGAAAAGTTCCAAGTAGAAATTTGTTTCTGGCATTCTAATGCTGTGCTATGTTGGTAAATTTCTACTTGGAACTATGTTTCTGTGGTGCTTTAAGCAACTGATGTATAAGGATGTGCTTGTATTATGAAGATCACTCACATTTTGCCCCTAGCCTATTGAGGAGACAATGATCATGCTTTTCCATTTTGCAAAGTACAACATACTACATATATGCCCTCTACTGGCCACTTTATGGTACCAATAAACAACCCTAGAAGGATACCGTATGTGGTGCAATTTTGGGCGCATTTCAACGCTCTGCGTTGCTCTTGTTTCAGGTGTGTTCATGTTAAGTATGAAAATCACCTCTAGGTTTGGGATATCCTACTCAGAACAATGGCTCTTTCTTGTAAACAAAAAGATTCACTTTAGAGCTGTGAAAAAAGTGCAACCACACACCTTGCACCAATGTTTGTCATCTCAGCTGCAATCACTGCCTTTAAATGACCACAGTATGACCACTGTATGAATCAGTGCAGTAGAAAGGTTTGTTCCCTCCATGCACACGTATGAGATTTAACTCTGTAATACCTCAAAAGATGCCATAACAGACAAGTGCCCCCTCCCCCCACTCTCAAAAGCCAGTTTCAAATGGGCTTGACATCCCATATAGGAATGAACTGGAAAGTACAAAGACTCAAAATGATGGAATAGCGCACTTACTTTGTTATTTAATGCCAGCATGCCCACTGTTCTTCAGTACGTTTCAACATAGTTTGATTATAGTTATTAACAAATATCCAAAGAGTGGCTAAAACTTGATGTCTGAAATAAGTGTGTGTAAGACACTTGGCCAAAGAATTTGTACTTGTATGAGGCAAAACAGAGTACATCGTCTAAGGTAAGTTCAGTATTTCAAACAGCAATGCTTTTGCTTCACAATTTACAATGCACAGTACATTTAGTACCCATTCCAAAATAGTCACAGCAGAATAACAATCGCGTTCTCAAGTCAACAAGTAAAGTGTCGCTCTCAATGTGGTGAAGATCCAACTGAACAAGTACACAGAATCCAATGTATCAAGATTAGCTATCGGCGAATGGTGATCCCTGCTTCCTGAGAGTATTCATTTCAGTCATGGCTGAATCCCAGCAACATTGCTGCATGGATACTGTTTGGGAAGTTAGGCAAACTACTTGAGCTAACTTACACATATTAAATGCACATTGAAAATATTTCTGAATGTCGGCAGAAGATCAAGTGCACTTATCACTTTCTAATTATGAGAAGTTCACAAGACCATACTAGCGACATCCACACCATTCTACTTTTAGGTTTGTGTGATGTACAGATTCCAAAAGTGTTAAGGCCTACACTGAGCAGGTACATATTTCTAAATGCTGAGTGAGTGCTGACATAAGTTCAGCCTTCCACTTTCCAAATTTGGTAGTAAATGCACAACTGTTTGCAAGTGTCTTTTAGATCAACTACCGTAAACGTTCAGGTTAATGCCCTGAGCGGTTAAATTGGCAAACCCAAAAAATCGGGGGTGGGTGGTTAACCGAACATGGGCGCTTACATCGTGATTTAAGTCCCCACACGACACACGTACTCAGAAAGCGTAGCACTTTTTTTTAGAGCTTCATCATCACGTTGCCAAATGACGGTAAAAATTTCATAACAGCGGATGATCCCAACAAAGGTTCTGTTGCCCTCAAATTAGTCATTCACAATTAAATTTACAAAATTGCTAAGTAATATACCCGTGCCATCCTGCCGTCTTGTTAGTTTGTTAGAACTGTATTTCGCAGACGACCAGTGACCACGCAGCGCTCCTGGACTTGGATTGCAACCAGTGACACCGCAAAAATGCGCGCGTGCAAGCTTGGATTGCAACTATTTCAAGATGTGACCTTGCTAAAGTGCGCGCGTGCAAGCTTCACGTGTTGCAGAGGTCACAGCTGACACCAAGGTTACAGTCCCGTGGTAGCTATTAAGTTCCGAGTCAGATAGCAGTTTTAAAATTAGTTGCAATTAAGTTTGAAAAACTAACTGACAGGTGTGTTTTGTGTTTGGGATGATTATAGTCAACACTCTGTGACTCAATAACATTTTCACTGCGAACCATACTCTGCAAAGAAGTAAGACATTGGACTCGGGGGGGGGGGGGGGGGGNGGGGGGGGACACGAGCCAGAGTCGTTAATCAAGAAGAAAACTTCGAACCACGGCATAAATAGTGATAAAACGTAACAAAACAGCGATGTTTCAATTCATTCTTAAACGACAACCTTACTCAACTTCGTGGTGGAATACACATTTATTTTACATACAAGATGTCCAGATTATATCCTATTATAATATCACCTATGCTATAGCACTGCAGCACTGGTCGGTCCCACTGTTTGTGCGCAATGTCCCGGCAGGCAATCTTGACTTGGAAAGGCCGTCAAGTAATATAACGGCTTCTTTTAATATGCGGCTCGTTTTTAATGGCCAAAGATAGCGTCGGGATTCAGCACGCATGTACGGCCTACGTATGAGTAACCTGTCAATCACGTGTTGGTGTCATGGTAACATGCACTCAGTGTGGGAACTTACGCATGGACACCACTACAAAGTCACACATCAAAAGAGAACAGCGACAGTCCTGAGTAAAAGAAACTGGCATGAGTTTGTGCTTTTAAGCTGTTGTTAGGAAAGACCCAGTGCGCTACGATATTCCTCTGTTCCAATATCCCCCAAGACTGCGATGTCAAGTCTGCTTCGATATTTTCCGGCTCGATGTTCCCAAGGCCCGAGTGTGCCATGCCCGTAGCTAGCTGCGTGTATCTCCTACCAACTATCGCTAGTTTTCAGTCAATCTGCATCGTAGATATTTTAGGCTCGAATGGTAAGAACTTTGTTCAGGCTGAAACTGGCCAATGTAGAAATAAAGTTATTCTGGATGGCTAAAAAGGGAACATTGAAGCAAAAATTCACACAGTCAGGCGGGGATTGACGCAAGAAATCGTTATAAAGAACAGCCAGCGACATTAGTTAAATCTGCTAATGCCAGTTTGACTGAGGTGCAATAAGCGAAAAACAAAATTTGACTAGAAGTTTTTTATTACTTCACGATGAAACACAAACATACAGTTAACGTATTGCCAACCTTTGAACACAGAAATCGAGAGGCAGCAAATCGGTAACCCAGTGAGGAACACTGTCCCTTTGGTCGCCACTGACACATCCTTGATAACCTGGCAATAACATTCATTTGACATCTTTCCATGAGTTATGGGAATTAATTCTTCAAAGTGTGAGAGCTTCCCACCTAACGAGAATTTGGAGGATTGACAAAACCATTGTCATATTTCTCTGGCCCAGTTATTTCAAATGTATATTTTATCTGGTGCACTGCTGACGGAAACTCAGCACGGCCGACAGCGTCGCTGAAAGCGGAGGTATTAACATCGGCGGGGTTCTTAAACTTTGCAAACCTGAGAAGAAAATGAAATGACAAAAACGTTCAAGTATTACATTTTGAAGTAAGTCCATGACCCGGGACAATAACTCATTACTTGTGTTGTTATTCACATTCATTTGCCAAACTGCCGTCCGGAGGCCCACCGTCGTTGCGCTCGTTGTGATCATCATCTGTATCTAAAAGTCAGGAATTGCGCGTTTTCCACCAGTAGGTGCAAAATCTTCAATCTTAACAAGTCGGGAATGGGCGCTTAACTGAGAGGTGGGTGCTTAACTGGAAATCTTGAAAAATCGCAGAGGAGCGGTTAATCAAGCAGTGTGTGGTTGAATCGAAAATCCACTAAGGTAGGGGGTGGGCGGTTAACTGAGCATGGGCGTTAACCCTAATGTTTACGGTAATTTTAGTTTCCCCAGGGCTTTGTGTTTCAGCATTCCACATAAATACTGTTCATTGAAAGTAACTGGATGTACAACACCAATTTCACGGTGCACATTCTCTCGAAGCTCCGACTTCCTGATAGCAATTTTATTCCCGTGGTCGTCCTCGTCTTCATCTTCAACAAAATCTTTTCATTTTTTCTGCAAATTCAATCAATAAAAAACTAACAATTTGCTTGGACGCCTGCCATTCACTTATGCAAAATTCGGCACGAATATGTCGCAAACACTCTGTTCAGGGTCAATTTTTTTACCCGACCTTTCACCATCATTATAGAGCTTGGCGATATATTCTCTTATCTCGGTTGACATTCTGGGCCTGCGTTTAACTTATTTCAAACCCCACCGTTTTTCTAGTACAGAGAACTGAAAAGCCTCTTGAACCTTTTGCACACTTGCATCTGAAATAATAACTATAATCTAAAAGTAGGATCTATATCTCTGAATTCAAAAGTTCTCACATTCACCATAGTATTCACAAACACAAACTGTCTCAGGGACATCTTATAGGAAATGAGATGCGAACTTATGCTAAAACAGATTTATTTTTCCTCATATTCTCATTTGCAAGAAGAACTAGTATTTCATCAACAATAGAAAAAGTGTTTCAAGTGTAACAACAAATACTGAATTTTATAGCTGTCATAATTAGTTATGTTTGTTTCAATTGTTGGCTGAAGCTCTCTTTTCTAACTTCCTGGGTGAGAATTTGACACGTTTGACACGCTCTAAAAACGTGGAGTATTGGAACGCTCTAAAAACGTGTCGAACGTGTAAAACGTGATGTGTCAAACGTGTAAAATGTAGCATGTCAAACGTGTCAAGAACGTGTCAAAAACGTGTAATTTTCGTTCCAATACTCCACGTTTGACACGCTTAGCGTGTCAAACGTGGCGATAAGCGTGTAAAACGTAGCGATAGCGTGTCGAATGTGGCTTGCCAAAACGTGGCAAAAACGTGGCACTTTTGACACCCTAGCATGTCAAACGTGGCGCTTTTGACACGCTAGCCTGTAATCTGTGTCATTGCCATGGTAGCGACCCTACATTTAGCCTGAGGCCGTGTACAAGCCATAATGTTCTTGTTTATAGCAGCTAACCATCCACCATGGGAATCCATACTGAAAGCAAATGTATAAAGGGATTTCTTCTTTAAGTCACAGTTTATTGTTACTGTTGATGTAAATAATCCAAAATGTGATAATGATATAGAATCATTAAAACGATAATGTAACTATCCAACTCTTACCACATACTGTTGTCACTAAATTTCATTTCATCTAGAATAACATTAACACAGAAATAAGAAAATGGTTCAACATACAAATTTGAAGTGCTTAAGCTGCTATATATATGCATATAAGTCTAAGCTTTTGAGTCAGGCCAGTTGCTTGAAAACAGTTTATGAAGTAAAGAACAGACGCACTTTGTAACATCTTTGAATTACCAAGAGTGATTCAACATTTGTCATAACATTGAGTTCATGTTGATTTTGCAGCCCAAACCTCTAAACACAATGTCTTATCCTCATTCAAGCTGACACAAAATGTGAGTTGATCCAATAACAACAATATTATGAATTGATATACTACTGAAGATGAGAGGCGTTCCAACTTCATATATTAACTGCGTAGTCAACAGTTTCTACTGACTCTTGTTTTCTGTTACAATCAAACTTACCTGTAAAAAGAAGGACCATTTGCAAGAAAAGTTTATCAAGCCACTGTCAACCAGAGTATATACATACTAAACTTCTGTTAGAGCTGCACCACACTCGAAAACCATACTTCATAAGTGCTCTCCTGAGAGGACTGCACTCTCTGACAGCTAAACCAACTCTAACTCAGTATTTGGATATTTCAATAGGCAGTGAAAACTTTTGTTGCAAACTCTTTGATGTTATTGAGGGAACATGTTTAATCATTCAAATTGGGTGATTACCTCCCAGTGGCCTTTTCAGAACTGCCAAGCCTATTTAAATTGTATCTTTATTGAAGAGTTCTATCATATTTTACACGTTCGACACGCTAGCGTGTCAAAATTTTACACGTTCGACACGCTAGCGTGTCAAAATTTTACACGTTTGACACCGTAGCGTGTCACATTTTACACGTTTGATATGCTAGCGTGTCAAACTTTACACGTTTGACACGTTAACGTGGCAAACTTTACACGTTTGACACGCTAACGTGGCAAATTTTACACGTTTGACACGCTAGCGTGTCAAATTTTACACGTTTGACACGCTAACGTGGCAAATTTTACACGTTTGACACGCTAACGTGGCAAATTTTACACGTTTGACACGCTAACGTGGCAAATTTTACACGTTTGACACGCTAGCGTGTCATGTTTTTACACGTTTTACACGTTAACATGGCAATTTTGACACGTATTACACGTTTTTTTACACGTCTGACACGTTTGACACGCTCAAAAGCATGTCAAACGTGTAAAATTCTCACCCGGGTTAAAGGGAATTGGAAAAAATTAGGCTCGTACCTCCTGATGTAAGTCCAGAGATGACTGCAGCCTACTTCTTACGAATAGCATCATTAGACAGTGATTTCTTCTGATGAGTCTTTTTCATGCCGTCCCACTGCTTAATGGGCTTCTAACCCATCATGACCCTGTGTCTCAAAAGGAATTTTATTAATACAACTTAAGAGATTAAATAGCCTTTTGTATACCTGTTGCTTACAAACAAGCCTAAAATTAAAATACATTTTTCCATTATCGGGTTTGTACGTAATGGGTGGAAGACCGTCTCCGCCGTTGTTGTTTTTACAATTGCGATACTGATGAGTTGTGAGGAAAGTCCACGGAGAGCCGCCTTTTTCAGACATGAAAAGGTGCATTTGTGGAAACTGTGGTAAGAACAACTTGACAGAACGTCTCTGTTCAAATTTCCTAAATTCATGAAAGTTGCACAGAAATGGTATCAGTTTGTATGCCGCATGAGAGTGTGGAATCTCAGTGTGGAGCATGCAATTCAGTCGGGAGCCACACTTTGTTCGGCACATTTCAAAGAATCATGTTTCAACCTTGCACAAAAGCGGCGTTGTGATGAAAGCCTCGCTACCTTGTAAGTGCATTTGCAAATTTTTATTAGTAACGAACAAACTGCATCCATTCTAGGGTGAGTGATGCCAAGCCTTCGACCCAGGCCCAGATCCACTGCTGCTACACCTAGGCTTGTGCACTGTGTTTAGACTGTGCTCATTCCATCATGGCAATAGTGAATACAAGTAACCAAGGTTTATTGTTGCCTTTGTCAGTGATTAGTAAGTGTCTATTTTGTGAATGAATATTGACCACACCTTGGTTAAGTTGGTTGTGGCTTACTTATGTCTGCAACATTTCTCGTGCTTGGGTCGAGTTCATATGGCCTCAAAGCCGATGAAAGTTCGCTAAGTGGGAAATTGAATGTGTTGTCCGATTCTCCAAGTACTTGAATGTAATGCCTGTATCCACTCTATGCTCGGCTGCCTATCACCGGGTGGTCAATAGGTTAATCTGTTGTTGAGATTGTGACTGAGGTTTAAAATTTAGTTGATGTAAATAAACTAAGACCAGAACTTTTGTTTTCCAAATATTTTCCTTATCAGATGAAAACTTTCTGATGATCTTGATTTTAAATATAATTGCAAACTGAAATTGTTGTCGGGCAATACGATATAATTCATATAACAAAAACTCAATGCAAAGTCAATATTTTTTTTAAATTATTTTGAAATTTAAAAGTAATATTCAAATATTGTAAATTAGTGTAGTAAAAACATTAACTGATTTTGCAGCTCTTGGCAACCTGAGACATTACCTGCTTAATTAAGAAAACAAAATATCGTTAGTCATGGCACCTGAGTCGGCCAAAAAGTCGCTGAGGGAAAGGAAAAAGTGCAAGCTGTGCATTTACGAATGCTTGTCCAATTTTCCAGAAGAATATTGTGGGTGATGTGATTCAGTAAGCCTAAATAATAGAAACAATTTGTTGGCTTAGAATAATGATGTTAAATTAAATTTTAAATTAATGACTTTATTGTTATAATAAAGGCTATAGGCCCATTGTACAAAAGAACAACGTGTTACATACTTAAGAGTACAGCAATCTATAAGGGCGTCAAAAAGCATAAAATACATTATTTACATTGGTTAACTAATTTAGCAGCATCACTTGTTGATATTAATCTGTTGAACTCGAAAAAAGACGGAAAATTCCAGTAATTTTATTACTTCAATATCATTTTTTCTCAATTCAGAATATTTGTCACAGCTTAGAAGGAAATGGTATTGACATCTTCTATTACATCGGGGCAGGAGGACACACTGTTTGCCCTATCCAAATTCAAGTGCCTGCCTACTTCAAGCAGGAGACTGGCTAGAGCACCAAAAAGTTTTCCAATTTGAATTCCATTTTAAATTTATTATAAAAACATAGTTTAGGATTACTCTCAACAGTTTGTCTCCATCCTTGCAAATAGCAATCCCTTATTCGCTGTCTAAAAATTAGCAGAAAAGTATTTTCACATACAACGCTTTGATTTAACCAAACTTCTTGGAATCCATAATTTGACTATAAGTCTAACTGGTGTGACCCAATTTCGGGAGTGCCGATCATTTTGATCGTACAAGTTGTCGTAAGCTGCCCAGTTGAGCTACGATGAGGAGGCACTTTGAAAAGTTTGAACCAATACTTGATCATGGCAACATAGTACTTAGTGAATAATGGCAACTAACCACATTTGCTCAGTACAGCATTGTTTGAGCATGAATTAGCTACACCCAACACACGTTTACTTTTTCTAACTAGTTGTATTCTAATGTCAGCCCGATATTTCAGCTCCATAGCACAAGGTAGGGAAAATCATTTTATCAAATATCTCAAAAGCCACATGTGGTTGAAACATGGTCAAGCTTCTGTGTAGCTTGTCGACTGTAATAGTGACCTTCATGGCTTGGGCTGACAGGGTCTGAATAGTCCATGATAAATTTGGCGTGAACACAACACCAAGATATTTGTAACTGGAAACCACTGAGTTTTCACCTCCAAAATACCACATGTCGTAATTTATTAGGGGACCTCCGTTTCTAAACACCATAACTTTGGTCTTTACTAAATTTCCTGACAGAAGTTATCTAAAGCACACAGTTTAGTTAGATAGTAAGCACACAAGCCCATATCATCGGCACATGAATACTTTCTGTATCATAGACATTTTGAGGTAGAAAAATACCATCATCCTTACTAGAATGGATACATTCTACAAAATTATGTAAGCAAAGAGGGCTCAAATACAATGTCAAAGCAAAAGATGGCTTAACATACAACCTTGCCTAGTGCTTTTGTTTGTAGGTCTAGCCTGAAATGTGAGAATCACATTCTTGGTACTTTGTCTGGCAATGTCTATTAATCTGAAAATGAGACTATCAGTTAACGTTAACAATGCGCTGATACTTTCTCCGTTTTGAGTTCTTGCAGCCAATGGCGATAATAATTCCAGTGGCTATCAGCATTATTGCTGTGGCAGCTGATATGACGATGACCAGGTGACCATCACACACGAGCCAGTTGAGTTGGTAATGTTCAACTGGTGTATCAACTAAGTAGTCGGGAGAAGTGCAGTTACCAACAAACGCTACATTCACTTGGTTGTATTTACTTTTAAGCCATTCTCTGAACGAGCGAAGTTGACAGTTACAATTCAGTGGATTCTGTTCAAGCCTCAGAGTGGTCAAATTATCTAGGCCCAAGAATGTCTCGCCAGGGACGAATTTGATTTCGTTATTCTGCAGATTGACCTCCTGAAGATATATATGGCTCGAGAAGGTGTCTTCCTTTAGTTCACTAATATTGTTATTTATTAAGTACACGTGCATCAGTTGTTTCATTCTACTCAACTGTGGAATGTGGCTTACTTGTGTTTGTGACATGTCCAAGACACTAAGCTTGTCTAGTTGAAACTTTTCTAAGTCCAAATTCCGTAAGTCATTTTTGCTGATATTCAAGTGACGAAGTTGTGGCAGATGAAGGATGCCTTGCTCCTTGGCTTGTCTGTTAATGTTCTCTATGCAACTGGGGCACTTGGATATTGTCAGCATACCTAGCTTAGATGTGGTGTTGAAGCTTAAGCACACTTTGTACTGACATTTAAAGTTGTCAATGCGCAGTGTGCTCAGCCTCACTGTGTTTGTTATCTTCATATGTGCCCACTTGGGTAGCGTGTTGTCTGAAATATCCAGTACTTCAAGTATATTGGCATTCAAAATCAAGCTACTCTTTCTTTGGACTTCGTCCCAGCCAAAGATATTTCTCATGTATAAACGTTTAAGTGTTGACTTGTGATCTTTTAAGTATCGAAGTACTGTCCTCACACTGTTTCCTAAGTAGTTGTTGCTCAATGTGAGGTCTTCGAGCCTGAATAGGTTCCTCAATGCAGAACTTTCTATTTCTGCAATGCCAGCATGGTCAAGATCTAACTGTTTCAGACTTGGCAGTCCCTGAAAAGCACGCTTTTTCAGCTTTGGCAGCTCACAGTCAGTCAGGGAAAGTTTTTTCAATTTAGGGATGCTGAACAGCTTGAGTAGGTTGTCTGTAACTTGGGGAATGGCAGTACCCCAAAGGTGGAGGTGATCTATGGAAGCATTTTTTATGTCACTGAGTAGGTTTGCTATGGACTCATGCTTCAGAGGCTTGGTCTGATAGCCACCGATTTTCAGCTTTGAGAGAGTCACGTTCTGTGTTGTTGAAAAAAATCGAAATGCACTCGCATTGATTTTGGTGAGTGACTGTGATAAGTCGAGACTTAGTCTATGGATTCCTTGGTAAGTTGTGAAGTCGTTCTGTTCAATAGTTATACCTTTGTGATTTCGATTATTTTGTAAGTCGATATGAAGTTCTCTTAATTGCAGGACCTTGTCTGGTATTGTTAAGTTTTGCATGTTGTTGCAATTGAGAACTAGAGTTTTCAAGTTTGGAAAGTTAGATAGGTGTGGAATTTCTTTCATACCATTGTTACTTAAGTTAAGGAAGAGAACTGTCGGCATTGGTGGTAGACTTTGAAAGTCGATTGTTTCCATATATTGTGTGCTCACTGTGATGTTCTCAAGCTTTCTTTTTCCCATCAGCATTTTCTCAACGTTCAGTATGCGCCGTTGCCCTTTTTTGACATGAGAATGTGTTAAGATTTTCAGGTGCTTCAACTGCTGTAGTTTAGAGAAAGCATTATCTTCAAATCTGCTTCTTGCCTGCTGGACGAAGTAGACTTCAAGATTCAGTTCCTCCAGGTCTTCAACACCTTCAAACACCCTGTGGGTAATGTTTGTAGTCACACTACACAACGTCAATGACAAACTTCGAAGCTGCTTGAATCTTGCAAACATGCCATTTACCATCTTCAACACTTTACATGGTCTAGCCAGTCTCAACTGGTGGATGTGGCTGGGAAGGCCATTTAGCATTGCAGTGAAGTTGTGAAACGACTCGCACCTTTCATTGACATCGTTCTTAAAGGAGTAGCACCCAACAGCTGTATGGTATCTGTTGCAGAACATCAGCGGGCGGTAAGGGATTTCACAATCCTTGTCGCTAAGTGACGTAACTGTTGGTACGATGGCACTCATACACACCAATATTAGCAGAGGTAACACCTTCATGGCTCTTGATGAGCTATGCTGTGTTTGCTGAAAGAGAATAAGATTTTCTTTAAAATTTGTGATTGCCTGTTAATATGTTGCATGCATGCTTTAACTTGAATGGTTTAAAGTCATTTTGTTCATATTCACCATACGACTGTAATTAACATTAGTAAAATGTCTCTCGTAAATAACCAGGGATCTTCTTGTTTACGAAAATTTACACCAAAAGCAATTCCATTCCCTTTTTAACATTTCTAGCCTGCCACCCTGCATTCTGTGGGAGCGAAAATGTTCAAAAGGGACAATACTTCCAAATTGACAGGTTGACATGCAAACAAACAGTGTTAGTTTGCAAATAGACTGGTTATTTGGTTGATTATTGACAAACAGCTTATTTAGCGAACAAAAAAGTTAGTTGGGTTGAACAGACAGGTTGCTTGTCGAACAAATATGTAAGTTCTGACAAACAGACAGGTTAGTCGTCAGACAGACACAGTGATTGAACAGACAGGACAGAGGGCACTGTTGCAACTTGATAAGTTGTTGATGTCACGAAGTCATCGTATAGCATGAGCCTTGTTATGTGTTTAATGATTCTCGCAAGTTCTTTGTAGTGGTCTACAGAGAAAAGTTTCGTTCATCATGATAAAACTGTTCTCAATTTGTCATGGACCACTCTTCAAATAAGTTTATGTACTGTATTCGCCGTAATAACTGCCCAGGGCACTTAGAAAAGTTTGGTTCAGGGGGGCACTTATTATAACCCAAGCCGGTTGAAACCTGGTCTCGAAAACGGGTGAAATCGGAAGCTAAGATTCATCAAATTTGTGATCTGTGACGTATCTGTAATCTATGAAACACTTTCAACAAAACTGTGGTGCATTGCTGTCAAACTTTGCTGCTAAGTTACGATCATTTTACAGAAAATTGTGCTGAAATCCCAGGGCGAAAACTTGCCGACTGACTGCCTCGAAATCGCCGTCTTCGATATGGCGACTTCAATGCTTGAATAAAAATAGTTTTGACTCAAGCAAATGTCCTGAAATCATCATTAAGTTTTCTAAGTAGCGTCCCTAAGATTTTTTTTTGTTTTAAGTTCCCATAGAGTCTGGATTAACAGTAGGTTTAAGTACAAATCTATGCAACATCGTGCCATATACATGTATGATCGGCAACACAGCGAGAAAAATGTCTGGACAAACACACATGTTGTTGTTACGTGACGTTTGTTTTGAAGTTCGTCAGCGTTTGTCAGTAAGCGAGCGCGTGTGTGTCACCAGAGTTCATTTGCCAAAGCAGAGACCATCTTTTGGCCAGAGCCAAGCAATCTAACGACCTAGATGTGCATTAATTGTGTCTAAAGAAATTTGCACAAGCAGTAGGCCTAAACCAGAGCGTTTTTCATTCAGCACTTGCCGGTCTCATGTTCTAAAAACGTTCGACATTTGTCTCGGTAAGGCCCATATTAGTCGCTGTGTAGCTGGATGGGTATGTAATTATCTGACAGTTATTCTTCAGTGTAAGGGTGTGTAAGCATTCACTGTCAGTTGTCATTTTATCAGATATTCGGCTTAAAAACACCAATTATGGTTAATCAAACAATCCATCTCAAAAATAACGCAAACGTGTTTTATAGTATTAGAAATTGTCAATATTCAATTCTTACCGGTGCTATGCTACCCGTTTCATGAATGGATAGTTACCAACTAATGTCTTTGATGACAGGTTTATGTATGTAGCGCGTGCTTCCTGGCCACGAGCGTTTAACACCGAGTTATTTTTATTCATGAGACAGTCGATGTGTCTGACCATAGTGGGACACGGTCGTCGCGAAAGTACCAACGTTGTTGCGTTCTTTTTGAAGCGCTGCGTTACTTTGAAGTGTATAGTCACGGCTAAATACAAACGTAGCAGTGCCGCTGGTGGTCTAGAAGACCCATGCAAAAAATTTTTGATTAATTGAAGATGTTACTCTAACCGAGGTTTAGGACTGTAGGTACGTCATTGTTTGCATGTACACGTTCATGGACTGGGCGCTTATTTCAGCAAAGTCTGAAAACGCGTGGGGGGCACTTATATGGGCATGGGCAGTTATTACTGCGAATACGGTAATCCTGATTCGTTTGTTTGTTGAAATGGTGGTTGATAAATTACAAATACTAGAACTGATTACAAGCCTTCAAAGCTTGATTTGACCACGCCACTCAAATAATTGTCCTTCAATAATTTCTGACATGCTGCCATGATGGATCTTATTTGCTTTTGTGATACATGTTTTACTGGTACAAGTTGACATTTTATAATGGTCTGTAAATTACGTCAGCACTCAATGGAGTTCACCACATCTTCACATCTTCATCAAATTTGATGAAATTTGAGACTTTGTTATCTAGTATTGTATTTGCTGTACTGTAGCAAATTTATATACTGTATATACAAAACATTTTTATTTTAGGTTTTAAAAAGCATCATATTATACCACTTCAATCATTCGTCTGTCTTTTTCTCAGTGTTTATAAAATGCCATAGAAAATATAATAGCCTCAGAATTATTCAAGTATGAATCTGTGTCGCAACCATTTTTCTCAAGGCGTCAAGATGTCACTTGATTGAATTTTGCAGTCATTTAATTTCATACTTGTTGTGAGAATCCATATTTATTTACAAAAACTGCAAAAATGCAGATTCGTTCAATACTTTGACATAGTACCCACAGAGCCTTCACATGATTTTGTTTCATATTAAATTATCAAGATATACTTAGTACTGTCTTGCTGAAATTTTGGTACTGAAATACTTGTCAGTGTTAAAATATTTGACATTTATTAGTTTCATGTGCGTTGCACTTGCATTGTCGGATTTATATAATAAGTGGAACATTTTAGCTCCGAGCATGGCTAATAGCTAAAACAATTGTTGATTTAGTTGTGCAATGAATTGAGCAGGGAATGAAATTTAAAAAGTTTGCAGAAATGGCTTCATATGATGTTTTGTCTGTGATAAATTTATGGTATCCTTATTGTGTTTTCTTACCAGGACTATTGTCCAGTTTTCTCCTTTTACCTCACAATTGATTTGTTCTATGTAAAAATAAGGGTATAAGAGAAGGTGAATGAACTGTACAAGTTTGCAATCCATCACCATTGTTTTATCTCATGTTGCATACAGTAGTTTTCAACAAAAATTGGAAAATTTCGAAATTTGCACGAAACCAAGAATGAATATAAATTTCTATTTGGATTTCTTCTTACAACCAAGCAATACAAACTGAGAAGAGGATAGCGCCTATAACAAGGTGTTCCATCGATGTGAAACCTCGGTGAAAAACAGATATCCCAGAGTTGAAAAAGGACTCCCACATCTTCAAAACAGCCAGCCAGCCCAAAAAACACAAACTCTGACCTTTAAAACAAGAACCCTGTTGATGAGACAAGATACCAAAACACCACTTCCACACTTCTGTCAAACCATAGTCAAACATTTTTTATCTAAAAAAATAGTACCTTAGTTAGTAGCGTGCTTTGTGTTCATACCACATATATCAATTTCTCACTTTGATGAAAAAATAAATCTTCCTACCTATAGTTGTGATATGTTTTGCTTGAGAATTTTAGGCAACTTATGGCATTTGGCATTATTCCGCTGCTAAAGTTGTGGTGTGATTTTTTGCGTAAGCTTTTGGCGCCATGAAATATTGCGTCGCCTATTGGCCAATTTTTTCCCCAATTTTTCACTCGCTTGTTCTTCCATGGCGAGGTTGCGTACATGTCACAACAAATTATCAGAACTGGTTTGATTTAGTCACAATTTCTTTACTATTTTAATACCAGCCAACCGAATTTCAGAACACTTTATACAGGTACAGTGATCTGCCAAAAAGGGTGAATACATAAGTTAAAAGATTCCAATTCCAAACTCCATTTCAATGATAGATGGGGAGTTGAAGTACACTTTTTTGAGGGTAAGAACGGTGAAATTGGTGACTGTGCAAGTCTTTTGAGTGACTAATTCTCACGGTTCATTTCAAAATCCATAAATTGATTGCTTCGAAAAATAAGATACTCTCGACAAGTAAATTGACAAACCCTGAAATACGGCCAATTGTAAAGATATTTAAATGATAAAAGCATGAAAATTTTGAGACATTCGGTTGAGAAAAAAGTTCAAGTTTGAGTCTAATACTGGAATAAAAACTTACAAAAATTAGCGACGTTGCATCCACATTTCATGGACTTCAGCTTGGCTTGTGACATTGTTATTCTGGCCAATTGGTAAGGAGCCTCAGTGCTCCGACAGTTACATTGGTGAAATGAAACAGTCTATAAAAAATGCATATGTCTCAACGTCGTCATCCTAGTTATGGGGACACTTATGATTCGGCTATTTTTAGCCACCTGTGCGCCACGCGGTTTTGCGGTTCCAAGGTGGTTCGGTTAATTCTTTTTTTCTCGCTAAGCAGTATATATTTTGTATTTGAAGTTCCCCGAGAATGAAGATAAGATATTATACTAGACACGTGTGAAATTTGTAAAAATGGCCATTTTTGTGAATAAGGTTTGAGATAACCTTAACTATGTGAACTTTGGCATTACCCAGCTCTTGATTCCCAGGAAAATTCATCACCATGTAAATAAACAAGTTTTTGTGACCTATTATGATACATACATCTCTACCTTAGAATGCCTGTTTGTTTAGGTCAGCTTGACTTGTTCTCATTACAAAACAAATATTTTTTGAGGGCAAGAAAGTTGAAATTGGTGGTAGGTCTTTTGCGTGAATAATTCTCGAGGACCATTTTTGAAAATATTTTTGGAGAAACTATTGAATAATCTGAAATTACCGAGATAACGTGTTGAGAGTATTAAGTTATTTCGAAATTCGCCCACAGACAAGCCGCTTAAGTTCTGCTGATAACAATCAATTAAAATAAGTCAATATAAGTTACGTTTTATTATTGATAATTATTAACAAACAAATGCAGGAAACAGCTGTAAAGTACTTGAAGATGCTTTAACTTACAGTTTGAGGCTGCTGACATAGTCTCAGAAAATTTGAAAAATTGTCCGTGTTTCCTGTCTGATCCCGGGGATTCCTGTTTTAAAGGTCATGGTTCATGTTTTTCAGGCTGGTTAGCAATTTTGAAATTGCTGGGGTCTGTTTTCGACTCCGGGATACCTGTTTTCCACGAGGATTCCAGTTTCAATGAACACGCAGTATAAACAATTATGCAAATGTGTGCGCTTATGCCAACGTATGAAGTGACACATTATTTCAGAATTATACACATGTGGGCCTGCTCTCAAGCTCATAAATGTTTGAATTTGGACATGCCTCCTCTGAGACATACATGCAGTATCGCTTAGGACATGCCTCCCCTGAGACATACATGCAGTATCGCGCAGGACTTCATGTACACAACCACACAATTTTGCTTTTGGTAAAATTTTGGGAGGGCGACAATATGTGCAATTGTGCTGCACGTTATGTTGATTTGTGCTATTGTGCTATATGTGGATGACGTAAACAAAACTATCACGTCACCGCATAAATTGTTAGTGGCACTCCACGCCATGTGTGGCAATATATGGCGAGAACGCTGACACAGTATTGTGGCTCAAGCAACGATTTGTGTCAATGTTGATGGCACCAAGGCAACAATATACGTCAAGCGCAAAAATATAACACAACACACGCCTCTGATAGATTTGAAGTTTGCACTTTCGTGGAGATCTGGAATATATCTCAAATTCCTAGACAACACTAGTCGCATATAGTTTAGGAAACCTTGGATCAAAATTGCAGCAGCAATTAAGTGCAGGATTTTCTCAGCCAACATTTGAAACCAGCGTTTGAGGCCTACGAAATAATTTCATGCATCATTTTCGATATTGCAATTATAGGATTATAGTTTTGATGTTCTTGTTGGAAATAGAATCCTATCTTGATAAGGAAGAGAACATTGCAGTCTTCTGAGAGTCAGATGACCTCGTTGGATTTTCATTGTGGCCCACTAAACAAAGGAAGTGCAGCTTCACCACAGACCTGCATTATAATCCTCATTTGCTCTAAATGCTTTGTCAGAAAAGCGTGTAACTTTGATGGCACAAATTTTAAGATCCTCAGTAATGCAGTGTTCTAGTACTCACCTAGACTGTGTGATAGATTGTTGTGTGTGGCAACCTCAAAATTAACAGTCCTACTGTTAACCAAGGTAATCAGCTAGATTTTTTCAAAGGCAGGACTGAAACCAAGTTTCGGTAGTTGACTGAAACCAAAACTTTCATTGTGGAAGCATAACGTTGCCCTCTGACCTATTGTTGACTCGTTGTCACTTGACACTGGCACTGTGTACAGAATTTTAGATATAGAAATAGGCACTACTCACAGAAAGGAATAAATTACATGAGCAATCCCATGATTTTGTGAGGATACTCACAGCTGTTAATAATGAAGTATTTTGAAATAATTTTTTCTCACCAACCCTTGGATTACTAAGCTTTGTTAAATTATTGGATTGCCATGTGTTATAATATGCATTTAGTATCTTTGGTTGATGCAGAACAATTTTACGACAATAATTTAGCTATGTAGCAGGTTGCTTTTCTGTCCATTGCTTTGTTGTCATCACTTACAGCATTGTTGGTTGGTGATGGTTATGGTCGGACATAACGTTCTGAATTTTGAGAACCAGTTTTTTCCACTGAGTAACGGGCATCACACTGGTTCTCTAAATACCGGCAGCTTGTATGTGACTATTGCAGTTGGTGTTCACGTTTTGGTCTAGATGTTTGTTGAGACAATACCTGGCAGGACAGTTCAACCTCACTTGGTTAATTAATTACTTCTTGTTTGTTGTGGTTTATCCATGTGAACTCCTCTTGGCGTTACCCCAGCTAATTCATCGCCATGTAAATAAACAAGTTTTTTGTGACCTAATAATACATTCTGATTGTTTAGGTCAGCTAGTCTTGTTCTCATTCCAAAACAAATATTTTATTGTCAAGTGTTATTTTGAAACTAAATGTTCTCTGGTCATCAAATAAATGGAATGTGTTTTGTCATTAACTAATTGCTTTCATAAGGAAAATTGAGTTTTCTTCACAAGTAAAAAAGCACAATTGCACTTTTTCTGTCCTGTTGCCTTTCCCAGGTTAAAAATGATGAGATTATTATCTCACTAGCTCTTATATTATTGTATGAAGGGTGTACTGTATTCGCCCTAATAAGCGACCATGCCCCTATAACTGCCCCATATGCGTTTTCAGACTTTGATAAAATAAGCGCCCAGTCCATGAACGCCGTGTTCATGCGAAAAACGCCTGACCTACAGTTCCAAAATTGAACAGTAAGATCAGACAGTCCTGAAAAAAATCATCGTGCGTGGAATTTGCATACCACGAGCCTCGCCGCTATGTTGGTATTTAGCCATTACTATACAATTCAAACTTTCACTGGGCTTCAAAAAGAATGCAAATTAAAGTTTTGCTAATCTTGGGAAGTAGCCTATTATGGTCTGGTCTTTTGGAACAGACGCAGCGTATTTGACAACGGAATTATATTGTTTCTTTCCCGTACAGATCTCCTTCAACAGGAATCCAAATTTCTTTGAATATGTGAAAACCGCGAATTGAAGACTAAACTTGACCTTTGTTAAAAGCACGTGGTCAGGAAGCACGCGCTACACAAGTACCTGTCATCAAAGATTAGTCTTCGGGAACTGTCTATGCACAAAACAGTTAGCAACAGCATCGGCAAGATATAAATAAAGGCACTTATTTCCAAAATTTCTAATACCGTAAAAAAGCGTTTGCATTATTTTAGGAGGAATTAATAAATTAATCATAATTGGTGTTTTTAAAGTCAAAATGACCCACTGATAGTGAACACTTCTGCACCTTTACACCCCCTGAATCTCCCGAAAATAACCACTAGACTGTCACGCATCCAGTCACCCCGCGACTCAATATCAGCCTAACCGAGACGAGCCTCGAAGGTTTTTTAGCAGATCAGATCAACAAGTACTAAATAAAATGCATTCTGCTTTACTGCTTGTGTTAATTTCTTTAGTTACAATGCACACCTAGATCATAACGTCCCGTTTACTCTGGCAAATGAACTCCGATTGACACGCAGGCGCTCGCTCTCACACACGCAGACGAACTTCAGTTAACATTAGCATCACGTGACAACAACGTGTGTTCGTCCAGAGATTTTTCTCTTGTTGCGGAGTATGGTCTAGCGCAGATTTGGACTTAATGTGCAGTTAATCTTAGGTTTGAACTGCCTTGGGCTATAATTAGCGCCTCCTTCCTGAAGCGAATTTTCTAAGCGCCCGGGGCGCTTATTTAGGGTGAATACGGTAGATTGCACATCTTGATTTAAGTAACTGTTATTAAAGCCTGGGCCTATTTTCAAGACTTTCAGTTTTCCATGATAGCAAGTAGCAGTATATGTTGATAAAACAATGATGGATTTAAACCGGTTTGATATATTTTGGCATTTATTAAAACAGTGGCCACCTTGCCAGGCCCGACATCATGTAATGATACACAGACACAGTCAGTCACAGTGGAGTAGCAGTAGACTGGACTAACAATAACAACATGTGTTAGGTTGCTATTCACTGGTCCTGACAAGAGTGTTCACCTGCATTGCATTTAGTTAAGTAAATATTGTGAGTGACAACAAGTTAACAGAAAAAAAATTTGTTTTCATGGCATGTTTCATTTGAGTTGTGAAACTGAAGCCAGGGGTCACTTTCTGTTGCTTTTGTTGTCATTTTTTGTTTCTGAAACTTTATTTATCACCAGGGTTGGTAAACCAGACATGAAACTGTTTTCAACACAGAAACGAAGACAATACAACACAGGCATACACCCACACAAGCACGTGATTTGTAGTTTTTTGTTTATAATGTATCTGTCCTTGTATCATACATCAAGTAGAAAATAAATCCGAAACTAATAGAGGCGATCCGGATCATCTAAAGAATACACTTGTGTTTCAAAAAGTAGAATGTAAATAAAACAAAAATGGATCACTGAAATTTTTGAATATTTTCTACATGTTATTAGGTAAATGGTATTGTTGGTAGTGCAGTTTTATTTCCATTCAATATGTAGGACAAACTCAACATCTACGAACTCAGTTTCGTTATCATAGATTTAACATAATATATAAAAACATTTCTGATACTATAGGTAATCATTTCAATTCCAAAAAACATATTAATCTACAATATCTTTCTGTACAAATAATAGAGAAACTCCAATACCCTGGTACCCCTCGCAGACTCAAAAGAGAACAATTATGGATAAATGTAGATTATTACATGGCGAAGTCGTTATCCCCATATTCTAGAGCCCGAGTGGATTTTGGATAATTCTCCAAAGTCCACATTGTAGGGCACTAGATAAGGGGGATAACGACTAAGAACAGTCATGTAATAAATCTATTTATTCCACATACTGAATGAGAAACATTGCAATGAATCAATCTTCCTTTCTTGACTGGCCTCGGCTTAGTAACTACTTTCTATGTCAGAGGCCCGGGGTCGGAGGTCGTGACCTTTTAAGAAAAGTCGAGCTATTTTTGTCAAATAATGCTTTTACTTGACAAAACCAATTGAAAATTTAAACAAAATAGAAATAAAGTGAATCTATAAAATTAGGTTTAGCAACTATTATAGCTTACTACACATTTTATCATGCTGAGCTTTGACCGTGAAAATATTGTCTGCTAAAGTAGGTTACCACTGGTAACTGAGTATAATGCTCAAGTCAAAGGATCTCCACACGATACCCGCATTCAAATTAAGATTTCGGTGATTTTTAAGTGAGAGAACATGAGGAAAAACTTTCAGTCAGAATTAAAATATCGTTTATGGAAATTATGAGTCTTATTGTTCATAGTGTATAACTGGGGGTACAATGCCCTTTGTTAAACATGCGAGGCTAATACTGTATAAATAAACTTAACACACTTGAACCTAATGGATTGAACAAAAGACTTTTAAATTATATCCTTTACTTTTTTCTGCAAAAATTTATCATGCTCATTTCGCCATATATCAGATGTCAATTGTCATAGTGTTTGATTTTACTTTATTTGTGTTTATGTTGATGAAGGATGTTATTATATCCGAAAATTTCAGTGATCCATTTTTGTTGTTTTATTTACGTATATTCATAAGGTACATGTCGTGTGATGGGAGTTGGTTCTCATTCACTGAGTATTTCTTCACCAGAACGGATCTCACTAGAAATTTGAAACCAAACTACCGCTTCTTTTTCATTGTGAAATGTTCCTTTCACAGTTAAGGGGACTTTTTTCAAATGAGACTTTCTTATTTAGTCTCAAAATGAACGTAATGGTTCCGCACTTTTTTATATCCACTTTAGGCCATAAAAATGGTTTGAAACAAATCTATACCTTACCCTAAACATGTTTACAATGTTTCTTTTTATTTCCTCAATTAGCATTTTCTTAATTAGCAGCTCAATTTTGCCATGCGGAATATTCCGCAGATTTTGCGGAATATATGCAGACTGCAGAATATTACGCACCTACAGAATGCTGCGCAAGTTTTGCAGAATTCTGTGCAATTGCGGAATATTATGTATATTTTGTGGAATTTCTGAGTATATTGGACCAGTAGAAGCTTTACGAATGACAAAAACAAGTTTTGCCATTTTTTTTAACTAATAACATTTATTGCACACGCTTTTCACCAAAAACAACAAATTTACTTTTCTCATCTGCAGTTTCTTTTTAAAGAGGAAAACCTGACCATCTTTAGAGAAATATGTCTCCTAATCCGGTTTTACAATAATTATATTTTTTCGAATAAAAAATAAATCTCTAATTCTTTTTTGAAAAGTGTTATGGATGGAGTCTCTACTTTCAGCTTTCTACAGTATATATGCTTTTTGGCCAAAAGAATGATAAGATTTAATAATTCATTCGCTTTCCCAATTTAACCTAATATAACAGTCTGAAAATCTATCGATATATCAACATTTTTTGCGTGAATATGATATTCGCCTATTCTTTTCTTAAAAGGCTTAACAAAAGTAAAACTCCAAAATAAATGTTCTAGATTTTCAGGTTCATTCGTGCAAAAGGTACAATGGCCAGTTGGAGAAATACCAATTCTCATCAAAATTGAAATTGTTTGTTGCTAAAATTCTATGAACAATTCTCATTTGAAACCATCGTGTCTAACATTTTAACGGTAAATACAAAAAACAGAAGTTTGAAAACATAACTTTGATTGGGTCATTGATCTTGCAAAACCAAAAGTATTTTCCCATTTTTCTAATCCTTTTGGTTTTTGAAACAAAGTTGTCAGAAGAATATCATATATATCACGAGTACCTGTCGAATTTTTCGCTAAAATTTTCCAGAGTTTCCAACTGGTTGAGACACTTTTGCATTTGAAAACGATGTACTTATGAAAGTTAACTTCAAGCAATTTTTCAGTCCGCAATAAAGTGTAAAAAAGGTTTAAAACCAACTTTGTCTGCAAAACTGTTGTATGACAAGAAATTTCCTTTTTGTCATATAAATCACTTAAGAATCTCACACCTTTTTTATTCCAAGTAGGGTAAAATATTGGTAAGTTTTGCCAATTTTATATTTATTGTTATACTAAAGCACTTCTTTACTGCTCTAAAGTTTCAAATCGAACATTAATTTATTGTTAAAAATCAATGTGACAGTAGCAGGCAGATAGATCAACTTCACCAATACTGACTGAGCATTGTCTATATGCATTAACAGACTATAATACTGTACTTATTATGAGTTGCTGCTTTAACGATTACCTTTGTATGCTAGACTTTTTTCTTTTTGCAGGCAGCAGAAGCAGTTCACCTCCAACATTACAGTCAGGGAGAGGGTGAAAGTCGTCACATAGTCATCGCCAAAGTCTCCCAAAACATCTACAGATATGACAGTGAGCAGACAGGTAGTGAACGTAAGGTGCTAGGGAAACCAGCTGATACAGCTGTTCCTGGTATGAAAAACACGGAATGTCGCAGTCAGGAATTCTCAAGAAATATCCACACTGGTGTGACCAATGCTTTTCAAGCACTACTTCTGCCGGACGACACTGGCTACTCATCCAAAGTTGTAACAAAAGATGAGAGCTACTTAGGTGACCAAGACCATCAAAATAAAAGTAAAGAAGAGGTTGGTACAAAGACATGCACCATTTGTGGAAAACAAGTTCCTGAGCAAAATATAGAGCTGCATACATTGCGATGCGCAAAATTAAGAAACTCCTCTGTAGATAAAGGTCCACCTGTCACCTCTGTGGTGCCAACTGAGGCAAAAAAGAAAAAGAAAAAATCTAAACCTGTCAATNAGCTCGTTACCAGAGATGAAAGGAGACTGATGTAGGCGATATAAGGTCATTTATTATGACTAGTACAATTACAATAAAATGAATACGGGTAAATAAGTATAATAGGTAATCTCTGGTAAGATGGGCAATAAAAAGCGCCGGCCACGTGGAATCATATATATCACGAGTACCTGTCGAATTTTTCGCCAAAATTTTCCAGAGTTTCCAACTGGTTGAGACACTTTTGCATTTGAAAACGATGTACCTATGAAAGTTAACTTCAAGCAATTTTTCAGTCCGCAATAAAGTGTAGAAACAGTTTAAAACCAACTTTGTCTGCAAAACTGTTATATGACAAGAAATTTCCTTTTAGTCATATAAATCACTTAAGAATCTCACACCTTTTTTATTCCAAGTAGGGTAAAATATTGGTAAGTTTTGCCAATTTTATATTTATTGTTATACTAAAGCACTTCTTTACTGCTCTAAAGTTTCAAATCGAACAATAATTTATTGTTAAAAATCAATGTGACAGTAGCAGGCAGATAGATCAACTCCACCAATACTGACTGAGCATTGTCTATATGCATTAACAGACTATAATACTGTACTTATTATGAGTTGCTGCTTTAACGATTACCTTTGTATGCTAGACTTTTTTCTTTTTGCAGGCAGCAGAAGCAGTTCACCTCCAACATTACAGTCAGGGAGAGGGTGAAAGTCGTCACATAGTCATCGCCAAAGTCTCCCAAAACATCTACAGATATGACAGTGAGCAGACAGGTAGTGAACGTAAGGTGCTAGGGAAACCAGCTGATACAGCTGTTCCTGGTATGAAAAACACGGAATGTCGCAGTCAGGAATTCTCAAGAAATATCCACACTGGTGTGACCAATGCTTTTCAAGCACTACTTCTGCCGGACGACACTGGCTACTCATCCAAAGTTGTAACAAAAGATGAGAGCTACTTAGGTGACCAAGACCATCAAAATAAAAGTAAAGAAGAGGTTGGTACAAAGACATGCACCATTTGTGGAAAACAAGTTCCTGAGCAAAATATAGAGCTGCATACATTGCGATGCGCAAAATTAAGAAACTCCTCTGTAGATAAAGGTCCACCTGTCACCTCTGTGGTGCCAACTGAGGCAAAAAAGAAAAAGAAAAAATCTAAACCTGTCAATGCTACTGCAGCTTTACAGGACACATCTGCCGATGACTTTGATGCACTTATTGCTGAAGCTTCAAAACTGAACAGTAAGTGCAACTTTCCAAAGTGCAAGATGAATGTTCTAACACTGGGGATGAACTGTGAGTTCTGTGCACAACGCTTTTGTCTGAGCCATCACATTCCGGAGGTTCACGGTTGTGGCGACATGGCACGTGACGAGGCACGTCGCCGTATCAGCAGAGAGGGTGTCCTGTACAGTGGCAGTGGTAAAAAGAACTTCAAACCAGACCCCACGAGGAGAGGACACTTGCAGAGGAAACTGGACAAGAAAGTAGACGAGTTGGCAGACCAAAGAAAAAGAAAACAAAAAGAAAACAGGTGATAGCTGTTACTGGTATTTTAATTGGTATTTTGTCAATTACAGTTGTAACATTACTGTGATAATTCTGTTCTGTTACCTGTTGGTCTAAGGCTAAGCCTTGACCATGTGCTGCCCTAATTAATGGCTTGTATTTGTCAACAACATTGGCATAAAGTTTAAAATGCAGGTTGTGTCCTTAAAGACAGACACATAAATTATTTCCCAGCAACCACTTTGCTCAGATTTTTGAGAGTCATTCGGTGACAAGCAGAAAATATTTTACAATCCATGTCAAATGCTGCTTGTGTCAAAGAAATAGACTCTTTGAGCATTGTGTTACCAATAAACTCGTACTTTTTGATATTCACTGGAACAAAACTCGAGTTGAGAGAAAATTTTGTTGTGGTTAATTTTAGCACTATTGATCTTTGTTTAGATTCTTTGTGTTCACTATAGCTTGTCATATGTTGTCAAAATGTTTAATATTTAAAAGTTTTGCTTCCGTTTATCTGCTTTGCAAAGGGGAGCATATAGCTTTGCACAGTGTGGTCAGTGTGTGGGTTCATACCCTAAACATTGTTTGGTCAAAAATTAAGAGCTGCAATAGCTAAAGGTATTTTCAGGCTTCTTCCAGAGTGTTCTGGCTCAGTGTAGGCGTATATATGAGAAAATAAGTTAAACAAACTTAGGGTACAAACAAACAAAACCAGAAGACTAGGAAATGCAGTACTCAAACCAAAAGGCAAATGCAGTTAAAATGTATATTTACATCATGAAAACCTCGATACATAAAAGCTGATGACCAATACACCTGCACTGTGTGCAGGTCAATGACAACGAATTAGGGGGTACAACATATGGGGTAATTACAAATGCACACAACTAGCCAGACATATCCAACCAGAATCATTGACATGTAGAGACATCTGGTGGCATTTGGAGCACTTTTCACATGTAAATTGATTACAACAGCCCTTAATTTGGAGACATTACCACGTTCAAAAGAATTGAGACACATTTTTCTCCGTGATAAATTCGTGTTTCTCATGAGGCAAAGTGACAAATGACACGCATTTGTCCTTGTCATGATTCGATAAACTGTAGTGAAACAATGTAGAGTTGGGCTTCAAAGATGACAGCAGCGTTATTGACCAAACTGTTGTTATTACCACTCCGTCTCGTTTTTGTTTAACATAGCAGTTCTTTCCAAGAATAGGGTCATTGGCAGTCTCAGCAGCATCTACGATTCTCACTAGGTTAGCAAATGTCACCTATTTTCGCAGGTCATCTCTATTGACAAAATCACACCACATGTTTTGTAGGTAACTATGCATTTTGTGTTCCACTTCTTGCGAATTTGGCAAATAACTCAGTACACACAGTTGGTCTATTTTTGACATAACTTGTAAACACTGATTCAAAACATAGAGTAGCCTTTAATGGCATGACAATTGTCAGACTTGATCACGACCCATGAATGGAGTTTCTCTAGGAACGTTAAAGTGATTCTGTTGGAATCCCCGTACTCAGCCTTCAGTATCCACCTTGCTTCTTGATGGCCTGTCTCAGGCTGCATGAATCTACATCCTTCAATGAGCTCTTTACAAATCCAAGCAATAAGGTCAGTTTGAGTCGGTAGCAGTCGGACACAATCTGTGAGTCGAAAGTCATCTCAAGGATCGCCAGAAAAGTTACTGATACTTTGCTGTGGAAGACGAAGCGTAGTCAGCATATGCACTATTTCTTTGTTCAGTTTTTCGGCTGGCAAACCAATGGTTGTTTAGGCTTTCCAGAGACTAAGGACGATGAGCTCGAAAGGTTTAACTCAACAGGACTAGACTTAGAAGCACTGGACGCTCTCTTTCAGCACTTCCTCTTTGGCCCTAGCCTTTGCCAGTCGACTTTCCAAGGTGGACAACTTGCTGTGTTCCCTGGCCTCGTGTTCTGCAATACACCTTCTGTAATTCGATTTCAGTCTTCAGGGATTTCTTTACAGCCGCGGTCACTAGCTCTGCGCATTCATTGCGATCTTCAGTTTTATTTCACTTGGGCTGTCCCATGTGCATTTAGAACCAGTAGATGGCAATGAATACTTCGATGATTTCTTGAAGGATTTTGTTCAAACAGACACCTGGGATGCCAAGCAAAGGCTGTCTTGCAGCAACAGTACAGTCTCGCTGACACATCTTTTCATGGTGTCCTCGAATTCTTGGAAAGTTTGCATTTGGTTATCATGTTTGAAGTTAGCAATTTATGCTCAGACTTGGAAGTTACTTGGACCGATGCATGTTTCTGTTTGGCTTCAGTTAACTCTTCCTCAGCAACAACGCTGGCGCCACCTGTTGATGACGTGACAAACATTAGACACCCGTACCACAGGTAACACACATAAGTTCGCACCTGTATTCACAATTGAACTATGCCGTTGAACTCCTGCATCCGATTGCGCGACCTTTCATGATTTATTAAATGTTCTGGCACAGTGTTGGTGCATAAATGACGAGTGCATTCACGACGGTTTATCCTCATTGCTCTCTTCTGAAACTTAGGATTTGGTTATTCATGTGGATAATCAGATGGAAATTGTAACAAATTAACCGGGACAGAAATGCAGACATTAGATTTCCAGTCTTCTCCCTGGTGGCAATTTTAATTTGTAATGTTTACCTGTATATTCAAAGGTCCTCAATGGATTTTCATAAAATTTGGAATATAGACATCTATTGGTGAGATGATGCTATCTTGCCGTTTTCGGGGTATTTTGCGCCATCTAGTGGCAATTTTTGCTGTTTTTGAGTCTGTTTTTAGCGTCCACCTCTTAATCAACCAAACCATTCTAAGGATGATTTTGAAAATTTACGTATATTATGTTCTCAGTGTGGTGAGGGCAGTTGACGATGACTTCAAATACTGTGGCGCCTCCTAGTGGTAGTTTTGTTTTGCGCCCATATCTCCTAAACCCACTACAGTATGTTAATCAAACTTAGTAAGTGTATTTATGTGAAGCTAACAATAGACAACTTTCTGCTGGACGCTTTGCCCCCTTGTGGCAATTTCTTTTTTTTTCCTTTGTTTCTCTCAAGCTCCTTGACAGATTTTTATGAAATTTTGTAAATAGCTTATTAAAGAAGCGATGACATGGTGTTATTGTTTTTCTTTTATTTTTCTGTTCGCAAATAATTGTATGACATGTCTGTTTGTAATAAATTTTATGGAAATCATTGTGTTCTTGAAGTTCTCTTCAGTTGAGCAAATGTCAAAATTGTACAAAAGTCCACAACTCTTCCTTGTGCCTGCAATTTAAGATCATGCTTTCAATGACTTTTAAAATATCCAAGTCTACGGTTGTTATTCGGCCTTTAAAACTGTTATTGCTGGATGAATTTATGTAAAGCTATCTCCAGAAAGGCTCGACATTTTTGACAACTGAGTTTTCCAATATCAAATTGTTCTAGGGTGATAACCATAATAATGGCCAATGTCACTATTTACTGCTGGGTGTGTTGAATGCTAGTGAAAGGAAAATGCAATTTCATGATCAGAAAATAGATGAAATTATTTAGAAATTTTATTATCGTTTTTTCACAACAACAAATTGAGTTTAAAAATTTAAACAGACACTTAGCAGTTGGCTTGTATGAACATCATAGTTACTCCACTCATTTGTAGATTGTGCCAACGTTGCATTCTCCATATACAGTGCACAGGTTTTTACTTGGCACTGACGCACATGTCCATGTCACTCTTGCAGTGAGAAAGTTCAAGGTGTTTGCATACCGCTGCCACAAGACAGACGTTTCTTTACAGAAGTCCTTGCCGTTTCTCATAAATAGCGTGAGGTTGACCCATAATCTCTGACTCTTCTGGGCCTGAAACAACAACAGACACAAAATACAGTCTAACTTTGTTGACAATGCTAACAGCAATATGATGCAATATACATCCAAGTGCCAAGTTTAACTAATTTGTACGAGTCTACCGAACAACTTTCTAAAATACCTTGATGTACATTTTAATAATAAGGTCCAACTAATTTTTAACATTGGGTTTCACAAACACAGAAGACAAGTCTCCCCCGGTATTCTCAGTTCATATCTTGTTCAGGGAACCATCACAACATAACTTACAATGTCCACTAAATAAACACCTCAACTTAAGTTTAGAAATTTGTGTTCTCTCATCCGTGTTTTCATTACTTTTGCTAATTATTTAAATCATGTTGCATACCAATAGAAGGCTCAGTCATTCCCCTTTCCAACAATACCATATTTTGTTAATAAATTTTTTACCTGCTCGAGGGCTTGGTCTCGAAGGGAATTTCCCCGATTTTGCCAAGCAGTGCCACCACCTGTGATGTGCTGGTGATTAACACTAGGGGGTACACACCAAATTTGTGAGACACTGATTGATAGCATGGTGCTCCTGCTGTTAGCAGGCTAAGTATGAATCGCAATTATGTAAAGTGTGTTTGGAGTGCCCAGTTTGTACCTTTCTTCCAATGTAAAAATGCCACATTTGTCTAATACAGAGGAGGCCTGAGTTCTTGGACAAATTGATGCTGGTGTTTTCAAGAGGTGTTGCCAAATTGTCATGGACCCAGCACTTGAATTGCTATTGAAAAGGCCCAATGCTCGAACTTGAATACACCTTTAGCTCCAACTGAATTTGCAACATTCACTTTGAGACCGAGCCCTCTTTGACGGAATGTGGTATCGTTGGAAAGGGGAATGACTGGGCTTTTCATTGATATGCAATACAATTTAATTAAACCAAAAATAATAAAAACACGGGTGAGTGACCACAAATTTCCAAACTTTTGTAGAGGTGTTTACAACAAAGCAATATTAATAATTAAACAGTGAAAGCAAAGCTTTCTGTTGAGTACTGGATATTAAAGCTAAGACACGATAAACAATTCTAGGTTAAAAATAGGCATTTGGCACATTTTCTAGACTGCTCGTTGTAAACAAAATAGCAGAATCTATAAATAAGTTATAATTGAAACTAATACAAAGCCCAAATCCCAAAATCTATCCAAACGTTCACCAAGACATACATGAACTCCAGCTCAGGCTCACAATATTTCTTCATGAAATTGTTCCAGCAACATTACTACTGGGTACTTCAAGCCACGGCACTAATTAAATTGAGTTGGAGTCTGACATCAAGCTCAAGTCTGGAGATTAAAGCTTCAGTCCTGGACATTTATACAAATTAAGACTCAATATAACAAGACCTTGATAGAAGGTAACATCCTGGACAGTTACAGCACAAGACAAAAGTAATCCATAAAAGTGCCACTTCCTCACCATGATGGATACTTTTGATAACAGCAAAAATGACTGGTAATGACTATTGATGCATCAAAATTCAACATGGAGAAGGGCTTAGCCAGCTTACTCACTTATTATTTTTATTATTATTTTTATTATTGTGATATTTAAAATGAGGGTGACCTCTTCAGTGATAGCACTGCTTTCCAAGAGGGCCCTCACTTTCATGTGAATTCTTCGTTCTTGGTCACAAGGAAACACTACACAAACAATGAAATTGGCTTCCACACACCAGTCGTGATGAGAAAATCTTGGTCACTTTCTCCGAATACTTTTGGCGTGTACTGTATGAGCAGGTTTATATCAAATGCATCAAGTTCTTCATATCCAACTTCATTGCTATGGAGGCACTTACAGTTCTAGCGTCTCAAACCATGTTTACCGGGTACCAGCCTCTAATTTGTAAGTTCTTATTTGCCAATGAACAAGCACCGGATTTTGTAGATGCACTCCAGGCAGCCAGAAGGCCAACAGAAAAATACATAAGATGGTAACATTTGACCCCTTAAAGGAAGACTGTGTGTGTTTTTAGAGACCCAACAATTTGCAACTTATGATAAAACAAGTTTAAAATGATTCAAAAAGTCTGCAATATGACCCATGGAAAACTCACTTCCTAAGTCCAATCACAGAAACTCGCCTCATATTAACACTTAGAGTACTTACTCTGACAAATGTAAAATAAAAAACAAAGCAAGACATCTCATTAAAAAGCTTAGTTCTGAGGTTTGGATGTACACACGTCTGCATGTTCTTGAGAAAAGAGCAAAATTTGCGAATATGTATCCCTTTAAGAGCCCGATATTCTGTCACAACTACAAGTGGTCATTACGTTTGTGAAAAAACCCGCCAAGACTTACTGTTAAGATAATCAGAGAAGTCAATGGTCTCATCACTGCCAGTCAGAGTGTCTAGCATAACATGTGAGCTGGGTAGACCAGGGAGACGCTCCATCTGGAAAGGTAAGGGTTGAAAGTAAATTTGCATTCAGTTTGTCAACATATTACACAATATGAGGGAGACGCTCCATCTGGAAAGGTAAGGGTTGAAAGTAAATTTGCATTCAGTTTGTCAACATATTACACAATATGAGGGAGACGCTCCATCTGGAAAGCTAAGGGTTGAAAGTGAATTTGCATTCAGTTTGTCAACATATTACACAATGTGAGGGAGAGTCAACTCCACCTTGATAGAAATAAGTTATTTTACTACTGCTGCTTATTCCAAGACCTACATCATCATCCATTTCAAAGTTAAGCAGGACCTTACGGGGATATACCCAGGTTTCAAACCCTTGCTCTCCAGCTGGGCGAGTGAGTCAGAAAATCTACTCGCCCAGCCCGAAATTCAGTAACACATACATGTAGGCCCTAGCGCGCGCTTCTTGGCAACGTGCTCATTAACACTGGTCAAGTCTTGATTCGCGTGTACAAAGTAATCTGGATTCTTGTCGAGGGAGATTTGTACGGGAAAGATACAATACAATCCCGTTGACAAGTACGCTGAGTCTTTACAAGATCAGCAAAACTTTTGTGTTCTTTTTGAAGCACTGCGGAAGTTTGAAGTGTACAGCTACGGCAGAATACCGACATAGCGGCGATGCTCGTGGTCTAGAAATAACGTGCACAATGATTTTTCAGGACTGTCGGATATTATTAATAAATTGTAGAAATTAGCATAGAATTTTAGAACTGTGGTTAAGGCATTTTTCGCATATGTACACGTTCATGGACTGGGCGCTTACTTTAGCAAAGTCTGAAAATGAGGGGTGCGCTTAAAGGGGCATGGGCGCTTATTAGGACGAATGTAATAATTTTGGCTAAAATGACATTGTACATTACAACAAGAAATCAGATCCAAGAAATTTGGTAGTTCACTTGCTGTGATGAGCACATATACCGGTATTCCACCTCCCCCCACTTTTCTTTGTTTCAAACTAGTCCACAAATTCCTTTGCGCACGACCGCACACTGTGATCTTTTGTCTAGACGAATAGCGTAACGGGTGACATCTACTGAATCGGCAGCAATGCACTGCGCCGATGTTTTTTTACTGCCGAGCATAGACACGTTGACAAAACTGAACCTTAAATTCATGATAAAAACAGCACAAGGAGGAGAAAATTAATTCATGCTCATCTGAGAAACGATATGGTGCCTTTGCGCTCTGAGAAAACGCTCGCCACCTGGGCGACTGGCAAGTCAACTCCTCGCCCAGCACCATTTTTACTCGCATTGGCGACTGGGCGAGTGGCTAAGTATATCCCTGCCTTAGAAAAATGTGGAAGTTCATATCTTATAAATGGTTGATCAAATACTATGCATCATGCGCTGTTCTCGAAAATGCTTGCACATACAACTGATAGTTACCCTGATAATTTATATAAAAAAATTCTGGACAGTGATGAACTCGTAATTACTTTAGGTAAGGCATTTTGCAGCATCTGTCAAGTGGGAGAAAAACGCCAAAAACTGTCTTAAGTCTAACCCAGGAACTCCTTTCTTGAGACATCTCTTTATACTAAAGTGAGGAACATTATCAAAACTAAAATTGACAATGGGATCTAGTGCTAGTGCTTCAAAAATGCAATCCTGGTAGATGTTCAGATAGTCAGAAAGAAAACTAAAATAACCACTATGCATCAATATAGCAGTCACAATTCATCCAATAATGAGTGTCGGTTACACTCACCACAATAGAAACTCATTTGCCATGATGGTTCTTCAAGAAGTTTGTCAAAAAGGGTGGCGCATTCCAAAAGCGATTTCAAAATTAATAAAATTGTTTCCAGGGGCACAGCATAAGTCACAAATGGGCAAGCGCTTAATCAAATTTGGAAAAATATTGAAGCAAATGAAAAAAAACGCCGCAAGAGGGCACAGCAACTGTAAAAACTGTCCAACAAAAATCAGCAGCAGTCACGTTTCTGCCAACACAAAAAATCAATGTTTCTTCAAACTGTTTGGCTGATAGTAAGACGGATGCCAAAAACAAGACACCAAAGTACCAAAATTGTCACTACGGAGTGTATCCAAGTCTCAATCAGCATTAGAGTCTGGTAAACAACTCAAAATTGAGGCCACTTCATTTTTTGTACCATACTAAGCTACGACCTGATTTGTATGTGTATTGTATTTTACCACTTAAAATTAACTCATATTTCTCTCATTTTCTGTAATTTATCAGACAAATATATTTAGTAGCTAGTTTTCAGCTGTACACTAGACTAAGCTAATGAAGTGCAGAATACTTGGTAGTCCCAGAGGGTGAGGCAAAAAGGTAAAATTGTCAGCAGTTGTCATATCCATCCAGAAGTCAACTTTGGGCAGGCTCTTGTCAACAACAGCCCAGAACAATTCCCTAATGATTGTTAAAAAAACTAACCCTGTGCAGACTCAAGCAGTAATGACCAATAAGATGGAGGTTTTGCCTTACATCGACTTCTCACAGGAAATTAGCTGGACTTGCTAACAACAGACATTTACTAGATTCAGGGAGAAGAACCAGCTATGAACATCTCATGCCACGCCTTTGTTCAATTTAATACAACTTTACCATGTTTGCATGTTTCCTCATAACCATGTAAAAGGCGACTCACCCTTTTGGCAATATTTCTTTCCATGTGAAGTCGCAGAGGAGCGTGACTTCCCTGCATATTTTTCAACATCGTCATGTTCATCTTATCTTGATGTGCAGTCCACTGGAAAAGCAAAAAACTGTTTTAGAAAAAAAGAAAAACAGTTCTCACCAAAACAAATAACGAAGGGAGCAAAGTTAAAAACAAGTCAACCAAAGAGGAGTTATAAAAAGTTCATCTTTGAGTGTCTAAAATTTAAGTTTAGACAACAGTTGAGAAATAAGGCCCAAGTTAATAGAGGAGATCTAAACAGTGCACATCTACCTGCTGCTCAGAGTACTCCAGTGGGTGTCTTGATGACAGATCATTCTTCACACTACTAAATCTGGAACAGAAAGTGTTGTATTTAAAACAGTCAACATGTCCAACTCCCACTTGAAATAGTCTCCATTGTTTATATAATCACTGCTTACAACATTTGACCAATGAAGAATCAGACCACTTGGAGTATCAACTGCACAGCTGTAGACATAGGGTGGCATATCAACTGCACAGCTACATCAACTTGTTGAACAATAACACGAGATGTCGCATACACACAGGATTATGGAATATGACCATCCAAGGCAGTACAACCAGTAGATGTAGACATAGGGTGGCATTTTAACTAACAACTTGATGTGACCATCCACGGCAGTACAACCAGTAGATGTAGACATAGGGTGGCATTTTAACTAATAACTTGATAGCACTTATCCACTATCAACTGCTTGCTTACTAAGCAGATGATCACCTTCGCAACAATTCCTTGAATGACGATTAAATGACTCATATCCAACAATTCTATACACAGGGATGCGCACATTAAATATATATTAAACACAGATAATACTGACAAGCCACTGGAACTGAACATCGTTGACATGTTAGATTCTACAAAGAAGCCACTGTAAAGACCCTTATTTTACATTTTCAAAAACAGAGATATCTTTTTCCAGCAAACACAACATTTCGTTTTTTTCCAGTTTGCAAATAAGCAATAGCAATTCTGTTTTAAAAGTATTTCAAAGTGATAAACAACATAAAAATAACATAGAAATTTGCACTAATTTTTTCCACTGAATTGTGTAGCAGTTCTATTTTACCAATAAGTTGATCGCTGCTCAAAACCAAAATGAGAGCAGCATCATCTTCACAAGCAATGAACTACTTTAGAAAGTATAATGTAAAAGATTGTCAATCGAGTGGTTTGGCAGAAAGACAGATGGATGCCAAAAACAGAATAAAACATCATAAAAAATGCCCCACTAGGAGGTATACACTATGTCATATCAATCGGAAAATAAAAAGGCATCATCACCCCCATAATTACAAATCAATTTCATAACAATCCGTCAAAGAACTCCCAAGATACAGAGGAAAACGGAAAAAATAAAATTGCCAATAAGGGGCAAAGCATTGGATCTGTCCAAACGTCGTCATCCGTTGTCACCTTCATACAAATTCACTTGCCAAATTTAACAGACATCCTGCAGTGGGTTCAGTAGATAGAGCCATGAATGCAAAAAATGATACTAGCCAGAGCCACTGTAGCCAGAGCCATATGAAAGTTGTCGTCAGTCGTCCTCCTCGCAGTAGGAACATATATGTCAATTTTCATAGTCATCCTTACAGTGGTTTCACCGACAGAGGGGCAGGTGGCAAAAATCAGACTTGAAAACAGAAAATGGCCACTAGGTAACGTAAAATACGTCAAATCCGTTTGAAAATGTGAAGATGACATCTCTCTCTGTTGTTTGCCAGTCTGGTACATTCTGTCATAGTTGATCTTGTCCATGTCTTGATGTCATCCCTCTACAGTAATCGTTACAACAAAGACACAGAAATGTAAAAACTACAATTGCCACTAGGTGGCACAGTGGTAGTCAGATTTATTTGAAAACTCGCTTATGTTGTCCCATCCATGAAAGGAACATATCTGCAAAATTTCAAGAGGTTTTGGAGATACAGCAGCCGATGCAGGACGAACAGCAATGACGTCATAATGCACCCACAATATAAATGTGGGCGCATAAAAACAAACACACCAGAATTTCAAAATCCACAACCAAATAACATGCGAGTTCCCTTAGAAACCATCAATTCTGTTAAAAAAATCCAATTCTTAATTCCATTACCACGGGAAAAACATACCCTTGGTACATTAAGTCAGGCACTCCATGTGGTCCTTCTTTGGGAGTAATGGTCTGACCCTCTGATGGGTGGGGCCGTAGTGCTGGATATCCGAAACTCTGAAAAATCCAAATATTAGCATACTTTGGTAACAGTCATTCCTTCAAAGCTGTAATGATGAGAAAAGTGAGAATCTGGTAGGGTGCATTGCATACGATATTACGTTGGTTGGCAAAATAAAACATTGTGAATGGAGTTTAATCCATTAAGCAAGTGTCTAATCGTAGATAATGACAAAAATGCAATACATAAATTCAAGTGTTGACTCTTGGACTTTGACATATGTTTGTGTATTGTTAAGGACAGAACTGAAATGATAAAAGCACACAAAAAAACACAGTGTGCATATTAGGATCAAATAACCATGTGTGCTAACAACTTGTACATATGTGTTTGTAATGGAGTTAGCAAGAGCACAGTGGTGTCTAAACAGCATCTAGTCATGTGGCACTAGTCACACTTACTGCACTAATTTCTGACCGAGGCAATTCCTTAAAGTCTTTTAAGCACTTAAAAAGGCGAGTCCAGTACATTTATTTCCATTCTGACAATTATTAATAATAGGAAGCACTGTACAGTAAGGGCTGTTCCAGTAAAATCCGTGTGGGAGGGGGGGGACGGCAGTAGAAATAAAAATTCATGGGTGGTGGTCTTCAGAAAAAAACTCAAATTATGGGTGGTCGTTCCTGTAAGAAGTGATGCATTAAAAATGGGTGGTATTTTTTGATCTGTTAACGTTGACAGGTTGGTTAATTCAGCCAACACATCTCCAAAGAAATCAAAACTCAAAAAATACGATTGGCATATATCCCAACTTATCCCAATACAAAAAAGCCCATATTGCCAGTGAACAGAGTGCAATATGTTCACTAAGCCATTAATCAAGTCATGGGCAACTTGATTTGAGCCAAGGGCTTGTCTGCAGTCCTATTGAA
>NMRA01000688.1:131103-159425 GCA_002633005.1 Phoronis australis
TTTTTTTATTTTTTCATTGATAAAAAGTTCTTTAAATATACCAGAGTTCAAGTTTTGCAGACTACCTGGGATTGCCACTTTAATTTAAGTCCATGGTAAGGGTATATACTTTAACTTGCTGTAATACTCTCACCAGGATCGAACACAAGTACGATTTTATATTTGATCTAGACTTAGTGAGAGATGGTGAATTCTTTCGGATTTTGCCACGTTTTCCTATTATCATCGCGTGTACCTCAATTTGGGTTACTTTTTGCGATTATAGAGCCAACATTTTAACGAGTACGTCTGATCCTCTTCTGTGTGTGACGAGCATTCTGCCTTAGACAGATTTTTTTCATGTAGGCAAATTATTGTTCACTGCTTGGCATGAACGCACCCGGGGGGGCGGCTCGGGGGGCTCAAACGAGCTCCCCACTTTGACAAATTGGGCAAAAAGGTCCGCCTCAGCGATACAAAAATCCGAGTAAACGAGACAAAAATCCACAAAGCCCACAGGAATTCGGCGCGGATGCACCGTCCGTAGGCCTGAACCTATTGGCCACGTTTTTTTTCTTAGTCTTCGTTCATTTTTTTCAGTAAAAGGTCCGCACACCAAAAATTAGAGCCCACCATATTTTAAGCTGGGCGCGCGCATTTTTGGCATATTTGAAACTCTTTCTTGTCTTTAATCCGTTTAATAACAAGAAGGTATAAAGTATCCTGGGTGCCAAAATCTAATGAAACAGGCACTGACATAACATAAAATGAATAACCAATTAGTGATTGCATGTGCTTCGGCTTCCACTAACCGTTTGATGTTTTGACCGGGCCAACCGGGAATCATCCGACGATTAAGTCACCATTTGGAATTCATACAATAATTCCGTTGGTCCAATGTCCACATTCGTGGACAGCTTAGCAAGTGCCACCAACTTTAGGAAATTCTGCCATGAGATACTTTTTGTTTGTTAGTCGTCTTCAGGACATTATTTGTGACAATTTACACAGAGAATGCGTGAGACATTATTAACCCAAATGAGCCAATCCGGTTTTTGTTTATTCATTATTTATAGCTTTTATTTGAATGTGTAAGCTAAATACTTGTTCATTGAACTCAATAAAAGTAAAATAATACTTGTTATGAACAATAAGGATAATAAACACCCCCTCAACAGGCTTCCTGTACATTTCAAGTAATTCAAGTTGAGAAAAACGTTATATGCATCCCAAAATATGACTGAAGCTATGCAAGGTGACCTGACAGCTTAGGAATGCACTAGTGTCACAATTTTATAAATTGTTCTTTTTTCATGGTTGAATGTGAGGTCTGTCATTAGGTAACTATAAAAATTCAAGTGTGGATCTCAAAAATGATAACAAAAATCCATTTATTTGCATCTTTTTAGTGGTTTTCTTGCTCCCAGAACTTGTTTTGGTTATATGTTCATGCATACTTCCCCCATATACTTGTTTAACAATATTGAAGTAAACAAGTCAGTTACACAGTGGTCATTCACAGACCAAGGGTCATGATCCATATGGCTGTAACTGTGTATTGCATGCTTCAACATCATAGTTCCTGGAATTCCTTGTACAGTAGTCTGTACCCTGCATGTCTTTGTTTATTTTATTTGAGCTGCATCCACTTCAAACATGCACTGAGACTGTTTCATACATGACAGTGGAGACATAACTAGGAGAAATAGATCGGAGACTTCAGTCACAAGACAGCACCAAAATACCCCCAAAACATTGAATTTACTATGTATGTACTACCAGTACCCAATGCTCTTCAATTAACTATTAGTAACATTTACACATGCAATCACTAATTGGTTATTCGTTTCATGTCATGTCAGTGCCTGTTTCATTAGATTTTGGCACCCAGGATACTTTATACCTTTTTGGTATTAAATGGATTAAAGACAAGAAAGAGTTTCAAATATGCCAAAAATGCACACACCAGCTTAAAATATGGTGGGCTCTAATTTTTGGTGTGCGGACCTTTTACTGAAAAAAATCAACGAAGACTAAGAAAATAACGTGGCCAATAGGTTCATACCTACGGACGGTGCATCCGCGCCGAATTCCTGTGGGATTTGTGGATTTTTGTCTCGTTTACTCGGATTTTTGTTTCGCTGAGGCGGACCTGTTTGCCCAATTTGTCAAACTGGGGAGCTCGTTTGAGCCCCCCGAGCCAACTCCCCCCCTGGGTGCATTCATGCCAAGCAGTGAACAATAATTTGCCTACATGAAAAAAAATTCTATCTGAGGCAGAATGCTGACGTCACACACAGAAGGGGATCAGACGTACTCGTTAAAATGTTGGTTCTATAATCGTAAAAAGTAACCCAAATTGAGGTACACGCGATGATAATAAGAAAACGTGGCAAAATCCGAGAGAATTTACCATCTCTCACTAAGTCTAGATCAAATATAAAATCATACTTGTGTTCGATCCTGGTGCGACTATTACAGCAAGTTAAAGTATATACCCTTACCATGGACTTAAATTAAAATGGCAATCCCGGGCAGTCTGCAAAACTTGAACTCTGATATTTTTAAAGAACTTTCTATCAATGAAAAAATATAAAACAGTTTTGTTGTGGTAAAAAGCTCATTTAGTCCGTAAAATTTAAACGAACTAAACAGAAAGGAAAGATCAAAATTTAAAAAAAAACAACGCTTTACCAATGTTTGCATATATCTGAGATTAAAAAAAACTGTTTAATAAGCTTTAAAATCTTACTGTTGAAGAAAAAGAATACCCTACTCTATATGAAACGTGAATCACTCAGATTATCCACTCATAAAAATAAGCCCCTTAAGACAGAGCCAGAATATTCTCATTAACATCTAACTTGCGCAGTACAACCGTGTAATGTTGTTATAACTTTTAATTTGTTTGAGTTTGTTTTGGTCCGTTGATCTTAATGTCATCACTCTAAAATCCCTCGGCCATATGTTGCTGCCAGGGATAACGTTTTTTCAAATTAGCGTTGTTGTTACTAAGTTGTTTCTTTATTGAATGCTGTCATGAAATCCATGTTCATTTTCAAATTACTTTTAAGGTAGCACATAGCATAGTACTATTTAGCTAACAGATTTCAGACCGTAATTGTCTTTGTTAACTTGTTTTATTTTATAGGAGCAAGTCCCTTCCAGTATTCACACCATGTTTTGTTTATATCTGTAGTAAACAGTGACCTTCGGTTCATTCATAAAGCATTGCAAGAGACAAGATGATCACATGTGGCAGAAAAAGTGGTAGTTGCTTTCTGTATGACTTCGCAGGAGTGATATCGGTTAAAATTCAACAGAATGAAAAAATAATGAGCGTTACCTAAACAGGAACATTGGAGCTTACAATCACCAGCTGTGGGGACCCAAATCAGACTTAAAGTAAAATACGCAGAATTTGACTGCTCGAAGGCAAACACATTTCCTTTATATGTGAGATACTATGGACATTTTGTTTTATAATATCGTTGTCAACTTCGTGTGGTTGAAAATATTCCTATACAGGTAACTGCTAAAAATTTCAGTGAATGAATGTGTTTGTGTAGTAAACCAAGTGAAAAATTATAATTCCGATATTCATGTGGCCTGCTGAACATCCATTGATTGTCCTAAAACTGATATCTGTGTATACACCAGTTTATAAGTGTTTGAGTATGTGGTTCCTACTCTAAATCACCTTGTTATGTTCGTTTCTGCACTACTATACTTCTGTCATCAGTGAATGAATGATTATTGTTCTTCTGGATCCATGTTGTTTTAATTATTCTCAGCAGGTCTGCTGGATGTTAAAGTTTGACAATGTGTTCAGTTCAAGCAACTTTGATTCTGTTGTCTCTCATTAGATGTTTGTCAGTTTTTCTTGAATAAACAGGTTGTGATGAAGAAAAATATTTGTTTTTATTATTTTACATAAGCTTAGTTGGTACTGAGCAGTGGCGGATCTACGTTTTTAGTAAGGGGGGCGGCAGGGTAGGATTTGCGCAAAGTTGAGGCCTCCCCACCCGTGTAAGATTTTTTTGTTTTTTAATATCTGATTTCGTTTTCCTGGCAACTGTTTTTTTTATTTTTTTTATTTTTAATCGTGTCCCTGGGGGAGGGTTGAATCCCATGAACCCCCTCCCCGTAGATCCGCCTCTGCAGTAAAACTACTGTATAAGTGGTACTTGAATTCATCGTTATCTCTTGGACCTTACTGGGTTCTGGTTTTATCTGTAGGCTTTGAAGTTTTTTTCGTTCACGTAGGACAATGCTTTGATTAACATCTGCATAAAAATACTGAGATTCTGAGTGTATTGTTAAAATAGGTATTTCGGGTCTTCAGTTGTCTCACTGATTCAGCTATATAATTTCTAGCTGCTGTTCACGTTACCACAGAAAGATTGCCATTGCTATAAACTGTGTGTCAGTTTGAGCCATATCCCTCAAATTGTTTATTCAATGCAACTCTTGGAAAGTAGTTCTATCCAGTCAGTTGTGGTTTTCAGTATGGGTCTGATGTGTCTGTCAGCAATTAGCCTGGTGTTTATTGTAGTTAGATATTGTTTATGATAAGGGCCTGAAAATTCTTAGACCAGGCGAACTTTCGTCATGTAAACACTGAAAATTGCATTCTCCTCAGCTTCTCACTTCCATGGCACATCTTTGCGCGTCAAATGGCTCAGAGGAGCAATCAAGGTAGACAAGGTCGGAATGAACTATCCGTAAAATTGAACAGATCCAAGATTATACGCGTCAGCCAAATCCATTTTCGTGAAATAAAAGCCGCCGCTGAGCTTTCGCATAAGATCTCCAGGCAGGGGTAGCGGATGACGATGAGTTTCAAGCTGAGGACTTATCGTTATTGAGTAATCTCCGCATACTCTTAATTTCCGTTTACTTTGGCCAGGAAGCGGTGCTTCTCTTATAGGGACAACTGGTGTTCCATAGTCAATGAATTGTGTAGGTTCCCAAATTCCACGTTTAATACCAGCTTCATATGCCATATTCAAGTCATCCAGTAATGCAAAAGGTACTGTGCGAGGTTTGCAAAAAATTGGTTGGGCATCAGGCTTGAATTTTACATCTAATTCGAACCCTTTTAAACATCCCAGTTCAAGTTTGAATTGGTCTTGAAATTCATCGCAGATAATTTTGCACGCGTGCTGAAACTCTACATCACTTTTCTTGTCCTCATGACAAACAACACCAATTTTGGTTGTCATCACGCAAAATGGAATTCCTACAGAGTGCAGGGACATCAATCTTTAGCTGTCGAACTGCCGTTCGGCCAACAATATTCAAATCGTGTTTGCTTACTACTAATTCAACGTTAGCTGTATGCTGCGAATCGGACTGTAATGTTGCGTTTGTACTGAAAATTCCCAAAACTGGTAATGGTTTTTAATTTGCCGTGAAATACTGACTGTGTGATGGAGATAAAACAGGTTTTCCAAGTTTAAACCAAACCTTCTCCGAAATGAAATTGTCCGGTGGTCCAGTACCTACGTCAAATGTCTGTTTTTTGCCGCATATGTGAACAACAATCTGATATGGATCTCAATCCGAAATGTGATTAACTTTCTGTTCTGGCCTTGCTATTTCTTTTGCTTAGACATACAGCCTCTATATGAACTGTCTTGTGACAGAAACGGCATTCAGTTTCTTTAAAACGACAATCCATTGCTGCGTGGTCTTTTTTCCACAACGGGGACATGTTCCCTTTGGAAAATTCCTAAACTTCTGTGCTTTGCCCTGTCTGCTTTCTTCCCTCCTTTCCTTTTGTAACTTAAGCACTGGATCTCCGTAAACCGTTTCTTTTGCAACTTTGGACGCCTCTTCAATTTCTGTTGCTATTTTTATGGCTTTCTTAAAAGATAATTCGTCATCTTTTATTTTGAAAAGGGCTTTTAGGACCGCCTCATTATTAATTGAATCTAATTCTCATAGCTTCATCCTGAGGATCCTTTGTTGTTGGAAAATCGCATTTTGCAGCGTCTTCTCAAATACGAGCCGCTAGCTCCTGTATTGTCTCACCTAGATGTCTTCTTGTGTTAGACCAAAATTTAAATCGCTCCCGGACTACAAAATACTTCGAATCGAATTGATTCTCCATAGATGTTGTAATTTCATTGATTGTCAATTGATTGATATCCTTGGAAGGTGTCTGCTGCTCTACCAAAGTTGCAAGCAACTTATAAAGTGTAGACGTCTGATTTGTCAAGAGTTCCACTGAACTGTCGAATGCACCAAAAGTTGGCGTAGATGTCGTTGGTTGGTGCATCAGCCTACTAGTGATCATCTCAGCAAAACGCTGATGATTCTTTTGCTGTTGGTTGATTTGTTGTTGTAATTATATAACGAAATAATGCCAGCCAACGCATCCATCTTTTTTATATCCTGCCAACTACGCCAAAATATATTAAGTTATATTTTTGTAATAGAAAGAAGCAGAAACGTATAAAAGAAATGTAAAATAAGAATGACGTCACAAAAGGATGACGTCATAGAGAACTATAACATCACAACACATAAATCTCGGCATTATCCAATATATTTGTTGTACGACCGTGAGACATGCCACCCGGAGTGTAATACAGGAACTTGAAGTAAGCCGCGTGCACTGTCCTGTACTGCACAGTGGTGTCAGGTCTCCCTATATTTATTCTCGGTACATTTTATTGGTCTTGTAATCTCATGAACTACCAAAACGTTGACGATATTCCTAACATCAGTTTTACTCAGCTAAGAACAATAAACTAGCAACCCACGAAGACTGTCATCAGAAATATGTCACTGAATTGCCGCGGCAGCGATAACATCCCCAACAAAATCAGTTTCATTTTAACGAAAACGCCGTTACGATTACATGAAATAGAACTATGCTGAGGACCAAGATATCTACAGAAAATTGCTACCCATAATCGAGCTGTAGTTTTTACCGAAACGGATTTTCTGGACTCTCTTCTCCCGTTGTTTGCGTAAAATCAATGTTTTGTGATGATAATGGTAATTAAACATTCGGCGAAGAATTTCACATCGACTTTGTGGATGGGTCGGTGCTGATGAAATGGAAATGAATAAGGCAGACATGGCCCTATAGTGTACCTGGCTGTGATTGGGGACTTTGTTGCCTCGAAAAATGTTACCGGCGCGCGTTTACTACGTAAGCCAGCACTGCGTGTAATTACCAGTCGGCAACCGACTAGAGCGACGTCTTTCGTGAAAATGACCGTCGCGGCTACGGTGGCACTGAATAGTTAAGCTTCGGCCACGGCCAATTTGCACTATATTAAAATCTAGGGGTAGGCCAGGCTTGGGGGCATTTTTAGTTAGGTATTGTATGTAGGCCAAGTGAATGTGTTTTTTGCATTTGTGAACATGCTGAGAATGAAAAAGGCCACTTTCTCGGCTGTAGCTGCACTCTTTTCAAAGATGGTGCCCCCCGTTGAAATTGTGCATTGCTGTGTAGCAACTGAGAAATTGGCCGCGATTTCAGGTAGCCCTCAAACAAGCCAGATATGCAAAAAAAAAACTAGTTGGTTGGCAGTACTTTTGGACCACATTTTTGGAATCGGTAGGAAATTTGCTTTCGGAATCTAATGTTGGCTTTAGTCGAGCATCGGCAGGGAAGTGGTGATTTTGGGGTAAAAAGTGCCGATTTTGCATTTTTTGCCCTTATTTTTCTTAGTTCAGCTTGGTTTCCACTGGGAGTGAAAGGGTCAAAAATACAAGAGAGAATAAAATTTCTGTGCTCATCTGCAGGGCTTGTGATGTGAAATGACTGAAAACATTTCGTTATTTACATGCAATTTTTTGGCAGAGTGAAGAAAGGGTGAAGAGTGCATTGACGTGTCAAACCCCTATGAGAACTGTTCAGATTCCGATACTACGCCATCTTAGGGATATCGTATTCGTAGTAATGTCAGCCTCGTCCCCAAGCCTCAAGATGACGCTAATCGGTTTATCCATTTGAAGCTTCAGTTGGTTAATGGTAACGTATGATTTGTTCATAACCTATATATATTTATTACACGGCGTGAAAATGGAAGTACACGAAAACTATATGGAGTCAGCAACAATGGACCGAATATGATAAATCGAACATGTGCATCATCTTCCGGGTCCTCCTCTGAAATCCCTAGTGGTTTCATTGTCGCCCAGCAAACGAAGACGAACATATATAATCTGGAGTCATTATTATCCCTCAAGCATGCATATAGCAGTTATCAAACAAAACAGGGTCTGCGACAGGGCATGGTGGTCCGTTTGACATTTCCCGGATGAGGGTTCCATTGATAAAATCAACTGTGGAAGGCTGTGTAGGGCAAGATTGTGATCCTAAAGAGTAATTATAGCTCCTCCTAATCAAAATTGTCTACGGGAGCGGAAAATGTGTCAAAGACCTGCGGCGGTCGAGTTCGCCTTGGGTCATCGAAAAGTTTATACTCAGAACGCAGGCAGCTTGTTTGTGTTTATAACACTGGCCTAATAGCGCAGTAGGCGTTTTATTAGCCGTACTGCCGTTCAGGTTCCCTTCAAAGCGTCCGATTAGTAGGCTAACAGGTAGTGCAATTGGTTCACAAGTCTGCGCCTCCCTGTTTAAATAAAACAAACGCCCCCTGCAGCACTATCAATTGCGAAGTTCTATTTTAAAAAAGCTGACACAAATGTATTTATTGAGGTGTTTTTCAATAGAGTGGCTTTACAACAATCGCTTTCTTATAACCATGGTAGGATTTGGACAAGAGGTGTGGTATTGAGACGCACGGTCAGCTCCGCGGTCTCCCCGCCGGCCCTGTCGAACGCAAGGGCATACTAGTCAATTGCCGTACTTTTCCTTGTGGTCGATCGGAGTACACTAGCCAACCACGTCACTGAAGGGTAAAATCTCATACCAAGGCACTTCAGCTCATAACTGGTACTTTTTTAAATGTGCAACTAAAAATTTACGCGCCATGGTATCAGGCCAAAAATACCATAGCAAGTAAGAGCGATACCGGTTTAATCAATTTCACGTCAAAACTGTGTGTCTATTTGTTTAGGTAACTGGATATTCCGTCTCTTGATTTCAAATTAAATTCAGAGGAAATGGTGTAAGCATTTCACTACTATCTTTTGAAATGTGCAAATGTAAGTGGACTGAAATTTGGTGTAGACCCCATTGAGCTATATTGGCGCTTAAAAATGAGATGATTATGAGCTTCGACTGATTGTGACCAAGGCAGCCGGGAAATGACCAATGAAAATTAATGGGCGTCAGCGTTTTAGCCTCTTCTCGACCCTACGTAGTTACTAGGTCATTTGATCGCTATATCAGATAACTTCGCCATAATGGAATATGCTATAAGGACATGACAGGTGGAAGAAGGGCTTCAATCAAAATTCATAATTAACTTGTTACGAGTCGGTGACATGAGCACATTACATTACGTATTATCTGTTGTTCTCGTCTTTTCCGAAATAGCGCTCCAAAAATGTGAATATCTTGTTAACCTAAACAGTTTAATACCACTAAATGGACTACACGGAAAACTCGTTCTAAAGTATTAGTTCAAGGTTACCATCTGTCTGGTGCCGACATCGGTATTTGCAACTCAGTAATAGAAAGCATGGTTTGTTTAGAAATAAGTAATGGGGCGCATAAAAAGGCGAAACTGAGACGCCCTAATTCCATATGTTTATTGGTAGGCTAGGGACGTTTTTAACGTGCTTCAATCAAGCATATTTATGCTGAGTGGTTGTCAATGCGTCCTCACGACATGCTCACGGCTAGAGGTCTGGGTCACGGCATTGATCTTCAAGCAAAAATCTTGGCCGGAAAATCGGACAAGATAAGAAAAGTTCATGCGTAGTAACTTGGTAAAGACAACTCATGTGCACAAGATTGGTGGCATGCGGCGCTGGCCGTCGAACAGTGGGGCTGGAATTCGGTGCCTACTGAGGAGTGCAATTGGTGGCCACCTAGGAAAAAGTCTCACCAAGCTAATTTTCGGGCAAAATTACATGATGTGTCCCCTCAACAGTCATGTCCAGGTACACCTACGGGGAACATGGTGCACTTTAAACCGACTTTGAATCCATACTTTTGGGCAAAAACAAGTTGATTTAGGCCACTTATCGTCATAAAAGTGTTCCTCACTCAGTTTAGAAACAATATCTGGAATCGGGAAGAATTGACGGCTAGATATTTCTTTACACCAAGCTTATAAATGTTTTTGTCAGCAAGCACGGATTTTATGCTGTATATATTAATAGCGAATATTGATCTGTTTTGATTTCGCGTTTGTTCGAAAAACTAAATCAAGTTCTTAAGACATGCGAGTTTACGCTTTTTGTAGCGTGACAATGACGGAATTGCCATTTTTGAATTTCATAGGCGGTTTGTATGTCGTTTAAACCGTCTCAAATCTCAATTTAAGGTTGTAGATTTTCGGGCAACAACAGCGCACGTAGTCTTGCATTGAAATGTGTTGATATGGGGGCCGACGTCCCCTTTTTGAGACCGCGTCCTCAATACCCAGTATGCTTTCCTGTACGACGAATACTGCGCCGAAAAATCATCCCTTGGGCCTATTTAAGAATGCCATTGTGAAGTTACTATTTTATAACATCTGCCTCATCTGTTCGAACGCTTACGTTATTTGTCACCTGGGTAGGTCACAAAAACAACATTCCATGGCAGAGTCATGTGGAAAAACCTCGTGCGTTGGTGGTCGTGGACACGGGGTTTTTTTAGGTTACCGAAGAAATCGACAATGACTCGGAAATTCGGACTGATGTTTCTGACCAAACTCTGTGGCAAAGTGCACGTTTTAGGATTGGTGGATCGGAAATGTTGGTCATCATTTGTCAACCATTTTCAAAGTCGGGAGGATTTCAAGAGTTTAACCATACCAACAACTACGAGGATTTTGATGTCTCGCGTAATTATGAAATGGAACGTTTTTACAATTGTATTGAATCTTGCTCTTTTCTCATCTTCGTCTTACACAAACAAAGCACAACAATTCGTGTTCGTATTCGATTACAATGGTAATAGTAGTAGGGGTGGTGGTGGTGGTGGCGGTGATGGTGGTGGTGGTGGTGGTGGTGACGGTAGCGGAAGCAGAAGCAGCAGTAGTAGTAGTCAGTCAGTGACCATGGCCCCCTTAAAATTCTCCCATATTCCATTTGGCACTTTGGGGGTGCGAATGTCTGACATGCAAAATCCTCTGACAAATACTCTGCCCTGCCCTCCCCCAACTCAAAATCCTGAGTTCGCCCCTGGTAGTAGTAGTACTAGAACCAGTAGTAGTAGAAGTAGTAGTACTAGTAGTAGTAGTAGTAGTAGTAGTAGTAGTAGTAGTAGTAGTAGTAGTAGTGGTAGTAGTAGTAGTAGCAGTAGTAGTAGTACTAGTAGTAGTAGTAGCAGCAGTAGCAGCAACAGCAACAGCAGCAGCAGTAGTAGTAAGTAGTGGTAGTGGTAGTGGTAGTAGANTAGAAGAGGCAGTAGCAGTGGCGGCAGTGATGGTGCTAATAATTCACTTGGTGGTGCATCAATGGTGGTGGAGAGTTGTAGTAGTTTGCTATTTATTTTTGTTATATTATACGTGAACACAGTATGCGAGAGAGGGAAACTCAACGTTACAAACTTTGTGCACTTTAAGACTACAACAACCTAGTTACCTCGTGCCAGACATCTAGTCCGTCTCCAACGTGTGGAATTTCGATTATGTTCCATCCTTGTTTTCGAAGCATTAATTTGTTTTTAACATCTCTTGGCAACCCATCGGATACCGCAGACAGCGAAGCAATTCAAACCCACGTAATTCAGACGGACAGCTATGGACTCACGAAAACTGCATGCTTTGCCTGTGACCTCTGCTGTGAAATCGTTCCCTGCTTCTTGATTGGTCGATAAAATTCTTGAAATATGGTATAAAGCGACAGTCAGTTACGCTTGTTCATAATTAGCGTGTAAACATCACGAAAACAGACTGTCGTTTCATGAACTAGGTAAGTAGGTTTTTTAGCATTATTTAAGGTTTAGGTCCTGCTAAATCGACTGAGTGTCATTCCATGCATAATTTTGTTCAGACCGCGTGAACTAATGTAGAGTGGAGATTTTGTTTTTCAAATTTCAGTTTTAGAAGAGATCTTAGTTGCAGGTAAGACTAAAGACTATTATTTTTTTTTTTTTTACTTAATTTAATGTTATATCTGTCCTGGAATAACAATTGCGAGATCAGTTTAATCAAGAGGTATGTCTTCCATCTAATTGCGAGATCAGTTTAATAGTTTAATCAAGAGGTATGTCTTCCATCTAATTTCAAAAATATGGACCAAACTTAATTGCTGCTTTGATCATACTAAAACCGTTTTTAGAGATAATTGAATCTTACTTTGTGAAACAAGAATGTGTTTTAAGTGTAATGTGTTGAGTTTTGGAGAAAAAAAATGTGAATTTTTAGGACGTAAATGATGGTTCTCTCTTGCACTCTGTCCGTTCGGTATGTGGCGGACTTGGGTCGTTAGAAGGATCCCAGTGTGGACACTACCCCGTTCACCATGACTGTGTCTCTCGTGCACTCTGCCCGTTCGGTATGTGGCGGACTTGTGTCGTTAGAAGGGTCCGAGTGCGGACAATACCAGTGCACCATGGCTGTCTCTCTCTCTCCTGTGCTCCAATCACTCAATTATTTGATGCACAATTTGAGTAAAAATATCCATTTTTTAAGACTATGTCCCAACCAGCACTCAAGCTGACCATTGGGCCCTGTTATTTTAACTTGACCACGAGTTACTTGCGAACGTCAATGATTAGCAATTAACTCAAGCTGGCAAACCCCGTTTGAAAAACTCAAAATGTTGTCCTATGTAGCTCGTTAGGCATATTTTTGTGAGTTTCGTCTTCTACCTAATTTTCCAGGTGCCCCCTTAACACCATCAAGAACATGAGGTCCTTCGTTTTACTGTGCATGGCAAGTATATTGTGCATTATTTTATTGATGAGAACAAGATATGTGATTCAAATCGCTTGCATTTGAAATGTATCGCATTTTCTTCCAAATTTTTGTTTGCTGACTATACGCTCACAGTTTACAGTCGGTAAACATGTGTCTTTGAACATGGTCAGTGGTTCAATATCATCATATAAAAAACAATGCAGATTTCTTTAACTTGAAATCTTCTATCTATCGCTGCTGAAGCTGCAAGCTTTCCGACGTCAGACCAAACACAGGCGTTGCAAGTAAAATGAAATGCCTTTTAAAGTTTGACCTGATAGACTTTCAACTGAGTAGTAATGTACACCATCCGCTGCAAGTTAAGCAGAGCTTTCTCAGACTTAAAAATGTTTATTAGTCTCGTAGCGTAATAGAGGCCCTCCCATCAAATTGCACAAGTCTTGTTTCATGACTTGCGTATTACAATTTTACCAACTGTTTCCGGAGGATGAACCTTGACGAGTTCATAATCGTCCTGACAGAGTTTACGATTCAACAGTGTCAGTGCATACAGGATTCTATCACTTTTGCTCTATCTTCAGCGGTGACAGTTGTGAGTCTGGGTGTAACTTGTGTCTTTCGAAAGAACTAGTGACTTTAGAATAGAAAACCCATTTCAGGTCTTTTTAAAACTAATTAAAACATATTAAGAAAATTTCCAATTTTCACCCTTGTAAAATTCTGAAATGTACAGAATCGGTTCCCAATTGCAAAACATCATTTTCCAAAGTCTATGCTGTAACGTTTTAATAACAGGCCAAAAAGGGAAATTTCATGGACACGATCAAGCAATAAACCGCACACACATGTACAGATCGTTCATTATCACTTGATTCACTACCATATTTCACCGTTTTCCAGCTAGACTTCTTGAAATAAACACTGCTAACATTCGCTACCTTCTTTCAATTTAATAGCTTCGTCATGCGCTAGTAATTACCTCAGTGGTTTTTTTTGCAGACCCTATCGTTTACACAGGCCGCCAAGACAATTAAAAGTAAGTAAACGAAAAAAGCGTTTATACCGACTTGTGTTTAGCATTCTATTATTTTGTTGTGAATGTATTGACCAATTTTAGATTTTAAATGAATTAATCAATTAAGCAATGAGCAAACAATGGAAGAGTAGTAATAATAATGATAATTATCCAGAAAGTTACTAATTACTCAAGTTTGTGGTAAGCTAAAGAATACAAGAAACAGAGGGCGCTATAAAGCCATTTGCCTGTAATGTGGAATGACAGAATTATTGCTTCACCCTGTACGCTTGAATTGCACTCGTTGTATACGGCGTGACTAATTATGAACCACCTTGTTTGAAACAAATGAGGTGTAACTTCGTTTCCGGTTGGGAAATGCGTGCTACTGCGCACAATAGGTACAAGCGTATAGCAAAACGCCACAACATGGTCCAATGAAGGTTATAGGACGAAACAGGCTGGAATTGTTATGAGCCAAAATATACAAATCAAGTGACACAAACATATGGTTCCCAAAAACGCGTAAGTGGTCAATTTCTACGGTTAGTTGATCCTTTACGTATTTATTTAAGGTCGCGTAGACACGCCCACTGAGCCAACTTATGTCAGTCACCTCTCCTAAAACGTCATTATAGCGTAGGCGTATTTATAGTGACTCGTTTTTTAAATGCAAGATTGGCTGCTATTTTAAAAAATAATACAGAGGTTGTGAGTTTATGTAGTTCAACTTAGTCTATGATAGTGATCATACACCTACGTCGCGTTGAGTGGTCGGCTGGATACTATCAGCAGCAAGATTCAATTTTATAGCAAGATATTTTTTGAGTGGACGGTTCCTGTAAACAGTACTGCCGGTAAATCAAATGCAGTGATCGGACTGGAAAATAGTGGTGGCAAATGGCTGGGCTGGGCTTTGTAAACCGTACGTCCGGAGATAGAAATCTGCATCCAGACCTACCGCACGTGATTGGCTAGAGTATTTTTGAGCAGGAACGCTGTATCGCTTCTCAAATTCCAATGAGATATGCTATTGTTACTAGATTGGAAACGGTCAAAAACTGTAGAAGATCTACAGTTTCTGACCACGCCATGGGGGAAGCGAATCTACAACATCTTAATAGTAAGAAATGAATTGTTTCGTAAGAAATATCGTCGAAATAACCCGGTCTTGTTTTTCGGAGGGGAGGACTGGCTATGGTGAAATTGAAATTATTTGCCGCGCTCTCGTCAGTAGAGCTCTATGTCCTCTTGTGGATACTTATCTCGTTTGGTTTCACCAGTTCAAAACACAAATTGAGATTCGTCCATCGAAAGATGTTCTTCAAATAGGAATATTTCGTAAATTACAGCCCTGCCTGAATTAACTACTTAATTACGAAAAATTCATTTTTTAAATGTGAAAATCAGTATCATTAAAATTTGGGGACCATTTTGTGGTGCACCACTAGAACTTTAAAAACTAAACTCAAAATTATTTATATTCATTCTAAAAAGCGGAAACGAAAGGTACAAAACTGACAGGAAATGTATGTTTAACCGTGTAAGTTTTGGAAGCTATTGTTTTCTACCCTTTGTTATATGTGTTCCGCGTTTATATTTATTCCATTGCTAAAATATCACTTAACAACAAATTACAGCTATTAAAAATGTATATATGTATACGTCAAACCCTGCAACAAACGCCTGCAATTAACTGGGTAGACCACCAACTGACGACTAAACAGGTTCGAGAAATTCTTTTGCGGTCTTTCCTCTCGTGTCTAATTCCAATTTTCTCTACCTGCTTCCTGCTGATGTGACAAACAAGTGTTGGAATTCCAATTAAGACCTAAATATTAGACAACTGTTCTGTAAATAAACCTCAAAAGGAATGTTAATATTGTGATATTGCGTTGAAGTTTCTGTCTAATCTTCTGAAGAACAGATGTTTGGGGATACAAATATTTATGCTGCAGATCGTAAGCTCAAAATGTCTTTTGCTTTTGGGCTCAGATACAGAAACTACCTTTCAGCAAACTTATGCTAGAGCAGTAAATTAGTAATACAAGTTTTCTCTTATTTAAAATTAACTTACGACTTACATTGACCAGTTAATGAGGATTTTCAGGGCAAGGAAACCACACGTTAATTAACCTGGTGGTTGTTTTCTTCTGTAACTTCGTTTAGTCTTCACAAGGGGTCAGCTCTGTGTTAAACTCAATATATCTGGTCTGTCTGATCAAACAGCCGGAAGGCGTAGGTTTGAAAGTTGCGGTAACACAAGTTTAATTGACTCTCAGCACCTATCAACGGAGACGTATTAATGCAGTTGTCAGCGCTCAGATGTGTTATCTCCCCTGATGTCAGTGTGTTATTATAACTTTGGAATTTTGACATATTCTAATTGGACTGATATTGCAATTAATCAAAATAGCACCTATCAATAATGACTTTCCGGCCCTGTGTACTGTCCGTCTTGGTGTTCACAAGCGATTCCAAACAGTTTGAGTGCTGTGTCGTTAAGGTTACGTCGAGGGTGCAACCATATTTCACAAACTAAAACTACGGACTGTGCATCAGCAACATATGTGAGGATTTAAAATCAAATAAATTTCATACAAATAATTGTTTTCTAGTGGAAAACGCCGCGTTTGGAAAGGCTGTGACCAAAAACGCACGGTTTGTTTACGTGAAACATGTCAACCAAATAAAAGCTCCCTCCAAAGTTTTCCCTCAGTGCATAGCCCTATTTTGTTTGCCAACCCCTCACACGTGAATCAGCATCGTTTAAAAATTCTGGCCATTTATTTGAGTCAGTCATTGTTACGCCGAGTAACGGTTAGACTTGAAAATAATGTGTCAGGAAACAAAAAGAAGCTGGTGTGTAAGTCTGACTCGATTCCATGCTCCAGTGGAAGTCAACTCGGTTTCGAAGTCCAGTTGTAACTTTGGTCCAGTAATTGAATTTCAGAGACCGAACGCGGAATCATTTGGATTAGAAACCAATCCTGGGGTTCAACAAAACTTCATAAAATTGCCCAAGCTCCAATATTTGTCATACAATTCTCGGCAAATATTTCTGTGCAGTTTCATGCAATTTATTTCACGATAAACACGTTGTCTGGTACACACTCGGCATACATTTTGCTCCACCTATATTGAATGACGTGATCGGCTTCGCAGCCTGAGAGCAAAGGTGGCGCTGCTGCCAGTGTCAGTGTTAAAATTCACTGATTATTTCTTTCCACTTTGACAAATTTAACGCTATTTGGAAAATTAAAATATGACTGTTCTTGCCAAAAAAAAAACGCGTGGTCACGGTATCACGAGAGAAGAATGGCAGAGTGTACTATGTGAATGACGTGAACGGATTTGTATCGACCACCAACCTTAAAGATACTTTTATGTGTTGGCATGCTTCGATATTTCGAGAAAAAGACAACAATTCGGTCTGGAGAACAGTTGTTTAATAAAATTTCGGAACAGGCTGGAGAGGAATAGAACGCGACGACACCCGTGTTCAATTTTAGAACCTGAAAATTGAATTCCTAAATGCTGGTGCCAAGACTAGCAATAGGGTCAGTCTTTAGTGATTTTAATTTCACGGAATGGAATGGTTTGAAAAGCGTAAAACAAATAAAGTCAATAGTGGTCTCCGACAAAACCAAATAAAATCCCTAGGGAAGTATCAATTTCTAGAGAAAAAGAAGAACTCATTTTAATGGTCACTTTAGGTAGCAGTACCGGGATGGTCACAGATGCAAATGCGCAAAAGTTTTTTATCTCTGTTCAGTTCCTAGAAAAGACTTTACGACATAGGTATAAATCGTTGTCTTTTAGCAAATTTGTCTTGTCTCTCCAAGGCAGAATATTTTCAGGGGTGCTTCGACATAAGCGAGATCACACAAGGCCATGCAAAATTACGCGAGTGAAAGGCGCGTTTCCCGCGTTAACATGCAAAACGAAGTGACTGGCCTGTAACGTTGATATGAACATCTTGGAATCAACTGTTCATGAGCAATACATGAGTGCCTCCAATTCTACTACGATGTTTTGTTCACTGGATTCCAAGATGCCAGTAAATTCATGATGTAAAAAGTTATTGTATAACTCTTGTTTTCCAGCCTGCCCCGGTAAACCAGCTGACATCGTGTTTGTTGTGGATGAATCCAACAGTATTTACATCAAAGATTTTGAGAAGCAGCTGCTCTTCGTGAGGAATGTGACAAGCGCCTTTACCATTGCTGCTGACAAAGTCAGAATTGGTCTCATTACGTGGAACACGATGGCTCGCACCAGATGGCGCCTGAAAACGTATACGGAAAGGGACCAGTTACTGGAACGCATATCTGGTGTCGGGCGAAAAAGTAGGACATCACTAATACTGTGCTGTAAATTATAGATTCATCCATGTAGGGGTTTTGGTGATGTTACCTTGCGTTGTTCAGAATGCCAAGTTATATGGACGTTCTTGCATTAGAATTTCCAAGAAATTCCTAAAATCAACAGTAATTGCGTTTGTAAACTAAAATGCATTCAATGATGCTCAGTTTAGTCCAAATCTCCTCAAAATAAATTACCAGATGAATGCTAGTTTCCAAGGAATGTTACAGTTAAAATCTTTGTAACTGTGGGAAAGGTAAACAGCTGCAGATTTGACTGGTTTTCTTCAGAAATTTCGTCTGGAATATGCTCTGTGGTCATGAAACGCTCTCTCGTTTGTAACTAAACCACGTGATTCAGTGGTCTCACAATTCACAGTTGGCTATATTGTAGGCATTGCTTACAACAGTCTGAAACATTCTTTCGATACTCGCAACCACATCTTAATACTGATGTTTATGTTCGCAATCAAAGACTACGTTAAGGTCTACGTAAATGAAAAATTGATCTATTGCAGTCGGTGGGCGCACGTATACACATATGGCACTGGCAAAAGCACGCGAGATGTTGCGGGAGGAGCAACGTAAAGACGTGCCACATATCGTCATACTGATGACAGACGGCGCTTCAACTACACCCGAGTTGACGGCACTGGAGGCTTCACGACTACATAAAGCAAACGTGACAGTCTTTGCCATAGGAATTGGTAATGTAAGTAGATTGTGCACGAAAATAATTTATCTAATCCATGCGTATTGAATAATCGGTAAAGCGCTCTAGTGTCATATAGATCACTATTAAAACTCAAAAAATGACAATCGCTGCACAAATTAAAAAAGTTCGATTCGACGTTTCATGTGTTAAAACTGCGCTTACCCGCCCCGTTCCACAGACCACAAATATGAACAACTTTTGATTTAGACGGCTTGCCGCTATTGGTCCATGGTCAAATTATTGGCCGGGATTTCAGGGCTCGTCGGCTCGACAAAATGTAGTTCGTTATTTCGTGTGCCTAAGGCCAGGCTCTACAAACTGTGTAATTGTGACGTCATTTTATGCGCCGGGCTGTCACTTCTTTACAAATCCAGAAATCACGTCTCATCTAGGTATATCAAACAATAGGTTGAGATTAAATTTGTAGCAGTAAGTGGTCGAACGCGGATTTACAGGGTTAAAACGTGACAGCAAATAATGTCTAAACCTTCGTTGTTCCTAATTTAAAAATTTAAGACCCGTCTTTGATTCCGTTGTATTGAAATGAACACCCACGAGGACAGCCAACGAAGACATGACAATTGCTTTGTGTTCAGTTTGTATCCAAGTTTCTATGAAACCTGAGTGGAGTCTTTGCCCTTGGCGTCTTTCAGATAAATATGCAGGAGATCAATATGATAGCCAGCGATCCTGACTCGTCTCATGCCTACGTCGCCAAGAATTTTGCGGAGTTGGGCAACAAGTTAAAGGAAAAACTGGTGGCGTCCACGTGTGAGATTAAAGTGATAAAACAACCAGGAGGTAAGAACTGAGATTATGGAACGCCCGTAGTGTCACCTTGTGGCCAATTTGTTTGACGACGCGTTGATGATGCATTCGGAGAGTCAGGAAACACCGTCCAGTACCATCCTGTAGAATTACCAAACGGCATTCAGGTTACAACTATTAAATTATAGGCATGGGCGTATGTGGTCGAAAGGACTCGTCGTTTTTGGTACCTGAAAACGATCGAATTTGATTGAATATTTAACACTATGACCGTCACGGACAATTGAATCTCGCTGTGTTTACTTACGGTGCAGCAATATCCGCCAGGCACTTCTGTACCGCGTCATCGGAGTTCCACGTGTTATTTGGTGTAATCTTTTCAAAATTTCTCGGCTGAATTACACTGTTCGTCCTTCCAATGCCAACAAAGTATTAATGCTGTGTTGCGGGCTGCAATTACGACGGATACGTGATTTATGTCCATCGCCTTACCGGCAGCAATCAAAGATAAGAAAATGCTGAACGAATGGATAAAGCAAGCTTGTCGGGTTAATTTTGAGCGGAACAGAAGACCCTATCTTTAAGATATCTTTTTCAATTCTAGTACTTTTAAACGGTTGAAATATATATATCGCCTTACTCCGTCTTCTACGGTTTTCGACATGATCCGTGAAAATGTGACTGACGATCCAAAAATATATCAATGAAACCAACGCGCTTTCTTACCTCTGGAACAAAGGAGAGTTCTATCGCTGTGTGATCCGGGACGGCCCTAATTGCCACAACATTTTGCGCCCATCCGGACGCAAGTAATGTTATCGTCCTCATAAAATTTGGGTAGTAAACTGTGAACATAATACACTTGGCAAAATGTGTCAGATATCAACTAGAGTTGTATTGGACGTATATAACATGATGTCACCATAGTTTTAGGGAATCTCAATTATTCATTTTGACATTGCCAACGAAGCCTGATGAGAGGCCTACCTTACGATCGGTGTCGGTAGTGAAGGGGTTAGGATCTTCACATGAATGTTGGTGCGTGACTTTCGTGAACGATCTCGCCAAACACACTGTTGCTTGCAAACTACGATTGATAAGATCTAGCCTGTCTGTCAGCGTTGCTGGTAAACAACACAATAATCGCCTACCATTGGAAGATATTCTCAGAGCCGTTCCTTGTATAAAATAAGTTAGACATGTTCTTTAAAGGAAAAAAAGACACCAACAATATGTTATTTTCCTTACCATGATTGATGTGATGAGTTCAGCATAGTCGTAGCTAGTCTAGTCAGTGTATTCAAACCACAAGTCATAAAACACATGGGGCCTACATGATGAAAGTCAAAATTTTGGTTTACACTCCCATTCGTGAATTTCAAGCCTCATCAGACATCTATTAGTCATTAAGATTTATGGAAAGGTTTTCTGTAGCAAACAAATATCGCGACTAATAATTTCTGTTTACTTTGAATCGGTGCGCCAGAGTCTCTCCGTACGTTTTCTTTGAAACAAAGCGCTTGGCTGAAAGTCTACTAAGTGCGAAGCTGTCGTCAGCCAAATGAGTGAACGTTTCGAACGTAAGTTTCGTGCGTCATGTTCACCCACTTAGCCATTCTTTTTTGCTAAGCTGTTGAAAATTTCTGGTCCTACATGGGACAAAATGTATCACTGATTAATAACTCGATTTATATGTATATATGTATGTATGTATATATGTATGTATGTATATATGTATGTATGTATATGTGTATGTATGTATGTATATGTATGTATGTATGTATGTATGTGTGTGTGTGTGTGTGTGTGTGTGTGTGTGTGTGTGTGTGTATGTATGTATGTGTATGTGTATATGTATATGTATATATATATATATATATATTTGATTTTCACTCACACAGAATGTGGACCAGAGGATGTGGTCGACCTGGCGTTTGTCATGGGATCTTATAATCAGAATCCAGAAGGAGCTCGTAAAGCAATGAAATTGGTTGGAAATATTGTTAAAAACAGCAATATTATTATTGATCCGAACAACGTTCAGGTGGGTGTGCTTTTCATGAAAAGGGCTTCATTTGGAGGATTTATTTTCTCTTCACTGCTTTAACTGACTGATTGTACGTATATGATCAAATTTGCAAACAGTGAAATGACATGCGTGTACACGTTTGTACCGTTTCTCTTGACTTCTTCCACATTCTGGGTCTTGAGGAAATGTCTCTAAAAATTTAACGGACTTTTATTTTTATTATTGTCTTTTGTAACATCAACAATATCGACGAATTTGTGATTGACTCTTGCAAAAGTAGAAATTATAGAATGCACATGATGTCAAACGCGCATGAGTACACGTTAATCAATGAAATTGATTTCAAAACAGGTTTTTGCTGAAGTGTCTGCCATTCTTTCACATACTAAAGACGCGTGTTGTGCACGACGTAGTTGTGATTTTTTTGTTTCCGCATTCAGCGATTTCTACCACCAAACTTTACTCGAGTCTCATCTCGACCAATCACGTTGGATGAAAGTTCACACCAAGCGCGCCGCGTGATTGGTCAATTTTTGAGTGGTGTTTCGCCTGGGTATAGTTTGGTGACCGTGGTTCATGTAGGCTACAAAATAAGAAATTTAAATGTCAATTATTATACATTCCAGGTAGCCATGGTACCAAACACTTGTGAGTCCATTGGATTCAATTTAAACGAGTACAGTAATAAAGCAGGTCTTCTGTTTCATTTTGAATTCGTTGGAAAGCGATTTGAAACAACAGCCGATCTTCTGGACGTTATGAGGTAACTAGATAAGTAACATTGTTTTCTTCAAGTAAAAACATCGAGGTCACAGATTTTTGAGAAAACACCCAGGACATCCACTTTGTGGACGACCCACAGATATCCTTAAATAAATCTTTTACTTGTGATTCGCCGTAAAATGACATCACCTAACTGAAGAAGGCTGGCTCACCAGAGTGAGCAACACAGTAAGACAATTTGTTATGTTGCCCTCGAATCCAGTTCTTACATCACTGTTCCCACACCAGTGTTGACGATGTTGCAGCTAAATAGAGAATCCTACACGAGTCTTAGGCTTATGACATGGGCAAAACCTCTTCCGTAAAAATCCCGAGGCTTGCCGAGGGATTTTGACGGAAGAGGTTTTGCCCATGTCATCAATCTGAGACGAGTGTAGGATTTGTTTTCTCACATGAACTGTAAAAACGATCTTTTTTGCCGAAAAACTCGACGTGTCTAAACATTTCAACCACATGACGCAACTTTTGTAAAAACACGCTTGCGCAATGTAAAATAATTCAGTTACTTCATTAATAGTTTATTTTAAGCTTAACAATTGTAAATTGCATTCAGCTTTCGCAACAAATATTCAAGTTGGAACCTAATAAATAGTCTTTGAAGTTGTAGCATTAGAACTTAAAAAATGTTTATAAATAGCAGTCAGCAAGTCTTCCCCGCGCGTAAGCACTGAATTGACCTTGAGACACCACAACAAGACAGTTTTGCCGTGTTTCTTGACTTGGGGGTCGTCTCCGTTTGAATGAACGTGGATACGGAGTTCGTCGCCGAAGATGGGTCCGTTTAATAAGTTGTTTGCATGTCCTTCCTACTGGGAGTACCATCAGTTGCTACACCGGATTTGTCAATCATAACTTTGTCACCTTCTCGGAATTCCGGCATTGTTTGGTTGGCGTGGGTTTGGTTGTTTCAGTGTTTTGCGATAAAATGTAAGGCGTATGGATTTCTACCTTGCACCACTCGCCCATGTAATATCAAAAAATACGTACTCGGTGTTATTAACCAGTTGTGTCGTAACACATTCCAGGTCTTGTGACAAATCTCTATCTTTTAACAATTGATGAAGTGACGCGGAACAGCATCTGAGAAGAACGAAATGTCAGTCCTTTTCAGCGAAACGGATATTCTTTTACATTAGGTTTCAGTTAAAACAATGCGATACAAAGTGAAGCATTGTAAAAAAGGCAGCTTTGTTTAATCTGTTGCATTTACCTTTTGTTCGGCAGCAAATTAAACACCACTTCATTGCAGGGATCAAACGTTTATCAAGGAACATGGAGCTAGGGAGGACGCTCGGAAAGTGGCAGTAGTGATTCTTGACAAAGCCTCTCCTGACATGGCGGCGACGATCCAAGCTGCGAAGGCTGCAACTGACAAAGGCATTAAAGTGGTGTGCATAGGTGCGTAAGTCTTCTCAATTTCGGGTGAAACAATAGGCTGGTTGTGGTTCTGAATGCTAATTGCCAGGACTGGTGAGGCAATGAATGTTTTGCTAGACCTTTTATTCCAATAATGAAATGGTCACGTAAAACTGCCTACATCCTCAAAGGAATGCTTCGACTACCCACTGACAGTCCAGGCACAAAACGTCGCGACCAGGATCTAATATCCTAACTCAGACTCTTATCAGACTCAGATTCGAATCTAGCCAATCACATGACATGATTCAAGTAGAAATTTTCTCGAAGCGTGTCATGCCAGTGATCATTTTTCAAGTTTCGAGTACAGTGATTAGACGTTGAGCCCAGGGCTCTGCTTCAGGAAAAAAGACTTAAGGCATTAGACAAAAATTGGATCTTACGCTCCAACTTCCCAATTTTTAAATAAAGGCACCGCTCGGCTGGACCCATTGCAATGATCACCGCTCGGCTGGACCCATTGCAATGATCACCTGGAACCATTTTCATACTTATATATTAATATATAGATAAAACCGAGTAGTGTTGAGGATCTCAGAAACCTGACTCAAGGAACTAGCAGTGTGTCTCAATGAGACTCGAACCCACGAGCTTGGATAAAGGCAGCGGACGCCTATCCCACTAGGCCACACTGCCCCCTCTAATTTTCATGTCGCTTTTTATTGAAGAGACTACAGAACTTTATTTAAAAACTACCAGAGAAGTTTTCATTGCGTGAATTCATAAAGAAGCAATAGTTTTTTTATTTCTTTCTGATGATGATTCACAAGGTAAACTTATCTACAAGAAAGCATGCTGTGGTGGTCAGACGTTTACACCTTCACTGCAAGGATTGTTCAGTTATTTTAATTACGAACACCGTCAGACATTTGCCTCATCTTTCCTTCGCAGGAGTCGGTGATGACGTCAACACGGAAGAGCTCGCTCAGGTGGCCAGCGATCCGGACATGTCATTCAGGGTGAAAGATTACGACGAACTGTGGACCTTGCGAGACGACATTATTTGGAAACAAGTCTGTCCCTAATAGCACAACATCAATGAATAATTCTCCTGCCAACGAAGCTTTCCCTTCAAATGCATACCTTCAATGTGACCGCTGGAACGTCACAAGACACTCTTGCATCGCTCAACTTTTAATGGGAACAGACATTTCACGCTTGAAGATTAAACCAAAGCAGTATTTCATACAAATAAAAAAAGTGTTTCAACATTGGCAGGTTTCATTAATTTTCTGCTGTTTTGTACTGTGCAAATAATATGTGATATTTTAAAACGAAATGCGACGAAATTTTCTTTTTGCTATCTGTGTAAACTGTTTTGATATTCAGATATGCTTTGTATATAATGCAACATAAATACCTGAAAATGGGTAAGCTCATTGACGTACAAAGTATGATCTAAAAAGATTTATATTGTGGTGAATCCAAATTGTTCAGAATATGAGTATGTGCTCACAATCTTGATATGAAATAGCGTTAGTAATCAAGAAGTAGAATTTTGTGACAACGAAGGATCTTTTAAGTGCGCCTTCACGCATGTGCACATGTCAAGCATGTACTAAACTCGACATGAATAAAAAGTAAATTTAAAATGTTAGTTGTACATTCCGTGTGAACATCGAGTGGATAGTACTCGAAACACTTACGTTCTGCATCACTCAGCACATGAATGTGACGTCACCGTTTGGGCGTGTGTCCGTTTGGGTATGAAAACGCCTACATCGAACAAGGGAACAAATAGACATACATGCAAATAATCTCAACAGATTTACCCTCATTGAGAACAGAGTCATATTTTACAGTGCACTTTCACTCATTTGCTCCATTCCTTGAAACTGTGCTATCATAAGAAGTTCGCTACTCGACATATCAAGGGTTTTTAAGCGATGCAGTCAACGATTCCATTGAAAAAATATGGCACTGAATGACTGATTATCGTTTGAAAGGGTTGACCTAACAATACAACTCATAGTTCTGCACAAGAATATGACGAATCCTCCGGTGGTAACAGACGACCGTGAGTCGAGAGATCTGCGAGAGTGTTATGTTAATGACGAAGAAAGTAAAGTTCGCCAAAGGAAATCAACAAAGCAACTGGGGATATTCTGTGGAGTATCATTTATATCTTGCGCCTTTTCAGTTTCATAAAACAGTGACTCAAGAACCGAGTTGAAATGATGATTAAAAATCCGTAATTTGTGTAATCACAAATTGTCCTGTTACATGGATGAGTCTCTTGAAGTCATGGCTAGATCATTACCAGACTGCACCTGGATCATCTCGGGTATGTTCGTAGCAAATAATGAAATTAGGGTACGAAAATACCCGGATGTTCCAGATGCATGCATGCCTGCCTGCCGGTCAGTCTTAGAGCATAAAACTCAAAAGGTTTAAGAGGGATTTTCTTTCAGAAGATATTGGAAACCTAGGGTCAGAAATGTAATCAATCGATTACCTTCAGGATATGATCATGGAAGTTCACGGTCGACAACAAAATTTTAATTGCAAAACTTCGGGGACTGAAGCAAGTATAATGTGGCCAGTGGCTAGCCCTCATTCTCTGTTCTCAACCAATTGTGTGTAAGTTAACTTTATGTTAATTCTTTTGTTGATTTGGAATAAAAATGCGTTACTGACTACTACCCGATACATCAACACTGTGTTTATAAAGTTACAAGGTGTAGCCTCTACCTGCATTATTCGGGGGAACCTGGGATGCGTTTCATGGAACGATTTTTTACGAGTTTGGCGAAGTCACAGAATACCGCGCACATGAGTTGAAAAACGAGTGTCTCGCGAATATACACTTAACTAACGTAGAAGTAATTTGGCCGCCACTGAGTTGGGCGGCGAGGCTGAATTGTTGATTTAACTTGCTATTTCCGTTCTGTGAGTCACGATTTCTCGTATAGTTACGGGATCAACGAGGACAATATTCGATGGGAGGAGTGTACCAATTGTAGATGAGCCGCTACAAAATTTTAGGTTTTTCATCAATTCAACAGGTCCAGTGGAAGAGACTTCCGCTCAAACAAAGCAAGGGATTGTCATTGGTTATGCCAACCTCTACTATATCGCTAGTTTCGGCTTTCATGCATGTGTGAGTTTTTATAAAAAGCGGCAACAAAACATTGAATGTCAACTTTTAATGAGTTCACTAATGAACAGAATTTTTAGAGTTCGATATTTGATTCAGCGTTACGTTCTGTGGCAATAAAACGAACGAGAAAACTTAAAATAGCATCTATTCCTCTGCCGCCATCTTGGAGCTGCTACAACCCTAACGAACTAATGTTCCATTTAGACCACTGAAAGGTGTCTCAACCTACTTATTCCTATCTCCAATTAGAGGAGATGTCGGAGCTTCAAAAGAAATGGCATTTGGGCATCAATTGTTCAAGGCAAAGTTGGTTGTCATGGTGGGTCATTATAGTACAAAACTGGCTTGGTCTCAAACACTGGCGAACCATCATTGAATTATATAAGTTCACAAATTATCCCTAATTCAATTAAGGAAAAAGTCAAAACAATTTTTATAACCCGCGAAAATGGTCTTATTCAAAAGATTATTTCTTTAGTGGAAGGCGGGATCTATATCAGCTTTTTAAGAGCAAACTCTAGGGAAGCTTCTCTATTTCTGTGCTTTGGACTGGTTACACGCAGCTTTCAGGAACGGCTGTTGGCTAAATTTTCCTTATGCGGATGATAATCTTTTTGCGCTAGTGGGTCCCATTCTATAAATTTCTCAAAATGTATACACGATTCACATTCCATTCGCAGCTTAATGTTGAACATACTGCTTTTCAACTTTTTTAAAAGACGAGGGTCACTGGATGTACTACATTTGTTTAAAAATTCTACTCATACTTCTGTAAATGCTGTGGTTACAAATTGGATCAATTATTCTTTTGTAGTAACCCAGTCAGTGCTCCCGAAGTAAAGTCATATATATATATATATATATATATATATATATATATACTAAGAGAACTATGCAGATCCGGGGCATTTTTATATATGAGACCTTTACTGTGGGGTTGCAAAAAATTGTGGGGTATATATAATGCCCCACAATTTCAGACCTGTCAGAAACTGTTCTTTGGTATGCACAGTGCCTCCACGTGTATTCTCTCAACAACTTGGTTTCATCACCACATCCTATATATACTCTGTGCAGTCTCTCCCAAAAGATGTCACTGTTATTATGAGTGTCCTGCTACAGAGTGCCATATGTGACCTACATTGTTATACTGTTATGTAATGGCCATGGAGGATATTAAGTTACTTGACCTAACACTGCAACAAG
>NMRA01000688.1:159948-190523 GCA_002633005.1 Phoronis australis
ATTTCACAACTTTTCAGGAAACCATTTAGTCATAATATTGATTTCATTGTACGTGTGCTCTGTGTAGAACCAGCGACACTACTGATATTTGAATGTATCGAGACTTCCAAGAAGTCCATTTGTTTTCCTTAAAAATTTTGCACTTCTCTACTGTAGGGGATGCATAATTTAACTGCCTGCCATACGCTCTGGGATTTGAAGAAAACGAATAGCTTGGAGGTTCCGTGAATGTCTCAAACCGGAGTTTACACACTGACCTCGACTGAGTTGACTAACTGGATTTCACACAGCCATTTGGATTTGTTTATATCGTTCAGATCCTGGGTTATACATACTTTCGCAAATTGATTAATGGACAATTCAAAGGAGAATTTCCCCGCTTTTTACCACGCTTATCCGATCTCGATTTGTTGCCGAATTAGAGGACAACTCAAGTCACAGGCAATACAGGGCTGCATGCGCAATTTTAGGTCTGGTCATTTGCAATAAGCTCTGAAGCGTTTTTTGTTTCGAGCCGCTGATGGTTTTGATGTACTAGTTGGTAACGGAAATCAAAATCTTATCAGATAAGAGTTATTAATAGAACGATTTTATGAGTTTGAGTGAGTTAATTCAGATTTTGGTTTTTGGCAGCTTAATACTTGGAAAATGATAGCAGTCAAATTCTAAAATCGGGGCATGCAAACATTTGTTGCCTCAAGGTACACTGGGACTGTAGCTCATGATTTATGCATATTGCAGTCGTTTTCACAACAGCCTTCACTCAACTACTTGCATCATTTGGATAGACACAACTCTCGCGGCCATAGACCTGCCTCTTACCACAGAAACCATCTTATGATTTGACATGGACCTCTGTAGTCAAAATACTGTGACTGGCTTCAGTTTGTTAATACTTGAGAGAAGACTCTATAACTTGACTTGTCTCGGGGTGACATTTTATTCACCGAGCATTCTCTCGAACAACATCGCACGGTCAGTTCTTTCAAGACTGAAGCACTTCTCAGCGGAATAGGGAACAAGTTGACGCCAATTTCATAGCGGCAAATGAGTCTAAATAAAAATTTGGTTTCTTCGATTGAACACCGGTTTATTCCTAAATTTATTTCAAAAATGCCTTGACAAATTCCGTCTGGACAGCGACACCTCAGATGACTTGTTTAGATGACTGCAGGCCGATGGTAGGTGGCAGGTGTCACTCAATAATTTGCAGGCGTCAGGGTGAAACCGTGACAACTGAGCATATAGGGTTGGTAGACACGTAACCCGTCTGTAAATAAGTATTCCCAGACACGTTCCACAAGGTTGTTAAACTGTGGAACACGATTTTGCCCAAATATTGCAAATTAAAATCGTACTTGGGCAAGTCCTGCATTAAAATACAGTACCAGTTCCTGATGAAAACAGAAAAAGTATTAAGTTAATGAAAGAAGTCGACAGTGTACGCAAAATGTCAACATTTTCCACACACATGCCTTGCTCTCGACGCTATCTTGTCTCTGAGTAATACTGCCAAACGTTTATGTCACGATTTGAGAAAAGATGTCAACAGTGAACCTATTGACCTAGTTTGTACTTGAATCCATTGGTTGATTTAGAAGCGAGACCGACCCTCGAGATCTTATCCTGGCGGAACCGGAAACAGACGTGGAGTCGCCATTTTGCAGGTGGTCTTTTTATTGACAAATTTCTTTAATTTTGGGTTGCTAATTCTTGTACAAGAAACGTGAACAGAACAGAGGATGACCATTGTATAATCCAGGCATGTTTTTAAACTATTGTGAAGGTCGCACATTCGACATTTCGTCAAATTTCTTTGACAACAGCCGCTTGCAAAATTTGCAAGCAAAGGCGAAAAAGTCAGCACTTTTGAATAGCAGTGGTTTGTGACTGAAGGTCGGGGGTAGGGGCAAGTCGAGAAAAGAAAGACACAACGAAACACGTCGAAGAGAGAAAGCGTAAAATAGCATTTGTCAACTACCAGTGTTGGATTTACATTTTGGAGCCGTGATCAGAACATTTTTTGTGAGGGCCATCGTTTTTGCAGTATAGATTGTCTAATCGTGCTCCTAAACATACACATTAAGAGTGACAACACATGTTTTTGGCACCCACATGAAGTGAATTTCATAAACAGGATTCCCCAACTGCAAATGCGCGTAACGCGTTCGGGTCTGAAAGTGACCCCTTCTTGCGGTAATAGGTTCTTGTCGTTTGCTCCTAACAGCAAAATCCACACGCTCATGGAAGGGGTTCCTGCAAAACTTGCGACCAATGGTGGGGGCGTGATCTTGACAACTAACATATACATATACGCAGGACAAAATTGCAGACAAAATGCATAAACAAAAAGCAACATAATTCTGATATCTAAAAGCCGCCTCTGAAACCAATTTTTTAGACTTGTACATTCGTACTGTATAATCTGCCTGTCGTTCACTTATTCTGGGCAGAAGATATAGTCCACACAAACTTGTGTGACTGTTGCTAGCCATATACGTCATTTTTTACACATTCCTGCTATGCGAAAGACACAGTATTTAGTCTGCGTTTCAAACACGTCTTGTGTTTTTACAACGTTACGTTGGACAACTACATAGCTAATTAGGAAGTCGTCGAAAATTATCACGTTTGCCCGTTTACAGAATACAGTGTTAAAGTTGCTTATTACCATCTTACAAACGAGTAATGTGGACAAACAAGCGCAGCGATGTTCCAAGCAATGTTAGGGGAAATAATTTTTGACAACTTACGGAAAAACAACAATTCGAACAGCTGTTCCTGGCCAAATCCATTAGGAAGTGCGTCTCAGCAGCTGTTTATTCGATACGTCATCCAAAACGTTTGTCACGGCGGGTCACCGTTTTATGCGCCGAGCGTTATCTCAAGTAGTAATGAAATGCTAGGTCTTTGCAAATTTCTCATCTGATTCAGGAACAAGTTGGGAGCAATTTCAATGCGGCTAAGTGATCTAAATCAAAAGTTCACTTTTGGAACGGAACGTCGGTTTACATCGGCTTAATGTGCAAAATGCTACTATTCATTTCTTGCGCGAATTCGCCTTTTATTATGCTTGAAAACGAAGGTGTATCCAAACTACATATAGATTCTTCATGTTTGGAACACGTGCGCTTTCATGTTTGCATTTTTAAAGTTGATGCTGAAACGAGGCATCGTGTCATAAACAACAATGTACAACAACCATTTTTGCAGCGCCACCAAAGTGTGCAAGTAGTCATTGAATTCTGACCAATCACGTGCGATCACCATAGGCAACCAGAGCCAATTAAACGTCATTACAATGTAGCGCGGTTAGAAGGCAATGATGAGAAGACAACTCAGTTAGCTGACGCGAGATATTTATTCACATGTTGGACCAGACATGCGACGGCATGTCAGCGCCGTATTAGTGTGTATCCCTAACTTCTGATCACGGTATCTCGACCATTTTCAATGTGTTCAATTTGGAAAAAAATGCTCCATACTCAATTTCGACAGCACTCATTTATGTAAACCACGTTTGACAAGCCAGATGGCACCACAGACAGTGGAATAGTTCTCGCTCACTTAAGTCAAATATGCTGGTGGACAGAACTGGATGATTTGTCCTCGACGCCGCTGTAAAACTGCTTTTCATTGGCCAGGTGTATTCTTGAAATAAACCAACACCCACGCACCATTGTTCGTACTTAATGGATAATTTCTTAGGTGATAAGTTTTGTATGTATCTTTGCGTTTGATTGGACGAGACTGATGCCAAAAACCCGGAACACAGTTTCTGTTCAGTCGAGTGCATACACGGTTTCATGCAGTTCTGTTTAGTCTGCGTGAGCTGATCTACAGCAGAGATCCCGCTTTGAAGAAATAGACTTTGGATAGTTGTAGCTACAGGTAAGACTTTAGGTTAATATTTTATCAGTTACCGTTTTTGGGAAAGTCAATCTCAATCGAAGTATCGGTCAGAGTGGACCGTTTTTGGTCAGCGTGGACCACTATTTTACGGCTTTGATGATTAAAATCACTTCGTCGTATAACAGCATTATTTTGTGCCTTACCGTATTCACGTATGCGAGCATTTAGGACCGTGTGTTCATAGGGCTTATTAGAAATAGTGCTTGGCGTTTTCTATATAGGCGCATGCGCCTGCACTCCACTTGTTGGCAAACGCAGCTAACATAACATAATTTCCATCTAGTGAAATGTAACGGAGTAATTGAGATTTAGAAATTGGTGTGCTATTGAAAAGGCCACATAGAGCGTTCTCATGTGACGCTGTTCCAGTTAAAATGACACAAAAATGAAGTCGGTGCCCATCAATTTTTGCATCATATTCCACAGACAATGCTATTGGCTTCAAAATAAAGCATAAAAAATGAAAAATTAAATGGTAAAACTTTTGGTCTGGAAGCCAAACGCTGAAATTAGAGGCACTTAAAATCCAGAAAAAGTTTTCTTATGCCGATGCGAGAAAATCAGCTAACAGGGGAATATAATTGAAGTCAAAACATGAAACTGAAATCGTAAATCGAAACAAATCTGTTTTGAATCATTGATTTAATTAGTGGCTTTTCAGTAACCCATGAAAATTTCTCATTTTGCCGCATACGCTTTTATTTAGGCGGCTGTAGCGGAAAACTAAATTCGGTGAGCTCCACATGTTTTACAAATCTGCAAACAAATATAAAAATGATTTAAAAAAAAATTCAAGGATAAAGCTGTGTCAAAAATATCTCGTGACGTTGTCAAGTTGCGGAGAAATCTGTCATGTTCATCTGCGTTGCATGATTTAAGATTTTCATTATCTACTTTCTAATTTTCTAGGTGCCCATCAAGACCATGGAGTCTTTTGTTTGGTTGTCTATGGTGAGTGTATTTAAAGTGCATAATTTTCTCGTGTGTTTGAAAACGAATTTTTGACATGCATTGTATTTCCTTTAACATTATTTTTCTGTGCGCGATGATATACTATTACACCTCTCCTGAAAATGATACCATCAGTGGAGGTTTAACTGCATTCATAGAATTTTGGAAGTTCGTTGAAGTTTTATAGCCTTAAATATGCACTTTCTGTGCCACCATAAACCATGCTAAGTTCTTATCGTCCTTTAAATTGAAACAGGTGATAAATAATCGTTTTGGATTTCCCATGGAGATCACACTGTCTAAGCGACTGAAATCATCCCCCTGAGAAAAGCAATTTATGGGACCAGTGAGTTCATCCACAAATCAATTTTACTCTGAGTGAGGAAGAAGGTGAGACTGATTTAATAACATGGAATGGTCTAAATTAAAAGTTATTTCGAGGTTAGCCCTGGAAAGTCCGGTGCAATTGCCCTTCTATAAGTTGCTAAATGTAAACCTAAATATCGTTCACTACAATCACTGGGTTATTATTCTGTGCTCGCTCACGCTGCGAAAAACAAACCGGAAAACTATTGTTGGTGATGCTGCCAATTTCCGGTAAGGTAAAATATAATCGAATCAACAAAAATGAGAGCCACTGATATTGTTGGCTTTTAAGTGAGTAACACATTATAAAACAATACAATAACTCGCTCGATTTAAATGTACAGTTGGCAACGTCTCAGGATCTAGAATATCGCAACTCCCGGATATATAATGTAGGAAAGCACGGACGTATGCAGCTACGCATAAACAGAAGAACATGAGTTTGTAAATATCGCCGCGTCCAATCGCGTAATTATTCACAGCGTTACTCACCTGGGAACACGTCAAGCACAGCGTTTCGACGGTACCTTGCCAGCCCCGGGCCCTCTGAAAGTTGCAATCGCCAACGCAACAGAAAGGAAACCTCGCTGGTTCCCTGCGTGCTTAGTCCAGCCAGCACGCAGGTATCACGCAGTGGCACGCGCTTTAGCATTGGTCGATGTAACCTCGGCAGTCATCGGTTAGCTTTACAACATCGTGAAAAAATGGCGGACTGTGAACGATTTTTAGCCTTGTCATGGAAGTGGCGTCGCGGCATCTATTTCGTTTCTGCAGTGATGTTTAATAGCCGCGTGCTTAAAGCACATACATGTACAATAAACACATATCTGGCCGATTTAACCGGTGTGTTATTCATACTGTATAATACAGGACACTATCTTAAACAAAAGTCATCGACAGTAGAAAGATGCATTCCGAAAAGGCGCAATCACAATTTCTAGGCTTCACATTTCCTGAACATAAATTTTAAGCACCGATTTGTCTGTACAACAGACCACATTAATTTTACACTTCAGTCTATCAGTCATGTCAGTTTGTTTGCGTAAAGCGCTGTCTGTTGAGAATTCGACTAGCCAATCAGAAACGCCGGTGTAAAATATTTCCCGAGGAAAATATGTGATACATGCGTGCTGGCGCGGCTACCGCCCCACCTAGCGGCACGCAGGGAACCAGCGAGAAAGGAAACTTGTACTGAACCAAGCGAAGCAGCTCGAAGACAGCCCGGAAGACGCATACAAGAAAATTAACGTAAAGAAAGATATTCATCTCCCAATCAGGAAGGAATTCGGAAGATTGCACCAAGTTGAGAGAGACGAAAAGAACAAACCCGTAAATCATGGGAGAAATGTTTCATACGGCCATGCTACACGTTCTGTTTTGGTTGACAATATCGTGGTTGATAAGTTCAAACCTGTGTAGACGAACTCAAAATACTTTCTTTGAACATCAATGGTATAACTTCTAATCTCACACCTTATTCACAAAAATTGGTCATTTTTATAATATTTCACATATGTCTAGCAAAATAGCTTATCTTCATTCTCAGGGAACTTCAAGTACGAAATATATACCGTGTAGCAATAAAAAAAGATTTAGCCTTGGAACCGAATTTGTACCTGTTCCTGCTCCTCTGAGCTCGGTCTTACTAGTGAATGTATACAGGGGAGTGAATGAGAACCTGGATATAATGCGATAAGGATTTCTGAGGCTGTGTTCATATTTTTAAAACCAGAATTTGTAAGCTCAGTTCAAATAAAGCAGCTGGTACTGACGTGCTGCCACCTGGCATACTTCTAAGTAAGTGTTGGGCGACGACTAGATTGCCTTGCTCACAAAGTTGCTTAACGATGTGTTTAATGGCGAGTACCCAGAGTAGAGGCGCCAATTGAAGATGTTTTAATATCCACAAAAAAAAGGAAACAGGCTCGACCCCACAAATTATCGGGATATCAGCATCATTAATCTTCTCGCAAAAGTGTACGACTCTTTACTTGCGAATCATTTCTTGTGGTATCGTCCGAGTTTAGAGCAGGCTGGTGCTCAGAAAGTCAGGAATTGCGAAGAACAAATACTCACAACCAGACTCTCAATTGATATTGCAAAGAAATTGAAAGAAAATTAGACATAGCTTTCATTGACTATGAAAAGGCATATGGCAAAATCAACAGGAAGCTTCTGCTCCAACAATTAAAAGATAAAGGGTGTGGTAAACATTTTAGAGGGCAATGTCCTAGTCGTTATGCTCAACCGTGTGCAATATTGGTGAGCAAAATTTCATAGCCAACCGCGGTGTGAAACAGGGTGGAAGTACAAGTTGTCCCCTCCCCCCTCCCTTCCAACCTATTTATCGATGTCACTGTAGACGCAGTCAACGCAACTGAACTCGATGTATGGCTGCAGCAGATGCACTGTCTGTTATTTACGGATGACACTGTAGCGTTTGCCTCATTAAGAGACAAATTGCTGGAAANGACCATGCTACACGTTCTGTTTTGGTTGACAATATCGTGGTTGATAAGTTCAAACCTGTGTAGACGAACTCAAAATACTTTCTTTGGACATCAATGGTATAACTTCTAATCTCACACCTTATTCACAAAAATTGGTCATTTTTATAATACTTCACATATGTCTAGCAAAGTAGCTTATCTTCATTCTCAGGGAACTTCAAGTACGAAATATATACCGTGTAGCAATAAAAAAAGATTTAGCCTTGGAACCGAATTTGTACCTGTTCCTGCTCCTCTGAGCTCGGTCTTACTGGTGAGTTTATACAGGGGAGTGAATGAGAACCTGGATATAATACGATAAGGATTTCTGGGGCTGTGTTCATATTTTTAAAACCAGAATTTGTAAGCTCAGTTCAAATAAAGCAGCTGGTACTGACGTGCTGCCACCTGGCATACTTCTAAGTAAGTGTTGGGCGACGACTAGATTGCCTTGCTCACAAAGTTGCTTAACGATGTGTTTAATGGCGAGTACCCAGAATAGAGGCGCCAATTGAAGATGTTTAATATCCACAAAAAAGGAAACAGGCTCGACCACACAAATTATCGGGATATCAGCATCATGAATCTTCTCGCAAAAGTGTAGGACTCTTTACTTGCGAATCATTTCTTGTGGTAGCGTCCGAGTTTAGAGCAGGCTGGTGCTCAGAAAGTCAGGAATTGCGAAGAACAAATACTCACAACCAGACTCTCAATTGATATTGCAAAGAAATTGAAAGAAAAATTAGACATAGCTTTCATTGACTATGAAAAGGAATATGGCAAAATCAACAGGAAGCGTCTGCTCCTACAACTAAAAGATAAATGGTGTGGTAAACGTTTTAGAGGGCAATATCCGAGTCGTTATGCTCAACCGTGTGCAATATTGGTGAGCAAAATTTCATAGCCAACCGCGGTGTGAAACAGGGTGGAAGTACAAGTTGTCCCCTCCCCCCTCCCTTCCAACCTATTTATCGATGTCACTGTAGACGCAGTCAACGCAACTGAACTCGATGTATGGCTGCAGCAGATGCACTGTCTGTTATTTACGGATGACACTGTAGCGTTTGCCTCATTAAGAGACAAATTGCTGGAAAAACGTACAGTCCTCAAAAATTGCGCTGACGAGATTGGCCTGATAATCCATCCAACCAAATCAAAATTTATGACTGTCAACTGAGAAGACCACAGAGTAGTCATCCATTTCGGAAACGTGAAAATCACTCATAACGATACTTACTGTTACCTTGACGTTATTATTTCTACCACTGTGTCTCAACAATTACGATTGCATGCCAGAGAGAAAAGACGTCATTTGTTAAAACCCTGCGCTTTTTTGTTTGAGAAAAATGACGCCACGTTTTGATGAAAAAATCTGTCTGAAATGCGTGTGTAACAATGTTACTAATATCCGCTGTATTGTATGGTTGCGAAACGTGGCTTTGTCCCACGAGAACTCAGACTCATTGAATGTGGTGAGGATCATTAAGTCAGAGGAACATGTGTAACAAGTCGGATCTTCAAAGAACACCAAAATGTGTATTTCACCTTACACATACATTGCAGTTCAGTTCGAAATTGGATACGCTCAATCCATATTTGCCAAAGAAGGAGGGAAACTCACCTTCTCTGACTGAGCCTGTCGCTTGTGAAGTGCCCGACATACAGCCACGCATGCCCACGTAACAAAGGCGCACTGCGACGCAACAAAGACATGCGGCATAAGAATAAATGAGCAATAATAACAAAATACACTTACAGTTACTAACGTCCCGTCACACGTATATTACTTTTTTGCCCTCTAACAATATCAGAACTGCTTTAGTCGTCAACGTACAGGACCATAAGTTCACCCGACAAACAAATAGCAACCTACATAACTGAAGTCATGAAATTTTTCGGACGATAGGCTTTATTCGTTTGTTCTTTTTTAATAGGCCTATGTTTGTTTCGTTGGACTAACTTAAAACTACTACATTCTGAGAATGCTGGAGGGACAAAGAGCCAAAAGCGGAACAGTTGGCAACTATGTTTAATGTCATGCTACACGTCTTGAAATATAACACTGGCTGTACTTGATGCACTTCGCCGATTTCGCCATCTCAACTGACTAAGACATCTGATTGGTTTGTAATCCGGAAGTTGTCATCGAGAACTAGTCAAAAAGATGTTAGGCGGTTGACCCAGCAGAACCCTCGAAGTGAGTCAAAAGCAGCAACTCCTAACATTCGTTAGCTGTATAGAACATGTAAATGCTTTCGTCATGTGTTTGGTAACCCCAATGTTTGTTTTCTTGTAGATCGTAATACTTACACAGGCCAACGCAATTGAACGTAAGTTAGCTCCCAATCACATTTTTATCATTTCTCTTCATTTAGGCAAAACACACGTCATACATAAAGTCGATGGACCCGAGTTTTCACGAATAATACTTGTTAACTTCAAATTAAGCCGATTTTTTGTGTAAAAGACCTCGAAACGAATCATGATTGACTCCTAAACAATTGCCAATCATATGCTAATAACCAGACCGCGTTCATGAGGTTCATTCTTCACTTTTCGACAATGGCACCGCTTGAGACCTAGCGAGAGGTGCTAACCAAATTGTGTAACCTCGAAAGCGAGAAACAGGGGGACTGACTTTCACTGACTGAGTGAGTCAACAAGGAAAAAACTACGAAATAACGTTATAACACGGTGACGATCGAAAGGTCGAATGCGCTGCAGTCCAGGAGAAACTGGAAGTGAAAGCGAAGAGCGAACTTTCCAAGGTTTTGTATTGGATGGATAAGACATTTCACTAATTACAATTCAGTAATGTGAGGAACATTATCGATCGTCGAGGTCAGTAATATTTCAGTTTCCATCTCCTCTTGCTAAATTTTTCTCTGTCATATCCCGGTGCCCTTGTTTCTGATCGACTCCGAGTCCGGCAATTGCTTAACCAGGACTTATGCAGTACTATCCAACACTATATGATATAACACGCGACCTGCACTGAGTGCGTTGTAGAAAAAAAGTAGTCGATATTTCATTTGAGTGAAAGTACCTAGAGGGTTGCCGATTAACATACGCATTGTTTTCGATTATTTAGCCAAGAAAAAAATATTATCAGGATGGCTAATTGGACACACATTTGAATCGGCATTACATGCAGTGCCTCCAATTGGCAGTTTTACGGAACCTGATATTTGCTGCGGTAAAGCTGATATTTCTCCAAACATACATGTATATGTCCAGACGCCGCATGTAATGCGCACCAACTTGTTTCACGTTACTGACTTTGAGGTAGTACTGCCTGCTGTTTGTCAGAGAACATTCAACATATAGAATTTTTTATTGTTTAGGTATCAATTGTTACGAATAGTGTTAAAATTGTTGTATATTTTGTTTTCCAGACTGTCCTGGTGAACCGGCTGACATCGTTTTCGTTGTGGATGAATCCAACAGTATTTACATCAAAGATTTTGAAAAGCAACTGCTCTTTGTGAGGAATATGATAAGCGCTTTTACCATTGCTGCTGACAAAGTCAGAATTGGTCTGATTACGTGGAACACGGTGGCTCACACCAGATGGCGCCTGGACACATATTCGGAGAAATACAAATTACTTCAGCAAATATCAGGTGTCAGGCGAAAACGTAGGTTATCACATTTACTGCGCTGTAAATTACAGATTCATCCAAGAGGTCATTCTAATGATGTCACTTGGTAACTCTAGTCAGTTGTTCTTAATATCAGAATAATGTGCAGTTTCTTGCCAGGTAAGTGAGATCACACGAATATCCGGGAGATATCGTCGCAAACGAAGCACTTGTTCACACTACCTTTAAATTCGAGGGTGTCTTGTGTCTTCAGAGTGGGCTACTTAATCTCGGTTGTGGCCCTAAATATATACACGGTAAAGCATTCACAATTCTAAACATTTATTCAATTTGCTCTTTGCAAAAGGAAACGTGTCAGCTGAATGATAATTTTCTTAGTTTTGTTGTACTGCGTGATTGATAGAAAGATCTATGGTTGCTGTTTGCACGAATAGTTGTGTTGCTGTTCTTTTTGTTTTGGTTGTTGTTGTTGACGTTGTTGTTGTTGTAACTGAACAAAAAAATTTTGCGATAATCAAAACTGTGTGGCTTTCAACCAACAAACTGAGAAACTTCTTTGAAAGTTCTGCATCAAAAGCGGGAAAATTGTCCGTACTCACAATCATGGAAGCAGAGTATTTCGAATTTTTCTCCAAATGCATCAAAATATGTAATATATTTCAGACGGTACTTCCACGAATACACATCTGGCCTTGGCGAAAGCACGTGAAATGCTTCGAGAACTGCAACGACCCAAGGTGCAACACTTGGTCATTTTGATGACAGATGGCGTTTCAGCCAAACCCGAGTTAACCGCAATGGAAGCTTTGCTGCTTCATAATGAGGACATAACAGTCTATGCCATAGGAATTGGTAGAGTGAGTGTAATGGGAACGAAAATCAGATGTCTTCTCTATCACGTTTTTTAATCCACACTTTTATTTACTCTGTGCACGCGTATTGAATGATGCGTTATAGTGCTGCTAAATAAGAGGCTGGTCCGTGGGGATGGATGGGCCAATTCATTTAGTGTGGACACGTTTTACTGTACAAGTTCATGGTTTTTAAAAAGTTGTTGAAGAATGTGATGTATTGGCCTTCACTTTCCTAAATGGAAGTTTTACACTTGTCCTTGTAAGCTCTGAACATGACACTATCTTCAAAATAAGTTGTTCTTTTCAACCCTTTTTTTCTATTACCAACAGGATAAGATAAACATGCATGAAATCAATATGATAGCCAGTGACCCTGATTCGTCTCATGCGTATGTCGCCGATAACTTTGGTGAGCTAGGTGACAAGCTAAAGGATCAATTGCTGGCGTCCACGTGTCCGACTGTACCACCACCAGGTAAGGAACCAGTGTCCAGAGTCTAAGATCAAAAGCACATTTGCTTCTATAGTCCACGTTTCTATGAAAATCGAGTTGGTGTTGCGGTATTTTTAGGTGGTGGCTATTTCTGACAAGAAAATCCAACCGAGACGAGCAAAAGTGATGTAGGATTTGTGTAGTTTTTTATTCAAGAGAGCTTGGTAAATCACGGCATTTCTAACTTGCTTACCTTTGCTTACGTGCTTTTGTATATATTTTCAACAACAAAAAGCATGACATCAAGTTGTCTGAAATTGTTCTGAGCAGGTGCTTTTAGTGTGTAGCGGCGTATAGGTCTAAAGTGAGTCGAGTAGGCCTATAAACCAGAACCACTGGCGGCTTTTTTGGCTTAATCTTTAATGGTATTCAAGATGTCTATTGAGCTGGAGCACACTTTGGTTTAATCAGATGACTGTCTAATCCTAGCTTGCACTTGATGACCCAGCATTAACGCTAATTAAGTTCGAGTGTAAAGTCGAGTTGTATCTCCAATCTAGGGGTCATCATGTGCAAACTGGTACCAGACCCTCGTCAGCAAAAGCCAAATGTGGGTTGAATTTTCTCATTCAAAGATGGGATGTAATTGAACTTTAGAGCTGACAATCATTCTTATAGCATCATACATCACATGGTTATGCTATTTTTGTTTTGACATCACCTGTTATAAGCTACAGTATTTCCAATCGTTCATAAATGTTGCCTCTCGTGGGGGTATGTTGGCAATGTTGAGAAACAAATGTTCAGTGATACGTGTTATGTGCAATCCGAACCCGTTGTTGCCTTTTCCTGTTGGCAAAATCAACGCTCCCCCAAAATGAGGCTGACACTGGTTGTGGTTATGCAACGCGGTCTGCGTCTGACCAATGAGCCTCGCACTGAATATTTGAAAATTGTGTTTAGCCAACCTCAGGTACATATATTTAACGTGACGTCATATCATCACCATCATCATCAGCAGCAGCAACATCACCATTACCACCACCACGATCATCACCATCATCATCACCATCGTCATCACCATCGTCATCATCATCATCACCATCGTCATCATCATCATCACCATCACCACCACCACTATCATCATCATCATCACCATCACCATCGTCATCATCATCATCACCATCGTCATCATCATCATCACCATCGTCATCATCACCATCATCATCATCACCATCATCATAATAATGATCACCATAACCATCATCGTCATTATCATTGCAAACCATCTCTCCGATTTGGCGTGTTTTATCACTTTTTACCAAGCTGCTAAATCTTTGGTTCTACAAATTAACTTAGACCTCGGCGATAGGACATCAATTTTTTAAAAATCAAAAGAACCCTTAATGTTCGCTCACACAGGTTGTCAAGACGATAAGGTCGACCTGGCGTTTGTCATGGGGTCAATTAACCAGAATCCTGACGGAGCCCGGAAGGCGATGGAATTGGTTAAAAACATTGTTAATTCCAAGAAGATAATTGTTGGACTGAACGACGTTCAGGTGCGTGTGCGTGTGTTCCGTTATAACAGGAAGAGATCTTCCTGGTTATAAGGGACTTGTTTTACATAATCACAAGCTGCTCATTTATTTGGAGATCAAATTTTTCATGCGGTCTAAATAGTGGGTTTCATGTCGTACTCGCACCAAAAAGAATATTGCAGTGTTTTCCGGTCAGTATCGTTTACACGTCTCCAAGTTATGTACTATGTCACGGGATGTTAACGAGCTGACATCCGTCATACTGTGCATTTGAAAAACGACATCAATGCCGTTAAGTGAGTAAGTTTTGTCGTGGGCGAAATCTTCCTGAATGAACTGTACCTCAGCAGATGTGCCCCAACCCTCCACGGCCCATACCGTATACGTTGGGTAATAATCACTTACAGGGTTTCGTTTTTGACTTTGAGTGAGGTGGGCCAGGGCACAGGAATAACCAGAATTTCGCCTCATGCGCGCGCCCAGCCTTAAGTGTAGGGATGTAGCGGGTCTCGAATGTTTGGGTTTGTGGACCTTAGTACTAAAAACGGGGTTTGTTCAAGGCCTATGCATTGTGCATTCGCCTCCTCGAGCCCCCTGGGTGCGCGTATATGCTAGTCGGCAATTCTCAAAGCGAACTGCCAAATGGAACCTGTTAATTTTAGAGGGGCATGTACCCCTTGCCCCCCGTAAATCCGCCACTGTGAACAGGCGGGCATACATTGCATATCATGTTACTCAGTGACCGACGCATCTTTTGCTACTTGTAAAATATAACCGGACTAACATTTTCTCGGCCACAACTTTGTCTACGGAAAATCGTGTTTTCTTCCGACATGGGTACACACTATGACAACCATTTCTTTTGATGATGCGTTTTCCTGCCGACACATTTTGTACTCGAGATAACGTGTTTTCGGGGACAGTTTTGGTTGTAAGGCCAACTTTGTTGCCGAATTTCTACACAAGATTTCATGTTCTGATAAAAAATGTGTGACTGATCATCATTCTTAGAGCTGAGAAACACATACGTCACGTATTCATTCTATTGTATTATAGAAGCGTGACCTTTTTTCAGACAAACTGTAAGTGACTATTTACGTTTTGCCCAGGAGTATAAACCTCCTCATCATCTTAGAAATACAAAATGGTGAATCGTTAAAGCGGCTATGTAACCTACACTCCATCACAAAAATTTTTTGGGAAAAGTGGAAACTATACATTTTTGGAAACCTCATGGAATGACAAATCAGAAAATAATTGATTCCATTTTTGGCGGCCATCTTGGCGGTTATCTTGGATTTTTAAAAATGGCGCCCGTAAAATACATTTTCCTCAGTATCTTTGCTCTTGGGTCACTTAGAATGTTAGTTTTAATGGCTGCACCCATATTTTTGTGGTCAAGAAATCTGAAAATGCAACTTATTAAATAAGAAACATAACCAAAACCCCATTTCTTAGCAGCCACATTTTCTAAATGCATTCTTCATGTAATCCAACACATGATCACTATCTTACTGTATTGTATATTTTGTTCGGAGCTTTAGTTGTTTCCTTCAAGACACTTAAAACTAAAACAGTACCTGAACAACTTATTTACGTTTGAAAAACACGAAAGCATGTTTTTGTAGTGTCAATAGTATTTCAAAACTTTAAAAGCAGTCCGGGCTACAGATCATTACTATAGCCATCACTGCCACCAGGAATCACGTCATCATCACCATTCTGACATTCTGCACTATACTGACACTTGATCGGCAAGAGCATCTTTGGGAAGAGGAATTGTTTTTGCACTGGCATCTAACCATCTCAATGATAGCCTCTGGCGCTGGAAGTGTTTCAGCTGGTCATCTTTGTCCTTGTAAATTCATTCTGCAATGGGTCAAGGAACTTCTGTTGAGCAATGACTGCCTGGCCCCACACTCTGGCTTGAAAAAACACCCTCAGCACATGCTGTTTCAAAGCACCAATGGTTGGTGGACGTTTGTCGCTGTCAGCCATATGTTTACAGAAGAGGTACCATCTTAGCTCTGGAATCCTATTTGTATCTATACCCTGTGGTGAGTATGCACATGTAAAAGGGGCTAATGTGAAAAGAGGTTCACCTGTTACTTCATAAGCAGTACAAAAAGTCTGCTGTGCATTGATATAATCGGTGTTTGCCTTCAAATATATATTCAATCTACAGAATGGACCAGTGTTGTTTGTCCATGTAAAAGCATGGAAAGCAGGAAGAGCCTTTGCCCGGACAGCACCTAATATTGTCCATATTGCATTCACGTCCGCAATCCCAGATGCCTTGGTGACTGACGTATTTCTGATAAGCCTGTCATAATAGGCAATGAAGAGTACCAGTAAATCCATGCCAGATGAAAAAAAAAACATCAGCTGAGAATCAGGGACCATTTGATGTGATGCTAAAACTGCATGATGTACAGTGTATTAGCAATACATCTGCTTTTTCGTGGTCGTTTTCTTCTAAGCGTAGATCACATCGGTTGCTCTTTGTGCATTCTGAAGCTGAAGTAATGGCTATCATGACAGAGTCTTGATTACATTCTAGTGTCTTTGCAGACAAATATTCAGTAAGTTGAGCCTTTTTTGGTCATGGGAGAGGAAACGGCTCATTGAGATGTTCTTTATGTAAGTCTCATCTCTTATCTGGTGCTGTACTTGACCCTTTCTCTGCCTCCTTTTTTCTCTTGGGCTTGCTTCAAAGAGTTGTCTTTGTGGGTGTCAAATAACAGAATGATATCGTCATAATCTCTAGTTAAGACAATCACTTCCATACTATCCACACGTGTGGCTTGGGTGAACACACTCAATGGATGTTGTTTACATGTTTTCTGGATCTAAAACCTTTCTTGCAGCTTGATGACTGTCCTGTTCTAAGACGTCTGCTTCGGAAAGTTTCTGCAGAAGGTGGATTCGATTCGATTGGTCTGTGCATGACAGCATTGCCCCACTGGCAGCAAAGACTGCTCTTGGTGTTAGGGTAAATTCATAGTGGCTGATAGCATGTTTCTGGTCGATTTGTCCAGCAGGCTACAACAGTTGTTCTCGTCATTGATCCTCAGTCTGGTTACTGCCAACCTTATCTGTCAAAGGCAAAATGCATTTCCATTGAGTAGAGGAGAACTGGATTCCAAAGTGAACAGTGGAAATAATAACAAAATCTTCAAAAGATATGTCTCAAATGTTGAAAAAGATATGCATGTACACTCTAAATATGCATGTAGGTTAATCTGCGTTTTTGTGATTCCTTTAAATATTCTAGGGGTTCGTATCTGCTACTAAAATCCTTTAGATTATATGTATCATTTTAGAAATAGTGTTTTTCAATTCCTTACCCCACAATATGTGGGTGCAGCCACTAAAACTAACATTCTAAGAGACCCAAGAAGAGAAATACTGAGCAAAATGTATTTTACGGGCGCCATTTGTGAAATTTCAAGATGGCCACCAAGATGGCCGCCATTATAATTAAAATTTCGAATTCTTTGACCTCAGAACTGCAGGTGTAGGATAAAAACTAACATTCTCAGTGACCCAAGGGCGGATATATTGGGCAAAATCCATTTTACCGGCGCCATTTTTGAAAATCCAAAATGGCCGCCAAGATGGCTACCGAAAAAATGGAATCAATTATTTTCTCATTAGTCATTCCATGACGTTTCCAAAAATGTATAGTTTCTACTTTCCCCAAAAATTCCAACGAATGTCAAAATTTAGACATAGTGAACCTGACTATATGAAATTGTTCTTAAATTGTCCTTTAATAGAGGTAATTTCTCGACTTAGATAGAACTGACGACTCATTATTGCAGGAGGTCAAGTTTTACAAGTTATCTTGTCGCGGCGTGTCACTTTATACCTGGTCTTAAGAAGTTACGAACTGTCACTGTTTTCAAGTCTAGAAATTATTTTGCATTTGTGTGAAAAACAAGTTGAAACCAATTTTATAGCGGTAAGTTCGCTTCTTGGACTGAACGCGGCTTACATCAACATCATCTTTTCACGCGAAGCTTAAGCCGTTACAATGCTCACTATGAAATTCAAGCTTCATGTTCAAAATAGATCCACGACCTAAAAACTTTTGTTCCGACCAGCATTCGACACAATCGGTTCTTCGGATGACATTCATTTAACATTTGGATGGCGTGTTACAGTGTTACAATTCGCCCATAACTAAAGCATTTCTTTCACAACTCCGTCCTTCCCGTCATCACCGTATCTGAAGATCTGCCTTGTTCGTTCACATTCCATGCTCCCAACTACGTGACCAAAACGGATGGAGTCTAGGAATTTGACATTGTCTTAGGTTGTATCGCTCTCTGTTAGTGTTATTTACGAATTGGTGATTAACTTATTTTATCACTTTGTTTTTCATTTCTTACGAGAAAGCAAAATCCTAAAAATAAAAAGCACAGCCGTTCTCTTTCAAGTCACGTTTTATGAACATAATGAAATGCAAGAAAACGTTGTGTCAATGAATTCCTGTTTGTGTTTGCGTAAATTTAAAAATTTTAAAATTACTCTGGTCAATGATATCAGTTGTGAACGTAAATAACTGCAACGACGCAAATACGTGCTGATATGTCATCAAAAATCCTTAAAATAATCGCTTTGGTATTTAAAAAATGCGACGGTTATTGGAAATTCACCCAACAAAGACAAAAATGGAGAACACAAATCCGATTGAGAGCTTTCGGAATTACGGTGGCTGTAAAAGAACGGCATGGCAACTCTTTTTTTCTCCACTGAAACTCTATCGATAGTCTTACTAACTCTATCGATAGACCGACTAACTTTATCGATAGATGTACTATCTCTATCGGTAGATTTGTTGATGTGTACTCATTTTATGGTTTAAAAGTTCGTTCTTACGGTGGCTGTATTCGGTGGCTGTAAGAGGACGGCAGGGCAATTTTTTTTCTTCGGAGAAAAAAGTTGCCGTGCCGTACCGTACGGAATAGGTGTCGGCTAATCATGTGGCTTATACAAAAAGGCTTATAAGTATTTAGTCAATCAGTACTCGCTGACTCTATTGCCTATTACATTGTAGCTCTCAGCTAATAGAAGGTCACGCGCGCATTTTTAACTTAATTGATAATTACTTCAAATACCATTAATTAATAATTATTATGTAAGCAGAAACTCCCACATTTTTGACGTCCGGTAGATGTCGGTAAGCATGCAAGTATTAGGCTAGTTAGCTACAAGAATGTCAAACCTATTCGTTCATTCACACTTGTCAGTCTTTGAAATTCAAAAACACGTGTTGTGACAGTGCCAATACACAAACAGCACTGAATTTTAGTATTAAATTCCAGGTCGCCATGGTACCAACTGTTTTGGGTTTCAGTGGTTTTAAATTAAACGAATACCACGACAAGCCATCGCTTCTTTTTCATTTAGAAAGAAGTGAAAAAGTACTTGAAACGACTGCTGATATTCTTGACGTCATGAGGTAAGAGACCTTATAGGAAATCGAACTTCATTAGGTGGCATTAGTGTAACACAAGTTCGTCCACCTTCTTGAATATTTAATTTGTTAGAGTCAATGAGATAAATCAATTAACATATAGCTCATTGGGTGGAGTAAACAAACCACGTATTTTCGGAAATTTCGGTAACAGCATATTTTAAAATTTTGGTGGATTGTTCTGAAATAGGTATGTAGTGAGGTTTGATGTAAAATTGTGTTTATTTTCGCAATACATTATATTTTAAAATTGCGATTTCACTGAGCTAATTCTCATTTAATGAGATATTGAGTGACATTGTTGGTAACTAACTGAACTAAGCAGTATGAAGGACAGTTTTAGGTGCTCGAAATACGTAAGCACAAATGATTTGTTAATAATAACACCACGACATATAGTGTATTACAGAGGACGTGTTTAGTTCAAGAAACGCTACAACTAATGTTTGCTTAACAAAACTGCATAAAAATGTTTGTTGCATACGTTAATGTTTGATGAAGTATCTTGTTCGGCGTTGGTATTCATGTCAACACCAACACACATAAATCAGTCATTCAATTTATTGCATTGAGTCAAACTGATTTTGTCATAGGTGAAAATTTGGTATTCACTGAGGGGTATTGAATTATTCAGCTTGGTGTGGACAAAGTCAATCAACACAGTTTCACGAATGTATGCGAGCAAATGGAAGAATCTTGTCGGTCACGTGCGAGTTGAAATGATACTTCATTATAGGGATCAAACTTATGTCGAAGAAAATGGAGCTAGGAAAGACGCTCGAAAGGTATCGGTCGTAATTCTCGACAAAGCCTCTCGTGACATGAACGCGACGATAAGAGCTGCCAGAGGTGCAGTTGAGAAAGGCATTAAAGTGGTTTGTATAGGTGCGTATGGACGTCTCGAGACAATTTTCTGAAATCAAAAAAAAAAACAGCCACGAGTTGCTTTCATATCAAAGACAACCCAAGGCAAAAACACTGTCGTGAACTGAAGTGGCAAGACCACAGGTTTCATTGGTACCCGTTCTATCGAAGGTCGTAAGTCCGGTCGTAGCTGACATGGTCGACGTTCGTAAGCACGTTATTGCCGAAGGCAACACTACGATTCTCGTAAGAGCTGAACCTTTCTACTGGTTTAAACGTGATCGTAGTTCATATTCAAGTTCAAAACCACGTTCATGGAGCGTTAACAATTTGAAGATATTACCAGAGCTGTGTTACGACCGGACTTTTGTCAAGTTTGGTAAGAGGTGGTAATGTGGCCGATCGAAAATGATACAATAGGGACTCAACTATGTCACTTACAGTTTGCTTTGTTTATTCACTGATATTACTTTAAATATCTCTGTATCTTTTTGTGACGTTTTCTAATGACTGAGCCCTTAGAGGCGTCGCATGAGTATGTCCCTATTTATTTTCAATACTGTTGAGAATTCAACGACGTGTAGTTCATTCCCGTTATGTAAGTTAAAACTAGACGTAGCATTCAAGAATGAAAAGCATAGGAAGGAACAATCAGTGTTTGCACTAAAACCAAAAAATAATGTGATAAATATTTAGGTAACATAGAACAAGTTCACATTGGGACTGTTTCATGCAACCGGCAACTGGGGCCGTAACTTAGACGACTCATAAAGGTGGTTTAAAGTTAAACCTGGTTTTAACTGGACTTGGACCAGGTTTAAAGACAATCTGCATTTCATAAAGTGGTTTAACTTTTAGATCATTGGTCTAGTAAAACGTGGTTTAACTCCACTTTAGACGTGGTGTAAATCAGTTTTCACTTCACCAACGAGGTCTATATTTTTTACTGAGACCCGTATTAAGATCTTAAACCAGGTTTAACTTTAGACTTGATCAGACAATAGATTATAGACAACAGCCATGTACTATAGTCTATGATCAGACCAAGGTTTTTAAACCTGTTTCTGTCAGACTTGTGTGATATAGGTGCAACTGAATGATGCCGCGAAATGCATTTGCCAGTTATAGACTGAAAATGGACTATTTTCAATATTCAGTTTTGCGACGACACAACATCAAACGTAGCAGGGGAGGATCCAGGATTTTTAAAGGGTGGGTGGTGGCGTCAAGGACTTTTTAAAAGGGGGAACAAGTCAACAATTTGGAAATTATAGATTTGATATCACTAAAATCAAGGGAAAGAAGGAGGTCCGGACCCCGAGACCCCCTTAATTGGATCCGCATATACGTAGACCAGTACATACTGGAGGGTATCCTGCGGATTCCTCAGAATACGACTGGTGAAGCAGGGCGCCATCGTCGTAAGCGCTACGGGTTTGACTTAAAACTGCATCTTCTGATTCTTCCGAGTTCCACCTCCACTGGTCTCTGATCTAATGTTGTCGGGAAGGGGTCTTGCCGCCGCTCCCCCCCCCTTTGGCCGCGAAAAATAAACACTAAAATGACACGGAAATAAATTAGGGCATTTATTGAGTTACATTTAATCGGGCACATTTACATTAATCTGTGTATGTGTGTTGGGCACAGACACTACATTTTTCTCATGAAAAACGCTTTTAGACCAGTTTCATAATTGGCAGCAATGATTCCATTGGTGTGTGCCATTGTGTACCCACGTGATCAAGGTTTCATTGAAGCACTTCAATAGTTTCTTTGTTGGGTTAATCCAGATCGACACAGTAGGGTGGCGTAGATACTTTAAACCTGGTTTTTCTAGACCCTCTCCCTGGTCTAACAAAACCAGGCTTTCAGACTTTTAAACCACGTTGGTGAAATGCAAGTTAGGTCTAAAATTAGACCAGTGTAGCCGCGTCTGGCTACAAGAATAAGTTTTAAAATATAACTTTATTCAGTGCGACATTGGCAAGCGATATAGTTACAGGCGATGAAAAAAGTGTCTGAACAAGCGTTAGTTGAAAGGTGAAACCGAACAAGCATTGAAAAGGCGAAAACCGAACAAGCGGTTATTTGCAGTAAAGAAAAACACACGGTCCGTCTGAGTACTCGGCAAGAAAGCGTAATTAATCAACAAGCACTCAGCTATATATGAGAGCGTCAAAAAGACTCGCGACAATGACTATATTACAGCTGAGGCCGAACAAATACTACTTCGCTAACAATACACAATTAACTGGAACCCGTACTATCTTTTCTACAACAGGGAACCATTATCATACACAAGCAACTGCCTAACTGCGACCCGTAACTATATATCCTGTGAACCGGGTACCGCGCAACATATACACCAAACAAGCAGCTGAATGAAACTATCGTTAAACAACAATCATATACGCTCTGAACTTAGCTAGTAGATACACACGAGTACAACATGCTATGTCATAATACTCAGAACTTACAACAGTTTGGCCGACAGTCTGTGCTTAAATATAAAAGTTCCAGCATCCGAGGAAAACACATGACTCGTTACAGATCTTGTCAACGAGTGCCGCTATACACGAGAAACGCTAGTCACCAAAAACCCGCGTAACGTACAGAGGCTAATACGTAATAATAGCCGGCCGGTCAAGCTACTATTCGTCTATGCAAATGCTACCGTAACCACTGGAAAGAACTGGCTTACTCAAAAAAAAAAAACAAATCACACCGGCGAAAGAGGTATACTGCGACCTATAACGAAAATAAACAGCGTGATAAGTAAATGAAACACAAGAACCAATGACAATAATGATACACGGCATCATCAACCAGCGGGTTTAAGTCTAAAAACCTGGTTTTGTTAAACCACTTTATGAAATCGGCTGTTAAGAGTCGAAATTAGAAGTGGTCAAATGTCTCTTATTAGGCTATGTTTAAAATCATAATAATATGTTTTTCTCTTTGTAAATAATAACTAGTGTTATTGTAATAGTACAATGCTTACATCAGTTAAGTCTTCTTTTCTTCACAGGAGTCGGCGATGACGTCAGCAAGGATGAGCTCGATCAGGTAGCCAGCACCAAGGACATGTCTTTCTGGGTTAAAGATTACGACGAACTGTGGACTCTACGGGAAGATATTATTTGGAAATTTGTCTGTTCCGAATAGCGCAAAGTCGACAACTTGTGAAGGAATGCGGCACTACCGACAATAAATGCTTGTGCTCAATGTCTTCGGTAGCACAGATTTCACGCCACGTAGTTTTACAAACAAACGGCAAAAACTTCCAGTCTCGACAAGTTTCATTGCTTTTATTATGCCCGCATCATACCCCAAATGGCACCTAAAGTCCGCTCAGGGACGTCTACTACAATCGTCTACTCGTTTTGTTTTCACTTCCACGTTTCACGACAAATTTGTCCTCTGAGCCGTTGAGATGAAAAGTAATGTCACCTGGGCCCGGTCATTGTACTCGAAACGAACTCGAAATTATTTTTGGCAATTTCTCTGCTCTTTTTGTGCGAACATAAAGATAATTGGTTATCAGACTGTGCTCGAATACAGTATAGTTTATGCATAGGAGTTTCTAGTTCAAGTTTGCCCTTGAAGACCCTTATATTCGTGCTACAAACTCGAGCAAAAACTCGAAATTTCGAGTTCAAAGTCAAACTTATTGCTTTAATATTGGGTTTACAAACTGTGAACTAAGGGCAATAAATTATCTACGTAAGTTAGTGTGTACTCGAGCATAGAATAATAGACACTTATCTTGTGTTCGCCCAAAAGTAGAGCAGAAAATGCCAAACCTAATTTCGAGTTCCATTTCGAGTAAAAAGATTGGAGACCGGGCCCTGGTCTAGCAACATCACATCACAATGGAAAACGTATTGTGGTTTAGCCAATCAGAGGACTGAATTATCAGTGGCCGGTAGCAAAGTATCTAATATCGTAACGACTCCAGTCAAAATGGCAGCTATATATTAGCTGGTCATGCTGTAAACGATACGCGAATGACAGGCGAGCAAGTTGTTATTTAAGGATTGAAGAATTGAAATTTAGTATGTAGTTTTGCTTTGGTGTTTCCTTCAAAGAACTTGCCCAGGCCTTATCGACTGCTGGTGGAAAGACAGGACCAAGACAATGGAGTGTCGAGAAACAGGAAGGACATGGTTGTAATAGGAGACAGGTCATTTCTTCATTTTGCGATCTCAGATTGCGTCACCGAGTGCGTGTGTCAAACAGGTAGATAAGATTAAAATACTCATTCTGCCGTCACATTGCTAAAGAGGTCCGCCTGCTCGATAAACTGGAACATCAAAATTTCATGTAAATACATATTCACCTCCTGCAAATGTACGGTTCAACCCTCACTCTACGTCGACATCGTTGGTGTACACTGCAAGTTAAAAGGGTGCTACATTCGTCATAGATACTCCATACTATAGTTACAACTCTGTTTTTCCATTTCTCGCCATTCTTTAACATTTTGTGTTCACCCTTTCCATCGAAGGTCCATCCTTCCTTTTGGCAGTAAGATTCACATTGTGTAAAAAGCCTGGTTTTTACTATAAAATATGAAGGACAAGATATTTTCGGAAGATTCTGGAAATCTGGGTCCGGTTGGAAAAAGTTATAAGCTGGAGAATAACAAAGACGTCGCAAAAGGAAAGGTCTGACGATACCACAAAACAAATCTGACTATAGATATGTTGGTCTTGTGACATGATTGATTTATTACAAAAATATTCAATTTAAACTAAACAAGCTTCAAACACAGTATGCCATGAAAGCCAACTAAACTTTCAGAAACACCTTGATGTTAGTTATCACTCATTTCCTGTTCAAGAATCCTATTAGTTTCAACTCAGTGGCCAGTGACCACCAAAATTAGCTTTGCAATGCTGCTTATTCACAGTTACATGATTGAAGATATTGTCAAACAAAAGTTCTCAAACATTTATTAGATACAGATCCTGAAAAGTAACTTTTTAACTACTCAAACATACTTTGATAAATTTATTTCATAAACAATCTTTTGAAATGTTGCACACTACAATCTACATGCCTCTCAAGTAAAAATACAGACATGCTATTATTTCTGGACTCCTCCATAAATAAGAATCACAAGATACTTAGCACACGTGAAATGCTAATAACAAATAACACTAAAAGTCTACAGCTGTTGCTGTAATAGAATGCTACACATTTAATATTAAAACCATGGGTGTCAACAAAAGTACTACTACAGTAGTGGACGTAAACTAAAATACACACATAATATAAGTTCTCTAGTCTTCTGTCTCACTCATAACTTAGTGTCATCCACACATGACTTACCCTAGAACAAGTTACTCCTAGTACTCGCTAGGTTTGAGTGTGGACGCTATTTAAACTAGTGCAACTTGCTCAACTTGAGATAACTTACTCTGCATTATCGAGGTGGGGCAACTTGTTCTAGGGTAACTTACGCCACTTCTAATAGCTGTGGGGCCGCAAAAGTGGGGTAGGGCGGAATTATCAGCTGTAGTTACATACAAACCGGTCTTCTTTAGTGCGCCGTATTCGTATCAGTTATTCATTCTCATTCACAGAACGACAACTTCTGCCTAGCGTTAGTTATTGAATGTGCGCGTGGACGCTCCACTAAAAGTGGGGCAAGTTGCTCCAGTGTATGTTGTTTTAGGGCAAGTCTGTGTGTGGACCGAACTTTGGCAATGTGTTCACAGAGAATTCTAACAAGTGCAATGCAGAGTTGAAATGCGCCCACGACTACACTGTAAACGGTATGCTAGGGATGATTGTTATCATCATAAAATGGACACTAGGTGATACAGAATATGACAAACATATTGCAAAAATGAAAATCTGTCAAGGAACTCTGAAGATGCAATGGCAAATGTAAAAAATAAAAGTGCCACTATAACAAACCTACCAATTTCACAAAGATCCTCCAAGGTGGTTTAGAGATACAGCAGTGTACGCTGGACAGAGATGGCAAATATGCCACCACAGGTGAATATGTGAGTGAATAGAAAGAAACCATACAGAGATTTCCATGATAGCAAGTAGCAGCATATGTTGATAAAAACAACAATGGATTTAAACTGGCTTGACAAGTTTCAGCGCTTATTAACACCATCATCAGAAGCAAAAGCAGTGGTCACCTTGCCAGCCAGGCCCAACAACAAGTAATGACACACAGACAGTCAGTTACCAAGAAGTATACAGTAGACTAGACTAACAATGACAACCTGTGGTGTGCCAGTTGCTCATTGAGACTGGGCAGAGCCTCACAAATTTTCAGCTACCTTGTTGTTTCTGCTTGGTCTATTATAACAAATACCTTGAAAGAACATTGCTCATGTGAATGGAGCTCTGCAGATGAGTATTAATATGTGAGCCTCTGTCACAATTTAAATGTTCCCTTGTCTGGGTTTTCAAATGGTGAATTGTTTCCAATTTTGGTGACTATGATAATAATAGGTTTTGTTGTCCTGAAACAGTATTTTTATGGTTTCTTCACACAAGTGTAAATGTATGGACTCCTATGCCTTCTCACCCTTGACCTATGCCTTCTCACCCTTGACCTTGTGTATACTCATGTGTTTATCCAGATGGCTGCCCTGTGCAAATGCTTTATCACAAACGCTACATGAAAAGGGCCTCTCTCATGTATGACATCTCATGTGTCTGGTCAGATTAGCTCTCTGGGTAAACGTTTTGCCACAAGTGTTACATTCATAAGGTTTAGAACCACTATGAATCTGGACATGTCTGAACAGAGTACTGTAATTATTAAATGCCTTACTACACTCAGGACACTTGTGTGGCCTTTGCCCTGAATGCACATTGATGTGTGCATTAAGGCTACTCTTCTGAGTAAAGCCCTTCTGGCAAGCAGTGCACTTGTTGATGGCCTCTCACCAGTGTGGACTCGCAAGTGCTCATTCAGTTGACAGTTCTGGATGAACCACTTGTTACAAACACCACACCCATATGGCTTAACCTGTGAATGGATTCTCATATGAGTAACAAGGCTACTATTCTGCGTAAACTCCTTGCTACAAACTGAACAGTAATATACCTTTTTCTTGTTATTTTTTTCATATGAAAAGAAAGTTCACTATGTTGAATAAACGACTTTTTACAAATGGAACACTTGTATGAACTGTCACTGGTATGCATTTCCACGTGCCTACGCAAGTTGCCATCTCGTGCGAAATTTTTATGACACACATTGCATTGGAAAGACCTGTCAGTGCATTGTTTCTGGCGTTTGTGTTTGGACAGTTCCTTCTGTGATGCATATTCAGAGGCACAGATGGCACACTTGTATGGCATCTTTCCAGTATGAGCCTTCATGTGCTTCACACAGGCACTCGTGTTTGTGAAAGACATTTCACACATAGTACACATGTACCGGATAGAATAGGAGGGCAGTGCAGAGTCGAGGGTCTTTGTTGGTTTTTTGGAAACACCCTTGTTTCCCTGGAGTGTTGCTCTCACCATTACAAGGACGTGGGTTGGTGTCGGATATCTTTTCTGTCTCCATCTCTGGCACTGAGAACAAAGTAATTATATTAGGCAGTTACTGCAGTGAAAATAAAATGAGACAATATAATTGTGTTACCGGTGCCAAATTTTATTCTACTGTCGGACCAACAGAGGCGACGGTCATTGTCTAGGATAATATGGGCCGCCCCCTCCCTGTCCTTGACAAAGAACTGTAACAGTATAGTACAGTTCGAAACGTTCGAACTTCTATATCCCCGGTCTTTGAGTAAGTTAATTTTACTTATAAACAGAAAAAACGTTGTCCTCCCTACACTACGCCGGAGTCTAGACTAGTAGTGGACTAGTGCGATGGACGCCAAGTCCGTGAACATGTGACTTGCTTCGGTCTCCTGAACAACCTAAATAAGGACAATCTGGTGGTGATTTACATCAGAAATTTTATCTGCGGCTTCAATACTTCACTGCATTACAATCATTGACAAAAACAAACGAGTAACATCCCAAATACCTCAAGAACAATGAAGAAGTCCTCAATCCGTTAACTTTTGCGCAGGCTCACAATGCCGCTCTCATCACATCCGCGCAAGCCTGACGCTTATGTCAACTAAAAACAACATTCGTGACACAGTAATGCAAACAAACAAAGGGTTACGTTCCTGTATTAACTATACTATTTTTGTCAAAGAAACTGAGGGCTAGATGCACGCAAAAGTTTTAGTATACGCAATTGACGTGCGGGGTGGTGCATAATAGTTTCTCCGGACGCTCACATATCGTGTTAGGCAATTATTACATCGCCCTGGATGCCGCAGGGGGGACGATAGTAGCTTACATCCCCACAAAAAGTTACTCATTTCAAAATACAGCAAATAAAATCAAATGAACCATATATATATAGGAACACGGAGTTATAATCAACACACACCATGACCCTGGGTACGATTTAGTTAGAAAAAATTGAACAAATCGATGGAAATCTGTCGCGGTTGTTGCTCGACTTTCTCGGCTACCGGGTGCCATTTTGAGGAAGTTACGTGAAATCACGCATGTTGACGAATAAAAAGTCCAAAGGACATAAATCTTACAAATTTCACCTGATACCTTCACATGCTATTTTGCAAGTGTCACGCGCTAGCGTCACGCGCTTCGCTCAGTCTCGGCGCGAGCCTTTGCCTAATTTACTCACATGACCCAGACATACTTGTGGTCAACGGCGCGCGTGGTGAAAAGTCATAACGGCAACAGAGACCGTAGAGAGGGAGACGTTTCACCTAGCGAAATCCTATTGGCCGGCCACTGGCGGCCATTGTTGTTCCATGGACCGTAGAGACGTCTAGCGGGTGTGTGTGGGAAAAAAGGAATATGGCTGATACTCGTGGTCAGTGGTCACAGAGACAAGATATTTTATCTGATCACGTAGTTCATATAGATTTCCCATAGTTAATACCTCTGTGGGTAGTGCTGTGTCAAGTAACTTCAAAACAAGATATGCCGGCTGCAGTCCCTAAAAAGAGGATCAGAGGAGCTTTTTGCGCTGCAGAAAAACGGGGACTTGCACTCCCCACTGATAAAGGCAGGTGATACAAAGAATTCTTTTTGTGAAAATGCTGCCTGTCAACCATTGATGTTGGCAGAGTGATTTGAACTTGTCTTACCTTTAAGTTTCAAAGTTTTATTTGATTACTCAAAGCAAAATTGTGGTAATCCGTTACATATGGCCGGGATGATGGGTACTACTACTAAGTACTTGATTTTAGAGCCAGTTACACCCAATGAATTACGCCCGTTATTCAGTGATAGTAACTGATTTTCAAATGAATTTTGGGTGAGGGACCCACCTATCAAACTATAACCGAAATTGTCCTGCATGTGTTTCAAGACTTAGGGTCTACTGATAACTTGTGTTTCTATTCTATGATTGGATCTAAACTGTAATTTCTTTCACTTCTTCAATTCACTTCAGTGTTTATACATTCAGATCCAAGAGATAAGTGATAAACAGCAAGTGTGAAGACCTGCTAAGGAAAAATGCTGTGATGTTAACTTGTTCCAGTACAGTGCTGTAGTGGTAAAATTAGAGGTAAGTAGGCGCCTAAAGCCCACCGTATCACATTGAGCACTGAACGTAACTTACGGTGCGTAGGCGCTACTTTCAAATGCCAAAAGGTGGTTGGCTGTGCCTACGCCCCACTACAGCACTGGTCCAGTAGATTAGTATGGGTTTAGTTAGGTCTTTACTGTGATGGGCATTCATTATACTTTGAAGGACCTATAGTCCGAAGGGTCATTACTTGAAAAATATATCAATCAGGTGTTATTCCAAAGCAACATTACTCCGAAGGGTTATTACTTAGCTGCAATAATGGGAAAGAGTGAGTGACGCTGCATAGAGAATGTTGCTGATGCCACATATTTTACCTTCATGTTGTATTTGTTATAATATAAATGATATTTTTCCAGCCAATAGATCACAGCTACGCCACGAGTGAGCCCAGTGAAACACCCCCATCTGCTGAGCAGCATGCAGTGCTGCTTTAGTAAAGCTCTTAGGTGAGGTAATAGGACATAA
>NMRA01000689.1:0-16784 GCA_002633005.1 Phoronis australis
GCGCGCACCCAGGCACCAGGGGGAGGGGGCTCGGGGGGCTCGAACGAAGCGAAGTAGGCAAAAATTTCCGCCTCAGAGAAACAAAGTGTCCGCAAAAACGAGATAAAAAGTCTACTAAAAAGACGCAAACATAGAATTCAAATTCATAGCAGGTAAAGCTCCGACCGTGGTACTGTTTTTTTTAGTCGACTGACTATTTTGTTAGTAAAAGGTGCACATGGCTAGGAATTCGAGTCCCCCACATTGAAGGCTGTGTGCGCGCATGTAAGTAAGTAAGTATGTAAGTAAGTACGGTAAGTAAGTAAGTACGTATGTAAGTAAGTTACGGTAACTAAGTACAGTAACTAAGTAGGTATGTGAGTAAGTACAGTAACTAAGTACGGTATGGTTAACTTGATTAAGTTGCAAAAAATTTGGCATGATTACCTTTGTACACCTAATGCATCATATTGACAATTACACTTGAGGCCCAGATAAGCCACTTAACGTAACAAAAAGGGTCAAGGTCAGTGCATGTAACTCTCAGATCTTCAAAACGTTTGTTCCATAGTTTGACATGACGGTATGACATAGCAATGAGACCATAGGAGAAAGTGTTGAAGTAAGTAACAGCAAATGCATTTACAAATTTGAAATTATGACCAGATCTTTTAATTTTGAACTTAGACTTAATTGGCCATACTTGAAGACCTACTGATGAACACTTACATGTGGATCCCCTTTTGTTTGCCGGGGAGAGACGCTGAGAGTAGCTCGTTTCAGAGTCGTCAAATACGAATTTCAACGCTTCATACTTGAGCCTGTCAGTTGTCTTAGACTTTTGCACACTGCAAAAGTACTTTAGTACCAGAGCTCAGCAAGTGAGGTTAGTTCGAACAAACGCCTGATATAATTCCGTCTCTATCCAACAGGTGTATCCAACAGGTGGAGTATTCTAAGCAGTATATTTACTTGTTTAGAAGCTTTCTGCCATATGGTCGTAGAACTCTAATTTATAACCAGTAGTTACTCTGAGTTAACTGAGTTATTACATTTAATTGCATGATTTCCAACCAGCACGTATTGTTCAAATCCACATATTTTTCATTCAAAACAAAATAATGACGTTGTGTCTTGTGGTTAACCTCAAACCGATCCAGAGTAATTTGGGATGCAGACATCAAAGCACATCTAGTAGTGTCCAGAGACTACACTGTTGTCATCTGCATAGTTATACAAAGTATACGTACCATTAAGATAAAAGAACAGACCATTAACATGTACATTAAATAACGTTGGAACAATAACTGACCCTTGAGGTACCTCTTTTGAAAGAACAATCTAGTTGCTAAATTTGTTCTCTAATTTCACCCTCATAAATTTGTCACAGAGATAAGAAGATGGTATATGTAGGTTATATGTTTCTTCTGAGCAACCATGTGCTTTGCATAAGACTGTGAGGTAGGTACTCAAATGCTTTTGACAAGTCAATTAAAAGTATACAACCGGCAGTTAGCTTTTCTTCTGAAGCACCCCGAACGCCCTCTGTTAATCCCAGCAGGACATCTAGGCAACTGTGACTCTGAATACATTTAGGAATCTGCATAGAATTTCTTCAAAATGCCCTTTGAGTCGAGCATGCAATGATCTTTCTATGACCTAGTTCAATATTGGCAACACACTGATGGCCTCTAGCCTGCTAGATCATACTTGTCCCCTTTTTAAAAAACTGGGGTAATTTGGCTTGTTAGAAGAATTAATGGACTCGATATAATGCAGTTATTAATAATTGGAGTGGGGGGATGGTGATCTGGTGTGGGTTACAATTTTTAAAAAAATAATGCAAGTAGTCGCAGCCATTTGCTTTCCGAGAGTTTTTGTTTCTGGAGAATGATTGGGCTCTGAATATCCTTAAGCACCACGTAAAAGTTTTTAAAATTGTACAGGAATTCGTGTACGACATCATAACAGGAATTTTAACAGGATGATTGCATGCGCGTACTCCCTACACTGCAAAACGGTGGTGAAAGTGCTTTGACATTACAATCGCATCAAAGAGAACAAAATATGAGAATTGCGAAAGAGCATATATACCCTCGCGGGTCAGACTAGTTTCTAGCTGGAGCTGTCGTTTACAATCTCTTCTGACGCGTGATTCGTAGTAAAAATGACGTCGAGTAACCTAGCAACAAAGACTGACCCTGTTACCTTTACTGATACCAAGTAGATGCCGCTTGAAAACGGCAGCACCCATNTGCGTTCCGTACACTTAAAACACTTGCGAGAGAAGCTAGTGTGATCGTATGTTTCGCTTGGAATGCGTGACGATATCTTGCGTGTTCCTGCGTTTTCGCGAGATTCTTGGGTCTGCGCAACGCAGCCCCGCGCAAACCTTTTCCTACAGAGTGTACTCTTGTTTCCGTTAAGGATACGTAGGGCCAATAAGAACTTGGTACATTCCGGATAATTGATTATGCGTGGAATTAAAACAAAATGTCAAACAAACGGTGCTTTATGTATTTTCTACAGCCTTTAACATGCAACAAGTTTCCAAATAAAGAAATAAAATATACAATGTACATGTACGTAATAGCGGTCGGAACGATGCAAACCGTTTTTGTACATGAACTATCGTCTATAGATATCCTACAATGCTGTTACCAGGCCAAGTGGAGTTGATAGCTTCTGCCAAAATAGTGCCACATTACGTTAATAACATTAATCTGTGCCTTGATGTTTTGGGTCAGTCAGCCTCCGTATCGACTTTCGAAACCCCAGCAAGAATGACGTGGTTTTCCCACTTCGAAACCCTAATAGGAGTTCCACCTGTGCCCACCAGCGATACCTCGGAACAGTTCTGACGCGTCAATCAAGCTATAAATCGTTCCCAATCAGGGGACCGGGACGTACGCAAACCGTACGAGAGCAGGTCACGCGGTGTGGATAGTTCCGGGACAAACGCGCCAGGCAACGCTGTCGTGACTTATCGACGCCCGGCCGGGCGACAGTGAGTGCGTATGCCGAGTGCGACAACATATGACGTCAACATCGACACACATTTTCACCTGGGCCACCAATGTAGTGACCATTGTTCCACAACTGCCATAAGCGCGAAGCAAGTACGACGGAAGTCGAAGTCTACCATGTTGTCCTTGGTGCCAAAACTTCTGGAACCTTCGTTACCTGCATGTTTGTGAATGAAACTTTGTGTGTCATGAGTGGCGTAATATTTGAACGTTGTCAAATTAAGCGTGGTATCGTGAACATGATGCCGCTGTGGGCAATACTTCATTTCCGTCCTGGAGACTCATTTATTCAGAGCTAATGCGGCTCTATGTGGCAACAGTTCAGTGAAATATCTCCGAAAACATATCGCAAAGAATCTGTCGCTGCAGCTGTTTGCAGACTAGGTTCGACTTCCGCCTTACTTGCTTCGCGCTTGTTTCAATTAGTGTGGGACAACAGTTACTACCGATCGGTGGCCCAGGTGACAATATTTGTCGATGTTGACGGCATACATTGTCGCCCTCGCCATACACACTGTCGCCCTGTCGTCGATAAGTCACAACCGCGTGGCCTGGCGGCGTTTGTTCGAACTATCCACACCACGTGACCTACACTCTACACCCCAGCAGTGCCTATAAAATCCTTTACCCATCCTTTTTACTGTAACTCTTCACATCAATAAATTTATGTAAGAATTAAATGCCGCGATGAAATGTTGACAAGGCATCGATCACGGATGGATTGTCGGTCTCATCTAGTAAACACTCTAGATTAGGAATCACACTGGATAAAATATGACGGGCAATTTTATATGTGCTACCACTTTGGAAAAACAATAACTCCAGTTTATGGTAAACCTATTCTAAGTTCTATGTAAATCGTTATATTTTCAATGACAATTTGGTCGGATCAAATTTTGTGTGACATCTAATTAAGCTGGTTTTTAATAATGCGTCTGTGGCATCTCTCATATACGCTATATGTACAATTATCTTTGACACAAAATGCCCATAACTCATGCATAAATAGCTGTACATACATGTACTTCATGCTGACATAGAGGAAAAAGGTCGTTTTCCACCGGATACATTATTTCATTTCTACTTGTTAATAACTCAAATTGTAGAAAGCTACAGTACACACGCTCATTTAGACGCGTGCGAATGTATGAGAAATTGCGTGTGGCGGCAAACGCAATTTTGGCGCACATAACTTGGCCAAACAGTTGAGTAACTGAACAAGGAGCGAGTTTATTAGAGTATTGGATCTTTTGCAGTATAGTCGACAAGTTTTAGATTTAAGAATTTAATCAATTTTAAAATACTAAGAGTGAATATAACACAACAAAATCATCCAACTTTAGATAAACTAACCGAATATATGTTAGTCATCCACTGGCAGTTGTGTAATAAATATGATGGGAATAAGTGTAGTATCGGACTTTCTAGTTTTGATGATGACGCAGCGTCCCCATCACGGAGACTTCTGCTAATCGAATTCCGACTGGTTGTTGTGTCGAACTTGGCGGGAATCTCCGTCACGTGGGCCTTGATGTAATTCTCGCCCAGTTCGACTCCCCAACCTGTTGGCATTCGATCAGTAGACGTCTCCGTGATAGGGAGACTGAGCAGTAGCGTGCAGAGGTTTGGTGATGCCCGGGGCGATTTTTTTGGATGCCTCTCTCTCTACTCCAATGCAAGTGCCCTAATACTAAGAAAAATCAAAAAATGAAACATTATACAAACTTAAGTCAATTTAACTGTTAATCAGTCACAATATCAAAAAGTTCATTCATTGTTATTGGATGCTTCTAGATGTGGGTGCCCAGGGCAATGGCCCTGTCCCCTCCCCCTTCTGCATGCTATTAACGCGAAGTCGTCATCAAATCTGTTAAGTAGTCCAGTATTTTATTTATTCTCTTTATCTTTGGGCACCCCNTGCAAGAAAATGAAGCAAAGGGCCCTAGACATAAATTCCCTCCTCTGAATTCCCTAACGGGATGGGAACGGCCATCAACGAGCAACATGCCGGGGTTTTTATTTACTCGGAATGTAACTATTGTCTCCAAAGTTTGTTCGGTTAACCCTCAGCTTTAGCTAGTTTCGAGTACAAACGCCTGAGGCTACCGTAGCACGTCCTGTTTTAATTATGATATTTATTTTCGTGCAAATGAAAAACTGATCATATTTCGGAAACTGAGAAGGCAAATTTTGCAAGCAATACAATGTAATTACCATAACTGCAAACATCCGAGACCGATATGTATTACGAGGCGTTTATTGTAGTGCCAGTGCATCTTTTTTTGTAGGGGCTAAACTAGTGTTTATACACTGAGTTCTGTGAGAATTAACTAACTAGCCCACTGCTTAGCTCTCACAATTCCCCGATTTCCATCTGTCTTGACCTACAACTCACCTAGTTTTCCAGAAAATCGCACATTTTCCAACCAAATTATCAAAATTATCATTTTCATAAAATTGGAAAAATCCTTCAGAGAATTTTGATATGTTTTGTATTTTAGACGTAACCCTAAAAGTATCAGAAAATAGAGAGGACGAGATGGGACGTATCTAAATAAATTTCCTATTTCATTTTCCGATACTCAATATCACCTTCAGAGAATTTTGGCATGTTTTGTATTTTGACGTAACCTTAACAGCACTGTAAAAGGGAGAAAACAGAATTTCGGATTATGTCGGAGTGTGTTTTTCTATAACGGAGATTAAAAATTGTTGTGCATACGTTTATCTTATTGATGAAATTTGACCACCTTCGTATACTTTTTTCACGACACTAAGTCAGCAAGTGATAGGTAAAACCTATAACCGGATTTGAATCTACCTGTCTCTTTGGTCGACCTGATTATAACACTCACACGCAGCACCTTGCAAGCGTGCAGTTGAGGAATCTCCTCCGAACACCAACAAATTTCCCAGCAACTTTTGCGCGTATCAAAATGGCGGCGATCAAGAAAGAGGTATATCGCATCTCTTTTTTTTCCTACGTAAGAATGACACGGCAATACGTTGGCGTGCATTCCACAACGTGTACGATTTTCAAGTGTTTGGAGGCTTGCTATCGACTCCGGCAATTAAATAGACACAAAAAAGCCTCCGCAGCCACCTCGCAAGCTCATTTTGACACTTGTCATGCTCTTTCCAACGTTTTCAAGTTGTCTTAACACAATTTAGCACAGTAAATCGGTAAAAATTTGTTGAGTACACCAAACCAAAAAAAAATGTTAAAACCAACTAACGTGACATTTCCTTGATTTCACGACAATAACCATTTTCCACTTAGTAAACCTTAATTTACTAGAATGTCTGTGGTTTGTTCATTCATTGGTTTTAAAATAAATCAACAGTTGAAAAATGACTATGCTCTGGTGAATTTTCTGTAATGGAAACAAATAGAATACTTAGAACAGCGCTCAGCCGGTTTCAATAACAGGAGTTTTGCATATCAATAATAGGAAATGAGAAAGAACACTTACATTTTTAGAATCCACAGCACACACTCCGATCTCCTGCCATTGTTGTTAAGAGGATGAGTTTTGTGTTTGTTGAATACCGCAGAATGGTTTTAAGTACATGTAGAACCCTAGATAAATGTTCAAATTTGATTACCTTCTAAAAATCATATAAAGACTTCATCTTGAACATTTACATCGAATGATACTTGATCATGTTAACGATATCATTGTGTCGCTATCGATGTAACTTTCTTGGTGCTGAATTTTACTAAGCGGCACAGTCCCGTGACCTTATCAATGGTAATTCGGTAAAAAGTCAAAACTCAAATTCTGAAGACTTTCTACATTCAGAAAATGAGAACTTTTAAAAAATTAAGATCAAAAGTTTTATTCATATTTTGCTTAATACACACACTTGTCAATGTCGTTCTACATATCATTAAAGCTTAATAAATGCGAACATGTAAGCGTTCCCCGGAACTCTTTCATCCAACATTCTGCGTTTAGGAATCCACAAAACCAGGCAAGACTGCCTACAACCGAAAAGAATATATAAATATGGGTTTTCATAACATTTGGGCCCAGTTGCATAAAAGTTATACGCCGTATAGCAACAATGACGTCGCTTTATCACGTGTCACGTTGTTATTGTTGAACAATGCACCTGACGTCATACAACAATGTAACTTATCCAGCGGATAACTTTTGAAGTTTTATGCAACTCAGCCCTGAACTTAAACTCGCGAATTTTTCCAAGTTGTGTTTGCCTTTGTTCCAGCATATGATGTGGGCCTGGTATCCATTTGATCAAATATGAAGCTTCTGTTAGAATAAAAGCTCATTAGGTGTGGTGGTCAATGATAAATTGCCATTGTCCTTAATTGAGAAAATGTGATTTGAGCTAATTACGCGTGTTATCAAGTAAAGCGACATTACACAACGTTCGTTGCCGGTTATCAAGATATTTTTCTAGGGGTCTTTTGGCGTCCTGGATACACTTATAAGCTGAATTACACCCACCTTGTTCTAAAACAAACTTCGTTCTGCTTTTGAACGAAAACATGCCTTGCGTTACCGTTTGTCTTGATAATTAAAGTATCTATGAACCGTGTTCTTATGTCAAAAACGATTTTTTTCACAGCCGTGTTTGAGCTTCCAGACCAACGTCACGATCGAGTTCTTAACGCATTGGAATCGGTTGCGTTAAAATATTGAAACTTTTTACTGCCAAATTAAGCCGCCGTGATAATCTGACGTCACGAAGCGCGTGTGCAACAATAATGATCTTCCACTTGTTCTCAGTCGTTAAAATAATTTCTACTAAAGCTGAGAAAAGAATAACATGGACTAAATCGAGAGTTCTTTGACAAAAAGTGCGAGCTTTTTGCACCTTTAAATAAAGACGACAAACTTTACTTACCTCTATATTTGTTTCACCGCAGCATTCAACTTGTAAACTTTCACAAAACTGTTCGATCAGAACAACACTAATTTATACTTATATTAATAGGAACGCAGAGTCAATTTGAAAAATACCGTCTCGGAAATGAACAACATGGGGATTTACCCAAAATCAATTATCATTAATATTTGTAAGAAAGCGACTAGCACTAACGCTTCTCGGATGTCACCGAATTAACATACGTGGAGTGTGCTGTTATTGCTTCGTACTAGTTTAATGGAAGGTTCCACCGGCAGCATGGACCGTAGCAAAATACAATTTTTCAGCAGCTTACACGAAGGTGTATTTTCCACTTAGGAAATCGGTAAATGTGTGCCATCAGTGGAAGAACACTGCATAGCGACACACGGTTGTCCATTTGCTACCGTGTATGCAGTTTCTGGCGATTCTAATCAAGAAACACGAGTCGCTCTGCACTGTAGCGTATATGTAACATTTGGAAGGTCGCCCCAAGTACCGGTGTAGAACACCAACCAGAAGCAATTTTAATTAAAATTCCTTGGTTTCGTTTCAGAAATAATTCCCAGTTTAAAGAGACATTATCGGTTTCACGGCCGAAAAACGTTTTTTATGATTATTGATAGACGGGATAGACTTCTTGAAATTATTAGCTTTGACCAGAGAACACCCAACATTTCCATAAAAGTACCAGAGTACCGAGGCATTGGGCCAAACAACAAAGGAAGCGAGAATGCATTTAAAGGGGAACTTGCAGGCTAATTCCTTATGTCAATGATTGTTTGGCAAAATTAGTTAGAAACACAACATATAGCGACTATGTGAATGTGAAGTAGGTTGAAAATTGCCAAATGTTTTTAAGAACGAGTGTTATGGGGAAAATGATCACACGCAAATCACTGAACCTTGTCCAGTAAGTATCGTGACGTGGTGCTGGGGAATACATGTAACACTGCATGATGCTGGCTATGTGTGCATGTGAGGTATGTCATTAGTGCAAAGGTCCCCTATTTGTAGAATGTTTTGTTTTCCGACACATTCACGAATTGTTAATGAATACAACAGCAGTTGATTTAACCTAGATCATGTTAAAATAGCATTGTCGTTTTGTTTATGCTATATATTAGCAAAGTTAAAAGCATGCAAATTTTACATCTTTAATGGGACATGTCTGTTTAACGCATTTTTAGATTACTGTTAGACGGGATAGGTTTTTTGAAGTTATTAGCTGTGACCGGACCTACAAAACAACAAAATCCGTTACGTTTTTGCAATTTTATTACGAATGCGCCAATAGTTGGCGTTGTCTGGCAAGCATTTGCTGAGATTAAGGGCGGTGACTTTACCAGTTTAAAATACGCTTAAAATACTCTGTCATTTATCAAGTGGTGTTTAGCTCCACCGAAAGAGCGTTGGATTACGTAGGCTGAAATTGTGGGCTCGGTCCCGTGTTACGACTTGGGTGAAAAAGTTTCATTTCTCACCGAGAATGTCCCTTAAAATTATATGAGTTAACTGAAGATACTAAAAATGACGAGGTTCGGGTTTGGCGGTAATGAACGCGATAACCTCACACGGAAATTGACGAACATTGTATGTAACGAGTTTACCGATAACACCGTTAGGGAATTTCAATCTTTACGTTGTGTAGCGTACACGTGTGCCTTTCGCTCACTCTTTTATTGCATCAGCTTTTGAAGACATGTTCAGGAACTTGAAAACAAGAATGGCGGGAAAGAGAAGATCGCACTCTGGAGTGGACGGGATGAAGATCAACATTTTGATAGTTGTTGCCTTTTTATTGTATATACTTGTCATATTTTTCTTCCTAAATGCTGTTCAGTGGTAGTTTGAGTTTTACATTTCGGTAGTAGTTCATTTGAACACATTTCTCATTAAACAGTTGCTTTGACCCTTTATTTAGGCCTAGTTAAAAGTTCGTTGTTCTCTAAATCTAGAACCAGACACTTTTTCGTTTGGTTGCAGGCTGTCTAGTAATTGGCCGACAGTCCCCACGCAAGTAAAAACAGACGAAAACACAGCGAAGATAAAATATTCCGCATCTTCGACCACGGCACCGATCGTTACACAGATAAGACAGTAAATAAAGAAAAGCGTGCGTGGCGTGCGTGTTGAGTGTCAGTCGCAATCTGAACCCAGATGCCATTTCCGAAAAACACTCTGAAATAAGACCATAGCTGTGTAGGCGTTGTATCTATTTTTTAAAATTTTCCATCAATGGCGCTTCGTTAGTTTCATCTGAGGTCCTACTCCGATGCTTAAGAAATAACGCAAACAAAGGCGCATCAACTCACACGTGACAAATGAAGTGGGCTTTTCGCGTCAACGCGGAAAGACCGTTCCGAACTTAACTAATTTAAAAAAGCATTCGCAGCAGCGCGTTTGACTAGCTCAAGCTTAACATTACCTGTTGACTTTCAAAGTAAGGGAATTAAACCTAAAAAGTGCAGATCATGTTTTGTTAATTCTTGGCATCGATGTCGTGTTTGAGCGTAGGAATCAAATTTTCATGTGTAACTGTGCAGGAAGTTGTAACTTATGAGTATCAAAAGAGAACACGTGGTTCAGTTTTTAACGAAGCTGGCTAAAAATAGGGAACACATAGTACTGTTACTGCTTTGCACTATTGGCGGAAACTTTTACTTCCGGTTGACAGGTTATTGAGGGTATGGAAACTATTGGCCGCGCTTCTAAGTTCCAGCTTCGGTCCCCTAAATCCTAGGTTCTCACTAACAAACATTGAACCCTCGGTGCCCTTAGACTCCGCACACGTACCGAAAACCACATGACCAAGCTCCATTCCCGGGCACCTTGTAATATTTATAAACTACCAACAAATAGGGTCACTGCTTGCGAGTAACGCGATGCTCCTAGTTGTTTTTATTTTTCAAATTCACGAAGTGACTTCCAAAATTTTTGTTATATGGACATCAGATTGGAGATAACAGCTACTACATGGCCACTGTACTGAAAATTACGTCTTGGGAGGATAACGGACCTATTTTGACATCTGTGGACACTTAAATATAAAACGTACCCAGGGACTTATTGAATGCGTAGTTACATAGACGTAAAGTATCCGTGCTGTTCTTTCAAAAGCAGGCTTTAAACCATTGGAATTCAATATAAACATCACCTTGAAATAATTATTTGCTGTTGAAGATGGAACACGTCTTTTGGTTGACCAGACTTACGGTGGCTAACAAAGGAAATCCAGGATTTTTTATTTAGTTCAACGCTCCACCTCGAGAAGAATTGGGGTTCTTATTTGATTACTTTAGATTATCAAAATCTCCAGATAATAAATTGAGATCACGAGTTCCCATGACAATTAAATTACAACTGAGTGGTCTTTACCGGCCGCCGTATAACATGACGTCAGAGTGAAAAAATTCTCCAAGTGACTTCACACTGGTCGTTTCTCTAGAAAGTGACTGTGAAGATTTTGCTCTGAAAAGTGAAGGAGAGACTAGAGCCAATTCAAACTTTCTGGTGTTGCAAATCAGTGCACATTGCCAACCCGGATATTTTTTATTCAACTCACTCCGAGACTACATGTAATAATGCGTGTTTACCAAACTATTAAACTTTTTTGTTCACGCTGGAGTATTCGTTAGAAAAATTTTAATGGATTTATCGCTGTATCATTACTCAATTTTTACGTCTGAGTTCTCATTTGTGTCCGTAATTTTTTGTAAATATGTCTGGCAGTATTAATAAATGCCACTATCGGCGTTCTACGGGTCATGCTGAAACTCTGTTCCGTAGCTCTATACACACCAATGACTTCAGCCATTTCTGTAGAAGCTTTAGTCCTTTAAATCCACAAATAAGTGTCACTTTAATGTAAAATTCGCAGTGTGGCTTGGTTCTAGCTTCTTTTTTTTTTTGTTAATAGAACTCTTTAGTTTTGTGCATGCATGATCCACGGTAGCGTATGTGCGCTCACGTGCGTGGGAACATTGAGTCCCAATACAATCGTTCTTACGACCAAAGGGCCCATCTTGAGGGTTGTTTGAGGATAGTACTGAGTTCTCATCTTTGAGCAAAGTTATAAAACAGCAAAATCTGTTGTGTGTGTAATTTTGAGTTCGCGAGAAAAGCCCTGCTTATATGCAGCACTTTCAATTTACACCATACGCAATTCTACAACTGGGTGTAAACGTAAATTTGCATCGCGTTCGTATGGGTAAATAGAAACGCAGTAGCTGCGCTCAGTATTCTATACATTTCGCACCAGGGACGACACGATCAACGTTTGCTAGTGAAGACAAAATCGTCTAGAACAATACTTTGAATCTGGGTAGTTCTAAGGATGGGCTATGGAACTTTTGCAAAAGAAAACCGAAAAGCTGAATTGTCCTGATGAAGTTACAATTAATTGCCTGTTACACCTCGTAGGGATGGTGCATATCCAATAAAACCGTGGCATAGTTTAATCCAGCAGCAGAAACAGTGGCAACTACAGCAGCGTCGGCGGCGGCAGCAGCTGCAGCAGCCTTTCAATAAAAGACCATATCAATCCATATTTGTCAACAGAAAATATTTTGGACTTTCAATGGGTAGTGATGTCTCTATAAGAAGAGATGAGGCCGCATAAATAATGTTGTAATGACACTTTTGGTGAAGTCATCTTACTTTTACAACCCTGCGGAAACTTAAATCGCGTTCACATGCGCCAGGTGTACATTTGCACGACCTCTGGTGGTGGTGGTGTAATTATACACCCAAGTGTAGCTTTACACCCGATTGTATTTTGCGTTTATATGGCAAAAATACGCACCGTACGCAAATATACAGTCGGGTGTAAATGTTACTTTCGGATGTAAGCGCCATCATGTAAACGGAGCTGAAGACGGTACTTGAAGTCACGCAGTTCTACAGCCAGGAACTCAAGATTCATAAATGGCCTCGCAGATTTATGCTAAAAAAAAGCAAACGAAGAACATATTCGTGCAAGAAAATCGATGTTTTTTTATGAAAAACTACGAACAACTATTGTCTAAGATAAATTCATATAATTCAGTTCCACTTTGGGCAAATTAGTTTTTCATGTTCCGATGTTGACCATTATGGCACCTTAAATACAATATTAAATATACAGCTTTATGGAAAATTAGTGCTGTTTTGGAATTTTATTAAATACCAGTTTTGTAGTACTTGGGATGCAATTTTCAAATTTTCAAGTCACAACGTGTAGCTCACAATGGATTCTGAATTAATGAAAGGCGTCGCCATGAAACGACAGCACTGCCACAAAATGCTGCTGGCAATAGACGTCAGCATATATGGGTTCACTTCAGTTTTCACTGAGTGAGGAACTTGGGCTAATGTGTTCACATACCATATGTAATCAAACAAATGGAGTGCAGTACTTAATTCTTCTGATATTCAGAAAGCTTCACATGTCTCTAATGGGACTTGAAAAAGGCAACTAATAAAGAATTTAAGCAGTCTACATATAAAACGAACGATGAGATCGATACCATTGAAATCTTCACGCTAGGGAATAAAATCCTAAAAAGATCTTTACGAATTCAGAACAGCTTCAGGAATTAGAACTCATCGTGGGAAACGGAACGATACTAAGAGTACATTAGCATGTTTATATTTTCATTGCTTTTATCACACTTTTATTGACATTGTTTATGATATTGTTAATGATATTACAGATATGAGAGTGATGAATGATTGTAAATGATGACGATGACGATGAAGATGATGATGAAGATGACCATGAAGATGATGATAGGTCAGTTGGGGAACTTTGGTCTATTGACACGCCTCTCCGCCAGCCAACAATGTTCACACGTAATAGCACTTTTCATTGCCCAGAATCGATGCTTGAAATTTCATGGAGTCACGCGCAACGAGATTGAAGCCACGACAAATATGTTAGCGAATCGAGTCGAGTTTTCCGGCTTAAACAGGTACACCCTCTTACGATTAAGTCGGGAACAAACCAGCGCTGGTGTGCTTTGCATAGTAAATGAGAACACGTTCAATTTTGCTTAGATGTTACTTGATGCAAGCTTGTCTGTTTAGCGGGTTGAAAAAAAAATATTAATTCCCGTTCTTTTACACCAACGACAACTCAGAACGACTATAAACCCGCCCCGTCACAAAAACTAACTTTATATTTAGACTGACTTTTGTTGCGAAATTGGTCTCAAAATTTTCCTTAGTGAAATTAGAGGTGGGTTTTTTAGCTTGGAAAGAACTGACAGTTTGTCATTGCTTGAGAGGAGGATCTCCAGTTCTGCAACTGTGATGACGGTTTTTCCAAATCAAGAAACCATCTCTCGCCTGAGTTTGAATACAGCTGAGATCAGGTGTACAGTGCGAAAAAAGATCTAAACAAAAATTAGTTTCTTTCGTTGCCGGAACCCGAGTTTACAGACGCTTTAAATTTACTGGGCAATACGGTAATTTTCCAGTTCTTTTTTAATTATCAATACCGAAAAGTTGTTACAGAAGTCCTGGCATTTATTCAATTCAAAGACTTGGGTTGTAACAGAGCCCAGCTGTTATTAAAGACTTGGAGGTTAATTAGGTTATAATTACGACGGCAAACAGTAATTATGCCTTAGCCGATCTTTTGCTTCATGGTGGCAAATGTGCAACAGAACCAACAACTGACTGGAGTCCCGCCCCCTATTGAGTTTTTATTAATATTTCAGCTCCTCGGACTCTATTAGGGCCCAGCTTCTATTGGAAACATATTTTTTATTATTTACTCTTAACTCAAGGTATGTTTTAACACAGGCAATGGTATTTATATACTATTTTTAAATTTTATTTGGTTTTCCGATATCCGGTTGTGACGGTGACTCATTAAATATTTCGTACATGTTAAATCATTATAACCATCTGAAATGACCATTTGTATAGTTTGCTTAAAATTGTCGATTCATATCAACAGAAAATTCACGGGAGCACATCGCAATTGATTAAATAACCTGCACCGTGCTGAATCTTAAAAGTTATGTTAGCACAAAGATCGCATTTTTTAATGTAGAAGTATATGTACATGCAGTTCTGCTGAGGAAATAACCAAACGTCTAGTGTCCAGCATGCTTTTGATACAAACGCCAAATCAAAGATCCACTATTACATTTTTGGTGTGAACGCGACGAAATTCTGTAAACAACCGGAACTGGTGTTGTGAGACGACAAGAAAACAAGAAGCAATGGTGTTTAGGATATTTAGTTTGTTCAATAATGCAAGTTCAACTTGCTGAGCTACAGTAACGCGCACTGTCAAAAATCGTAGCCTTCGTCCTAGACGTGGGACGTTCACCGACTTCGGGCATCGAGTTGCAAAAATCATCAATTTATTTTTCCTTGACAATCTAAGGTTTTCAATCGCCGGTCTGTTTTTAGTTAATTACTACCTCTATAGTCCTTGCGCATTTGTGTAAGAATAAACTCACGCGTATTGTACTGTTTTAATGATTTACACTGAGTAGACTTGTTGATCGCTATATCCAACACATTTGTTAAACATTATGCTTAGATCGCATACACCATTTCCTGAGTGCGTGCGCCTACAAAGATTCCGAGTTTCAGAGGAAAGGGTGAACTGGAAATTAGAAAACGCTTAACAGAATTACATGGTATGAGCCTTACCGTTCGAGTTACCAGCCGTCACCTCCAACACGTCTTCCGCCTACTGCAGTATTCCAACTGTGTTTGCAACTAATTCAGTTTACATACGTTAATGTTTTTTGGAGTCAGTAGTTGATGAAATCAATTTGTATTCCAGACTCGAATCTCTGACTAACGCGATAACGATAATCCAAATTGACGAGGGTGAATGAACGCTTGTATACAGAAAAGAGAATGCCTTTTTCCATAAAATCTACATTGAATAGGATCCCAAACGAATTCTCTTTTGGAATGAGACTTCGTTTTAGGAATGTTAAGAAATGTCTTATCAAATCCTCGGAACAATGACATTTTTACTCTAATGATGCTAATTTATGCTTCCAATTAGTCTGGAAGTTTTGCTTTTTGAAATGATGTTGTACAGAGAACACATCGATGAAACGCACGACTGTCATTCCGTCGGCAACGGATTCATGACATATTCTTTGTTTTCCGTCATGTCCGTGTCCGTGTCAGTATGATGCTCATCCGACAAAATATTCGTTAGTTTCCGTACGACGTCATCGTATGCACTGTACAATAGACATAATAAATACTAGCTCGTGAAACGGATTTCCGGCACAAACCTTATTTTGAAAAAATTTTAACTGTTTAGGTGGCCTTGTTAATGTTTGAGAATCTGTAGATAGTCACTGACCTCTTGAATTACATCTCCCGTTCGTTTCATTCAAAATACGTTTTTCAACAATCTTCGAATTTATCCGCTCTTTAATTGCGTGATATTTCTCTCTTGTGCCTCCGGTATAAAGAAAGGTTAGAATGCTACCCAAATTATAACGGAAATGGTCAAAACCGAGCCGGGGAAGCATGGGAAAGATCGAACATCCGGGCCCAGGAATTTAAAGCCGGGAGAACGTCAGGACAGAAGAACACAAGACTGGTGAAGAATGGGCTTGCAATACAAGGGTATAGGGGAACAAAACATCTCTGAATCAAAACAGAATACTTCCCTTGTTCTCAAAAATGAAGATAAAATGATTTTTGCTTTGTTAATGAAAATGTTTCGCAAATTTGTCTATTGTAGTTTGTAGAGACGTTGACTGGTTGTGGAAAAACATTGAACCAAATCCAGCAAACTTTAGAATACAGAAAAAGTCAACGAGGTTGTTCCGAAATTATCAAATGTCATGATTGTCTGAAGTTGACAAAATGTAACAGTATGTGGAACGGATTAAGATATAATTGATGATGATGGTGGTGGTGGTGGTGGTGGTGGTG
>NMRA01000689.1:16790-39241 GCA_002633005.1 Phoronis australis
GGTGATGGTGATGGTGGTAGTGGTGATGATGGTGGTGGTGGTGGTGATGGTGATGGTGATGATGATGGTGATGGTGGTGGTGGTGATGGTGATGATGATGATGACGATGTAATGAGGTGTAATCACTCATTTAAAAACTTCCGATTTGAAAGTTTGGCAAGAGGTAAAGCGAGAACGTTAGGACTATATTTATGGATTACATTAAGTCCGAATTTGAGTTTCGTTTTTTGCGAGCAACCGTCGTGACATCCTCATTTCTGGTAATACAAATTCCGTCTTATCTCAGGAAGACAAAGTGGTGGTGGTGACAATTCGTTATTTGAGCACCCTGTGGCCCTTTCATTGTCCCACGGAACGCCAGAGAAGTGCGGATATGGTTTGTACAAGAAAGTCTCGTATTGGTGGACCTGCAAACTGGCACTGATTAAGTTCGTACGTCACTTTCATGTCCGGAGAGCTAAAAAACTTTCAATTAAAGTCGCTTAATTTACTTCAATTTTCGAGTTTTTTGGGATCTGGAATTCACGGTTTTGTTATGCAAGGCTATAATGGATGGAATATTGATGCTGACAATGTAGTCATTTGTCTAAATAAGGTAAACTCTGTTTTTAAGCACTTGAAAATCTTTAGTCACCTTTCTTGAAACAGATCGCTGGTCAGTGCAGCATAAAAGTAGATAACAACAATGGCTTCAATCTACCGTGTCCTTGCAGTGACCAATGCTTTTTGACGACTAGCCACAATAATACACATATCGAGAGACTGGTGGGGTTATTCCCAAGATTAAGGCAATTAAGCAAAAGCGAAACACGTCACTACTTTAAAAATTGTTGTCTTTATTCAAACTTTACTTGTTTTCGTCAGTATGACATATTTCGGTTGAATTATCTGTAAAACCATTTTCACAAAAATGGTTCATATTTATTAAGTTGAGACAATTGAGTTATTTGATATCTATGAATGTTGGTGGAAATAGCTGCAACAAGCACTCCATTTTCGATAGAAAATTTTATCGTGAAAACAATTCTATGAAGCAGATATACACGTATGTTCACATTTCTGTTATTATTGTTATTATCCGTTAGAGATACTCTTTATGCTTCATTTTCGTTGAAGACTTCATAAAACGGATCTTAACAGAAAATGAAAGGGTTTCTTGATAGAACGTGGCCGTACTATTCCTATGGATATGGGACAACCTTTATGTAGCGCACGATAACGTCACACGTAAATTGACAAATCGTATCGAACGAGCTTGATGGGTACTCCGCTGTGCCGCAGGTATGACTATAGACCGCCTACTCCGTATACTTTCAATGGACGATATCTGTGCTCTTCCGCATAACGTACGTCATAATTCACTAGCGACACCTGGCCCATTATCTGGTGTTATTTCCGGCAAGTGACGTCGTCTACTACCTTGGTCGGTTATTGTGTGGTCGGGTGGCATTGCTAAAAGTACTCACGATACCAGCAGTTCTACTTTTTAAGATTTTGAATAGCGTTTTACTTTCGTTGTACTGGAATAGATGCAAGAATTTGCAAGAATTTCCTTTCACAATGCATTAACCGGAAAATGAACCAGATAATTGAGGAGAGTGGCGCCGCCTCTTGGATAGCACGGAAGAAAATGTCAGAGTTGTGAATTTGTTGTCTATAATCTATGATATGACGTCGTAAGATTTAGAAAAATGTCTCCTCTAAATCTCACTTAATATCGTTAATAACAGTCTCGCCATGTAACATTCTGTCGATACGTCCATTGTAGTAAGGTTGGTTTCAAATGCGGGTCCCCTGAAATAACACGTGTGAAGTCACATTGAAGCCCGCACAGCCAATATCGCATACTTAAACCCGATATAAGCGCAACAGGCATTTGAGGCCAAATGGTTCATTAAGCTCTAACTGAAACGTTTGCTTGAATACATTTGTATAATTGTATGTTTATTAAAGCCGTCACCTACATGCCGACTTGTAAGTACATGTATTCTTCGTCAGAATATTTGATCCAAACTGGTCACATCATGAAGGCATTCGTCTAAGTTCTCCAGCACTGAAATGCTTCATTTCCACTCTCATGATATCAAAACACTATAGTACTGACATCAGCGGGTCACGTGACGCTGATGCTGATGTATGAATATTCCTGTGTGGAGTAATCGGGAAGAAACATTCAAACATTAACGTAGGCCTATTTTGCGTGTGATTTGATTGACATCACTCAGAAAATGAAGTTTCGAAGAGAATTTCCACAAGCAATACGAAAGTACAATGTAGGGATTAGACCTGAGTCGAGTGATCGCTTATCTTTCGTACTTAATATTCGAATTGGTAGTGCTAACGAATAAATGTCTCTAGGCTTTTTATCATCTGATAGATTGAGAGCAGACAGAAGCCCATTACCATGGGTGCGTTAGGGTGATAATGGACCGGCGTGAGAGAGTAGCTGAATGCAGGGTAGAGTTCTCGCTGGTTCCCTGCGTGCTCAGGCCAGCTAGCACGTGCTGGCGCGGCTACCGCCCCACCTAGCGGCACGCAGGCAACCAGCGAGGGTAGAGTTCAGTTGCTAGGACGTCGCTAAAAAGCAAGACTTCGCGAGATTACGTCACATATTGCCGTGTATTTTAAATGAGAACGCGTGATTTTGACTAGAGTTTAGTAAGGTCCTATAGGGTAGGTCCTAGAATTACTGAACCCTAGCCAAGTAGTTTTAAGGAAAGGGTCCTTGCTTTACTTGCGACACCTAGCGAAATTCGAGTTCCCCGACTATGACGCAGACGATGATTACGATTGGACCAAGAGTTCCGTTTTACAACCGAAACACTGCTTTATTCAATAATATGCAAATATAGAACGATCCGTGAGACATATCAGACCATGTGTATCGAGGGGCAAGGCTGTTACAGGTAGAAGAAAGGCATGAGACTTCGGACGATATTGCTCTCACCTAGGGGATATCAGGGCCCGGTCTCTAATCTTTGTACTCGAAACGAACTCGAAACTATTTTTGGCAATTTCTCTGCTCCTTTTGTGCGAACTTAAGATAATTGGTTATCAGACTGTGCTCGAATACATTATAGTTTATGCATAGGAATTTCTAGTTCAAGTTTGCCCTTGAAGACCCTTATATTCGTGCTACAAACTCGAGTAAAAACTCGAAATTTCGAGTTCAAACTCGAACTTATTGCCTTAATATTGGGTTAACAAACTGTGAACTAAGGGCAATAAATTAGCTACGTAAGTTATTGTGTACTTGAGCATAGAATAATAGACACTTATCTTGAGTTCGCCCAAAAGTAGAGTAGAAAATGCCAAACCTAATTTCATTTTGAGTAAAAAGATTGGAGACCGGGCCCAGGTCATACCGAAGGGTTGGTCTATATTTGTTTCGTTACATGCGCAACATCGCTATTATTTCTTTCCGCGGATTTCTTCGTCCCTCATTAGATTGGAAAGCTTTTCCTACTCCGATGCACTGTTGTTCTCTGATCGCGTGACTGGTCAGTTCGACACTGAGGACGACTTGAACACACGATGTTTCATGACTAACCGGTAGACTTTACTTCATAACGGAAGGTGACGTTCTGCGGTTTAACCAACCAGAGGATAGAAGGATCACCAGTAGGCGCCTAGATACCAAGTGAAACTTTTCATATTTTTATCACAAGGGCATGCTCATGTGTATATTGCATAAAACTAAACGCAATCTGAAGGGTATCTCTAAGGTATAGCAAATCAGGTTTTCATTTAGTTATTATCTAAATACTACGTTTTAGTTACTAAAGAGATTTTCATTTCCGGGCAGATTTTAATGGCACATTTCAAATAACATGTTGATTTCATTAACTTTCTTATGCGAAATTCACCAACTTGGACAACAAGACACTCTTTGCCTTCCTCTCATCAATACTTACGACTTAGAAAACGACCCAAGTGCAAAAACACAATAAAAACAACCAGAAGACTCACTGAAACTGAACTGTGAGAAAGATTTTTCTGCGCAAACTATGCACAGGAAAATCATACGGCAACGCTCTCAATCAAATGCTGTCATCCGATTTGATAAACTCGCGCAATAACGAAACTTTACATGTACATGTTTACGAAGAATTGATCGTGAGTGACTGGGCGATTGATAAATCCACGCAATAACGAAGAAAAAAATGTGACGAAAGACCATAAAAAATTTTAGGCAGGAGATCGCTCGCGAGCTTAAGATAGTTTTAAAACATATAATGTCCCAAACATCCTTCTGAAAATAAGGTTTGATTTTCACACACTACAGGTGCGACTCACTTTCTATGTTTGTGTTTTCGCTCACTTGCATTGACGTTGTCTGTAGTAAGAGTGCAAGGGTGTGGTTGGAGTTCAGGCTCTATGACACGGGTACCTTGTAAGAATGGATTCCACCTTCCAAATTAGCTATCGGCCATTTGCCTGGCTACGTCCCCAGGACACTTTTTAGTCCCATTGAGACCATTTTAAACTGTAAATTTCGTTTTCTATATTTCCCTTTATTTTGTGCAAACTGTAAATCAAAGAAAACGCGATTTTCAATTTCTAACTGCTATTTTTATGTGATTTAAACAAAAAAAATAGAGTTTAAAGTAATATTACGGGGTCATTGCTGACCGCTGCTGTGGAAATTAAGTTTCAAATTTTGTTTCACGTTATTTGATGCAGTTGCAATTATTTCAACAAGAGTCGAACCGCGTATCTCTGATCATGATTTTAAAGCATCGTCTTTATTACTGCGCTACCGACAAGCGAGAGTTATGCATAATCAATTGCTTCTTTTCATTCCGAGAATCTCCTGGTTTCTTTTTTCAAAATATTTCCACGTCAAAGTGGACAAAACACTGGGAGCAGTTTTTTCGAACGAGTGATCGAAATATGATCGAAAACCCAAAGGTAGCCTCCTTCCATAAAATAATTAGCGGATGTTATCATATCCAATAAACCAATTATTGACCTTCACACTTGGTCAATATTTTGGTTTTCGGACCCCAAAAATGTGATGATGACCTTGGCTCCGTGTCATTGTCACATTTCGGAAGGATCAAAACCAAAATATTGACCACGGTGAAAGTCAAATAATTGTATAGCGTTGTGTCGTAGCTGAGCAGTGCAAAAGCCCTAGACCTTTCTGACGCATTAATACACTCACCTGCAATTCTTCCTCGTCGGGTACCAGCAACACCTAACCAATACACAACCATCCGTTTCTAGCATATTGGTACGTGCTCATTTGTTGACAATGAATAGCTAAAGTTATGGCAATTTTCGCACAGGTCAACGACTCTTTTACAACTGCACCTTGAGCGAAGCTAACACGGGTTAGAACTTTGTTTGCCACAGTTACGGCCCAATAATCCTTCAGAGCTACAGTCTGGCGGAAATATATCATGGCACTGTGAATTCCTGCACCGAGCACACATCAATAGCATGACATTGCGTTGGCCGCATGACATATCGATGCAGGTATGTTTGCATTCTAGGTCGAATTATGACTAAAATTGAAAAACGATAAGCAAGTCTTTTTCAGTTTAGCTTTTTTAAATTACAATATTTTGTTGTTCTTTCAATTTTGTGAAAAAATCATTTTTCACAAACTTCTTTTCTTTTTCAACGATTCATCTTCCATACACAGGCGCAAAGGAAAGATGTCCCGTGAAGAATTATCTTTTGTACGAATTTTGTTTAAAAATACCACAAATTTCGATATGGAAAGGAGTGCACAGGTTTCAAGATTTTATCTTTTCAATTTCTAGTCATTACCGTTCCCATGCCATTTTGTCTAAGAAAGACCGTAGTTTTGCAGAAGTTTCGCGTATCTATAACTATTTCGTTACTGAAAACAAGTCGTGCATAGGCTATGCCATTAATACGGTGTGACAACTAGTCTTGCCCATATCGTTTATATCATTTCCCATTGAATCTGGTGCAGAGTTCGTTAAAAACGATACGACATTGATTGTCAGACAACTGCCTTCTGCACAGAAATTTCTCATTCAATATGTATGCAATATACAAGGCCGACAAGATTTCTAAGAATGTGACTGATATTTTCAGAGACAAATGATAAGTTTACAACGAAAGTTACACGCGGCTAAACTGGGCAGAAAATATGGCAGATTATTCACGAATACTACTTACAAATAACAGACTGTTCATAGGTTACTATCTGATGCCCACGCCATGCACGGATTTAGTGGTGAGACGGTGGCCTTACTTAGCGGCACATCGCCAGTTTCGTACCTGGTGGCGGCTAAGATATTGGATTCTTTTAACTTGTTGTAGAAATTGAAGACGTAGTCCTAAAGTCTAAAGGTCATTGAATGGAAAAGTAAATTGTTACCGAAGGGGCCAGCAACTAGTCACAAGTAATGTGTCATTTTCTAATTCGAAATTTCCTGTATGGCCAACCCCAATCAAATCTTAGTCGATAAGCATAGCGAAATGCAACTTTAAATGCAAACGCGTTTACTTGGTGGGAATAACGCAGCATAATCTATCTAGAGGGTCGAGCTCTCTGAATGGAAAAATCACCTGCTCTGTGTTTCACCAACAGTTACTAACATAAAATTTGTAACTATTAGCAAGTATTTACCAAAACTGAGAATGGACAAAGGTCACATCACTACTGACTGACTTGCACTCTGGTAATTTTATTAATTTAGTCTCTCTACTCGTCGTTGATACGGGATAACCGAGACGGTGAGGGCATTTACAGAAATTAACAGCCATTTATGTTTTGTTGATATGAGTGAAAATGCAGATCCTGACTGTCTATCTTTAAAGAGAATATATATTTTTTGTGTTAATTAAGTGTATTTACTATCCAAGGAACAACAGGAAGTGACGTGAAAGGTCGCCATTTTGGTCCTGCATCCACTTCCGGCTTTTCATGCGCGCACCAAGCCTAACATATGGGGCTCGAATTTTTGAGAACGTGGACCTTTTACTATGATTCACGGGGTACTTTTATACCTACGAATTGTGCATTCGCCGGAATTTTGGTAGTTCCTGTCTTTTTAGTGTACTTTGGTCTCATTTTTTACTTTTTGGAGTTTTTGTTTCTCTGAGGCGGACCTTTTAGACCCCCGAGCCCTCCTGGGTGAACGCATGTTCTTTTGTGTGTTATTAAAAATGATCGAAGCTGGCTGCGCAAAAAGTAGCTCATCCGTGAAAAATGCAATGTATTCTCTTTCCTGTAAACATTAGATTCAAACTTCCTTACAAAGTTTTAGGGAACTTAGTTGAGTCCCTATTTGGGACTGTGTCATGGAAACAAGCACAGATGTTTTGTCATCAAAATACCCCACAATTAGTTTTAGAAGTCGTACAGAGAGGTAAGTTTGTCAACTTTTTATCTGAGACAATGACCCAAAAGCACTCTTTCGTGCAGGATGTAAAATATCACCGAGGATAGACTAAAATATAATGGTACTCATAATTGATTGGATTCGTGTAACCATAGTTCACTAACAACTATAGTCTATAGCCACGTGTACATGATCGTGTTTACATCGGAACGTATATTCACACCCGGCAATATATATTCAGGCACGGTACACGTATCTTTGCCATATAAACGCAAATAAACACGTGCGAATATACACGAGGAGCACGTGAACGTGATTTTAATTTACACACTGGTGTAAAAGCAAGATCACCGCACCATAAGTTGCAATACAAAATTACTTCTCTTCTTCAAGAAATGCCATTTCCCAAAATATTTTTCTATTCTCATATGTAGTTTGATATCATGGTCTGCTGCTGCTGCCGCCGCCGCTGCTGCTGTCGCCGCCGCCGCCGCCGCTGCTGCTGCTGTCGCTGCTGGATGAAACTTTCATATCTTTTTGATGCGGCGGTTTTATTGTATATGCATCATCTCTAAGAGGTGTAACAGGCAATTACTTATACACTGTAACTTCATCAGGACAATTCAGCTTTTCGGTTTTCTTTTGCAAAAGTTCGTTTTTCACCGTTTGAACGCTGAATTTCCAAAAGCCAACGCGTCATGAACGTAACCCTGCTAAACCATCTTGTGTTTACATCACTAATATAAAAATCAGTGTCAGTAAGCACACACCAAAAACAATCGAATACTAGAACCACGTTGTCGAAACAAAAATCGCGAACATTTCGTACGCTACTATTGATATGCGACTTAGGCCTACATCAGTATCACTACTATAGACCGCCGCATTAGGAAATCCCAAATTTAACATTCAGGTGATGGCTTTATGAAAATTTTGCGCAGAATGGCCTATCGAGTAATATCGAGTAATCGACTGTAACTGAGCGGGTAACTTCATGTATGCAATGAGAACAGGAAAACACGTGCTTTCGTATCTCCGCCTGGTTACCAACAGTGTGGTTACCCAAATCCTGTTCGCATCCGTTACGAATTGACTCCAACTTGACTGCATGTCTTGTTCGTTTGTAATAGTACAGTCGATGACTACTTAGCAAAACGAGTGGGCCAATAGAACTTTTGAACGGGGTTTACTCAGCCTCCGAGCTATCCAAATTCAAGGCAACTGTTCTAAAAAAAAGCTTCTCTTTACTAGAGAACGATGCTCGTGTCGATTTCGCTGCGGAATGTATAGATTACTGAGCGAAACTATAATTGCTTTTCATTTCCCCCATATGACAGCGATAGTTTAAATAAATTCACTCCCGGATGTAGATTTGCGTGTGGTGTATATTTACACACGAGTGTGCTGCATGGAAACGGCAGGGTCGGATCCATGATTTTGAGTTGGGGGGGCCAGGGCACAGGAATAACCAGAATTTCGGCACATGCGCGCGCTAAGGGATGCAGCTGTCTCGATTTTTTGGGTTTGTGGACCTGATTACTAATGCATTGTTTATTCGTACCCCGAGCCCCCTGGATGCGCGCATATGCTAGTCAGCAATTTGCATTCGAACTGCCAAATGGCATCTGATAGAATTTTAGGGGGGGGCATGGCGGCCCTTTGACCCCCCTCCCCTCCCCCAATGTACACAAGGGGTCTCCAGCTGGTGTGCTAACCAAACTTTCTTCACGCCCGATAGTCGAAATGCTTTACGTCTAGATTTACAATAATTTATTCTGTAAAGCTGCCAAGCATAAGGTATGAAATCCAATTTTAAATTTAAGACAAGCTGCAATAATGACAGATGGTTTTTGTGTCCAACTCGGATCATAGATCATGCGTGGTTTTGACGTTTGACAAACAAAAAACTTTAATTTGAATTTAACCGTCTTAGTCGCGAAACTAGGTTCCAGAAAACTTTGAATGCCATTAAAATGCCAACACGTTTTCGCACTACAGATTTACAGTATGGTGCATTTTTCGGACACTCTGGTCCACCTATTTTTACTCTTTCGGTGAGGTTCGCTACCAGAAACAGTTATCACCGTAAAGCTAAGAGGGGGCAGAATTTCAATAGAAGCCGCTTCGTCGGACAGAATCTAGGGAATTGGTTAGGCCCGTTGGAGTTCATAAACACAGGTGCATATCCCAAAACAAGGGAGTCTTCAGTACAAATAGAGTCTCCCAAGCATTTGTCGTCTTGGAGCGGACGCTTGACACATTTCATAGCATTTACTGTAATTTTGTTTCTGTCATATCGTTACAAATGGGTACATTTACATTACATTGACATTTTAAGTCGCATTTGAAAACTTTTCCTTGTTTGCGAGTCCAGTTAATGTAAACAATTAAGATGACACTGTCAAGCACGCTATAAATACAAAACTGAAAGGTTAATTGTTTACACTTTTAAAAACTATTTTACTTGCGTGGTGTCTTAACGCCCCCGACTCGATGAAAATAAATGAGAGTTAGCTCCCTCATTTTCTTTCCCGTGATTGACGTCACAAGCAGACATGTCGGACGAATCGTACCAATTAACTGATTTTTTTGGCTGAACATGCAATTTATATGTGAATGAACAACTTTGCTAAGGGAATGTTCCGGCAATAATCTCATAAAGATGAAAAACAGACCCGGTCGGCGGAAACCTATTACGATTGATCTGCTAATCTATCTGTCTCATCGACGAACCCAGTGCTAACACGGCAACCCAACCACCAACAGACCATGGTATTATGCCTCTTGTTACGTCTGGACCACGGTTTGGAAATTTGATGATTATATTTTGGCCACAGTTAAATAAAGATAATACCGACTATAGTACTGACTGTAATTTTACAAATGGTAAACTTTAGCATTATTTTGACATCGGTGACATTAACTTATGAGGATGCGCGCAATTGCCAGCAATCGGGTGCTCAAAAATCGTACTCAGAGCTGTCGTAAGATCCGAGTTTCATCCAGGTAAGACTGAACAGTCAATCAAAAGACCATGTTACTCAAACTTTGAGTTAGGAAACGATTTTTCTGAACTTAATGTCGCCAGAGCTTCAGAAAATCCATTGCATTAGCATCCAAAAACAACTTGCATGGACCTAAAATAGTGCTGGTCACAAACTTCTAGCCGCGAGCTATTTACAAGATTTGTTAGGCAATGTCCTCATCATTATAGTATTTTTATTTCCCCTCGCACCACCCTCATTCAGCCACCGAAAGGGTCTGTAGAAAAACAAGACAATCAGCCCCGTGTTGTTCGTGTGCCCCAGGTGCTCCAACTTCCTCAGAGATGAGCGAGTCGTTCAGCAGAACTTTGGGTGTTCCTAATGCTCGTTGCTGGTGTGTTATTTATGCTGCAAAAATAATGATTTCGTTTTTATAGTTCAAAACAGTCATTTCTCAAAATAAATGTCGCCCACATCATTTTACTGTACTGGGCGCATATGCGGGCAACGAGTTTTAAATATGCTTAAATAGCTTTATTTTATCTGATGCATACTGGCCTATAGCAAATGCAATACTTTTGAAAACAAGCATTTCATTTTTGAATCTTGCACACAAAAACGGTGGCTCACTGGAGAGGAAACAAAACTTAATCGAGGTCGGGATGCAGCCGTAAGACTAAACCACCCAGCTACAAGTTTAGATAAACGTTTTGATAATAGTATGTCGTGCGCTCCCCCACCCCACCCAAGCTACGCCACGCCACTGATTTATATGACAACTTCTGCTTGAATACTTTCGCCAGGTGGCGCAGTATGTTTTACTCTCTTTGGTTAGAAGAACTTGCAACTATGAAACCCATCATGGGCACTTTATTAACCAAACTTCCATCTTACTAACTTCTATGCAACCTCATTCTCAACTGACATGTATGGTAATATAGAGACACGCACATTCCCAGATTCTCCACTTGATAGTAAGACCTTAAGATGTACACAACACACACACACCAAATTTTAAAGAATAAAATTCAAAATAGTACAAACAGCATACTGCATCACACTGAACTCAATGTTGACAGTAATAAAAAATAATCTTCAACCTCTTCTAACAACATTTAGTGTTTCATTAAACAGTTACAGCACAATCTTGATGAAGACACCCAAGTCTTGAAATAAAGGCAAGGAGCCACGAATTTCCAAGAAAATTTCCGTGATCCATTTAAAAAAAGCTTAGATATGTTTTGTCGGACACTAAAAATCAGTTGTTCTGACAGGAATTCATTGATACAAGAAATTTACATCTCGACTTTGAATTACACAGCGGCCACACCTATACTGATTTATCATAAGTGATTCACAACTTAATGGGTGCAGGTAAGTGATATTGGTGATAAATATGTATTAATGATCCCGGTTTAACCTAGTTTCATTAATGGAAGTGTAAATCCCCGGGTTTATCTTACTTTTGCAGAACTGGCAAATACTCTCCCTTATTCACACCTGTAATATAATCCACCTAGTCATAAGGGTGTGTTGGTGTGCTCAGGACAATGTTATTCCCAGCTCGGTAAAATTTCATGACAATATTCAGCGGCATGAGCTGAAATACTGGACGCCATGACTTAAACTTCACCAATTCCCAAACTGGCCTATAACAGCTGAACTTCCGATCAGAGTCCCAATTCTCCCAAACTAGCAAACACATATAGTAAGTAAAATGAGATAAGAGATTGGGAATTCACTAAATATCTTGGAAATGGTGCATTTCAAAGACCAAGATTTCAATAATGGTAATGGTCCTTGTATGTATTCTACATACAAACAAATCTGTCTTCTGTACCGAGTACACATTAGATTCATTAAACAACTTAATTCTGCACCACAACAACACCGCTATTCAACACAGGCGAATGAAGCCTGCACTACAGCAAGTAAACCATTGACCCGACAAATGAGGTCACATCAGCAACGAAAAAGTCTTGTTAGAAAAATGCTATCTAGTCATGCAATAAGACAAATCACGCTTTATCAGAGTTCATTAGTACAGTTCGAGCTGAGACAGTTGTAGGCATGTTCTTGCAAACGTGACATTGTGTTTTGTAGAAGATCAAAGACATTGCAACAGACATAAAATTCACACCTTTTCATATTCAGACTTAATAAACAATGTTAATGAATGGTTTATATTTACAACCAAGGTTACCACGGACAGTCTCAGCCAAGACCGGACTTCGACCTTTGATAAAACCACTCCTAGAGGAGACCAAAGTATAAAATCTAAGCCTTTATTTGAGCATAATCATGGCACACTTTCAATGTGGAGATATAGTTCAAATAGGGAGTACACAGCCTCAAAGAGTCAATGTCTATGGATAAACCTAGCTTGCAAAAAGCTAGTTTGTCAAAAGAACAATCCATAAAATCACGAACTGTCACCTATACTGAACCACTATCCCCACGACAACTTCCATCGGAGGCCGCATGATCCCTTATTGTATTGACAGGCTGCCCATACAGATCCCTACTGTATTGACAGGCTGCCAATACAGATCTTTACTGTATTGACAGGCTGCCAATACCAGATTCCAGATGTTCCTCATCCCCGCTGGCATCTTTCAGTTGTTGAATGGGAAAACTTTGTCTCGGTTTCATTTTACCGCACACACGAGCCCTGATAATTCTGACGATGTTCACATGACCCATTTCCACCAGTAAGTTACACAGCCGTTCTATGGTACCGTCGTAAACCTGGATTCAAGAGAAGAAAGTAGTTTGTTTGACGGATTAAGAAAAAAACAACATTACATGAAATTTTACATGCTTGACGATTTTGTTTAAAACATTTGATCGACACTGAAGCAAACAAAATATTCTTTACAATTGTTCACAAAGAACCAGAGAAAATGCCCGTTGATATCTCACTGGTAAACAAGGATTCTGAACAGAATTGGGAAAGGGTGGAAGGAAAATTCTAAACGGTACAAAAACCTTGACGACTTTGCATAGAGCAAGAACTGTAGGCGCACAGCTCGAGTTGGCAGCATGCAGCTCACCAGTATGACTTCAGATTGTGTTTGGCGGACAGGAAAAAGTCTCAGGTCAATAAAGCGAGTAGCAAAGTCGAACAATAATTAAACTGAAATGCGCTTCAAAATTGATGGCGACTTTAAATTAATGATATTTTTTTCCTAGATTCAATTCCTTGGATTCACAACTGTCCTGTTTATTACGTGAAATCAGTACATTTGTCACCACAGCTCAGCCATATCAAAAATGCTCAAATTACAACAGAAAGTAAACAGACAGAAGTCGGGATTGTTTGGCAAAAAACGGGCAAGGTCGGACCGTGAAATGCACCTCCAATGTTTCCGACCACCTGCGTTCTCCATAGGGCATAATGAAGAGGAATTCAGTTAGATTGAGTTAGGGACAGCAAACCAAAATAAAACTTGGAAATATATCTAAAAAAATTATGAAATTGAGCTAAAAATTTTTTACGTAATCAGAGAGTTGACATTGGACGCCCTGTTGCCATGAGGGAAAAATGGCAGCCTCGGATCAGCTGACATGGTGATGAGTCGTGTAAGGGTAAACTGCAGTAACCAGTGAATGGTGTATATATACCGAAAAAATGGAACGGGTTTACGTAACTTTTAACAATGGTGACAGCAGCACGTTTTTTATTTTTTTAGTCGACAACCTCCGGCCCCCGTTTTGACGACCTCAGTTTTCATTTGGCAACGTGGTAATTAGTACGAGTTGGCACTACGCTACGTGGCTGGCACTGTGTGGGGGTAGTTTATAGTTAATAAAACCAGATAATAAGTGGCAGATGTGCCACGAAATCTACAATTCTTACAAATGTGCCATGGACCAAACAATTAGATTTAGGGAATGACAGGTGTCTTTTGTGTGAATAAGTAATGTAAACACAATTAGGCAAAAAATATTAAATGATAATCAGCATCAAAAAAAGGTTCTTATTAACCTCTTTGCTACTGCGTATTGGGTGATTATCAAAACTATAATATCATACTTTGAAATTGTGCGTTTTTTTCATTCTGTGTCGACGCTGGTTACCACATTTTATTTGATTGCACATTTCACAATCCTGCTTGGACCTTGGACATCAATAATTTCCTCAGTTAAAGCATAAATCCAGGATTTTGGATGTTTTGCCAAATGATAGAGAACCCTTCTACGTGACTAATAGACTTCCTTACAGCAGATCAGTGGACGCCTGATAAGGCCAAAGACAAAACCTTGCTACAGCATTCTTACATGGTGTGGCCTGCTATGACTTCTATCACTATGCAGACCATTGTAAGTGTTACTGTAACTGAGCAGTTGCTACACTGTGAAAATATGATCGGGAAAGCAATTTTCAAATTTTCCATCACAATAGATTCAATACACAGCAGTTAGAAAAGGGTTTTGCAATCATGGCCCACTTATAGATAACCTCGACAAGACAGTGTGCCACATAAGTTAAACTCACTTCGTAAGCATTAAGCAGTTGAACGGTTGGCCCCGAGTTGTCACCCAAACTACTCAACCGAAACAAGGACACGAGATCTTTCAGTCCCATGGCGTCAGCCAAAGCAACCCAGTCTTTGCCGCGCTCACAATGATCCAGTAGTTTCCCAATCTCACACCGTGTGGTGTGGTCGAGCAGTGACATATCACCTGAAAACGACAAATAACAATTTGCTGTGTACATACAGAAAGGACCAAATAAGAGTAGCGAAGGCTATTGAATTAAAAATGAGTAACTACATCAGCCCGAGTTATCATCATTTCAAATTAATCTATCAACTCGAAATTCACAATGAAAACAACTGGTGTTGTAATTGTAACTTAAATGAAAAGAAAGATGAGACAGCAGAATTGGGTGAATTGCATCACTGAAGTTTAAAATGTATCAACCAAACTTTGATGATCCAAACTTCATGGGCGGCACACCATAGGGGGCTAGGGGGCTATAGCCTCCTCACTTTTTTCAGTGCTACACTGCCCGTGAACTTACCTAAAGAGTCAGCGCTTGACTTGAGCGATACACCTTCATCACTTTCTGTGTCGTCTGAGTCTTTTTTGCTTTTTAGACTGGCATGGAATGAATCACCTCGCAATACTCGAATGAGCTGTTAAATAGAACAAATATCGAGACTTTTGCATCAGGCTGTCTATAACAAACAACACACTGATTTAGCAAACAAAGACAAATTTTCAAAAGCATCTTAATCTCATAGAGCACTACCCTATACACTCGTGTATACCCCCATGTGTCCATATTCGAAATAATGCTTTTTTCAAAACTTACGCTCATTGACATGTGTTTTCTACATAAGCCTGTGTGCCTCACTTCACTTACAGATGAAGGCAAGTATCCCTGGTATATTCGTGTGTCTTAAATGGGCTGTTTTTTGTATGCCTCAACACTTCATAATAAATCACAAGCAATTATTAAGCCTATATCATTTTGTAACTCGCACGTTGTTCTCAAAGCTTGTTCCCAGGCTTTAGTCAAGTGTTTTGCACATACTAGGCAAATACGCCTATTCCAGATATTGCCAAAACATGAATCACAATATGTGCATAGATGGTACATTTCACCCCGTCCAGACACAAACTATTATAAAAGAACAGTCTGATTGAGAATCTTCGTGTTTTTTTTTATTTCATTCATTTATTTCATATTTTATTTTATTGTATTTTATTCAGAAACTGACGATAAATAGGAAACCAATTAAAAGTAGTACAACCAGCACATGAAGGTTCTCAGGCCTAGGCAATTACCTTGTCATTGTCCCTGGCTAGATCAAAGGGAGTGTGTCCTTCGTCGGAGTCGGGCTTTTTTTCAAAGTTTGTAACCTTGGGGTCAGAGTTAGCAGCCACCAACAGAGCAGTGAGACCAACATGACCCATGCCACAAGCATAGTGTAGTGGGGTGTCTCCGTTCAATGTAGGCGCGTTGACATCAACAGAGGCCTTAAAGCATTGCATGGATATGTCATCAAAAGGTTTAAGAAGTCATGTTATTTTAGCTAAAGCAAACATTTCATAGGCACTATTTTTAATGATGCACCTATTTAAGAAACTCGTACAAATCCTTACAGAGCCAAATGCCACCGAAAAACAGATAAAACAGATAATAAGATGCAGAAGTTTACAGTAACATTGAGTGAATTTTCTCTCCCAGTTAAAGTTGCAACCACTGGAACGCAAAAGCAAACTTTTTTACCAAAACTATCAAAAAGTTAACTGCATGCATTTTTCAGCTTACCTCCAAAATAAGGTATCCAGTGATGGATAGGTCCTTTGTCTCCACGGCAACGTGCAGAGGTGTTCGCCCACTGCGGTTATCTGCAAGACTCATGTCAGCCCCGAACACGTGTAGTAACTTGAGACAGTTCAGGCTGCAGGCTCTTGAGGCCAAGTGAACAGCAGCGTACCCTGATACACAGACAAATTAACAAAACCGTAAGGATGTCGAAAATTGCCAAAATGTCTTCCAGGTAAAACTGAATAACATTAACTGTGGAAGACGCCACTACACTACCATACTTATAATACATTTGTTTATGGTGACATGTACTGGCATTGACAGTCTTTTAAAATGTTACTGAGTAAGGAACAAGCAAGACCAGTTTTTCAACGTTTAGTGGCCCGTGTAGATTGAAACATGTTTTTGACACAAATCGTGTTTAATGCCATTTTAAAGGTGGGGATAACAAGCATGGATGTTTAAAAGTGGAGATTTGGAAAATTAAGGGTTCAAAAGAGCTAAGGCATAAATTTGGATGAGCATGGTAATAAATTAATCAAGTAATTTTTCATGTTAGGAAGTAAACACGAAGGAAATATCTGTGAAACTAATAACTTATTGTTCAAAATGTCGAGTTTTCTGCTTTGAGTGACTTTCAATAGCCTTTGCATCTTTCTCAACAACAACAATGAATGCCACAGACTCTGCCTTGACATAAAGAACCGATCCAAGATGGTAGTGTTCAAGACCACAACTATGTGACAAAAATCAACAAAAAATCATAGACCACAACTTTTCAGTGCTTTAAAAACATATAGGCACATACAGTTCAGGCCAAAAGTATTGACAGACAAAACGACCTGGAATTCCGTGACGTGGTGACTGGGTGGAAGCCAAATTTTATAGGTCATCGACAGCTTAGTCTTTCCTCATGACTGAGAATGAAGGGGGATTAACAAGAAAGTTTAGTAAAGTGGCTAACACAACCTGTAACTAGAATTTTGATGCCATAATAGTTAACCATTAATTTTTGCTGTTAACAAAATCAAGTAACCGTCATGACGGAAAAACGGCGTTTTGTCCAATTACTTTTGTCTTGTACTGCATAATTATATTTCTAAATTTGTATTGAGACCAAAAGTGCATACCAGCAACTAACAGATTGCCACTGACTTCAGTACGCACAATATAAGACAAGATGTTGATGTCAGACACAGACTAAGATGAAGACAATCCCAGACTGCAGCCACTGTTGTACCAGCTGTCATACGCACACACGCACACACACACACATGGACCAATCAAAATTGTTGTCTGTTCATGATGTCACGTGCATCAACTACGTTGTGTATTGACACAACCCGTTGGACTGAGGAGGTTTGTGCATCATTAACACAACTTCTTAAAGCCTAATTTAAGCATGTTTAACCTTGACCCTACTCCTTTAAACCAATACAGCCAATTAGATAAAGTGCTTGGAAGTAGGAAAATGTTGACTGTTACAATTGGAAAAATTCTGTGAGAATTTGTTTAAGGCTACAAGATCCCAAAGTTTTTCACTGATTTCCAGCATTTAAAGCGGTCATAAACCCGTGTTGTGTCTAAAAATTTTTTTTTTGATTTAGCAAGCAAATAATGCCCAGTTAGGCACATTTGAGCTAAGTATTAGGGGCCCAAAAATGCAGCTTATAACCATTAGACTAAAAAATCTAGGCTCAAGATGTAAACGCTAAAAGCATTACTGCAGCACCTTAAAATTAAGCCCCATGACAGCGCCTTTTATGCATTCTGTCAAGACTTGAGAAATAAAAGAAATCCTTTGTCACTACCAAGTTAACGAAGTTTCAATGGCAAAGAACATTCATTGCCTCCTCAATAACACTTTTGTTGTTTTGTACCCTGACTCTAAGCAACACAAATACACTAACCAACCAATCAATGAATCACTTGAATAAAAGAAAAGTTTCAAATGTAATAAACTCCAAGACACACTCATCTGGGATATCAGCAGACACAACCAACCAATCACCATACCTTCATGATTCAGAATGTCCAGCACGCCATTCCCGGGCACTCTTCTCGCTCTGTCTCCTGTCAACAGCTTTTTCAAAGCCACGGCATTGCCAGCTTTGGCAGCAAGGTGGAATGGGGTGTTACCATGGCGATCAATGATGGATGTTTTCGCTTCAAACATGATCAACAGGTCGATGGCCTCATGTAGACCAGTCATAACAGCCAGATGGAGAGGAGTCTGCAAACAAACTCATCTACAAGTTCAGCGTGTCGAATGATTTTTAAGACTGTGAGTAAAGAAATTTTATGAGTAAATCTTTTAAATTCAGTATTGCCCCAGATTACAAATACAAAGCTATCCAAAACTGACAAGTATGTGATTTTTTTCCAAATGACTTTTCATTAGAAGTAATAGATAAACACCACTTTAAATCCAGCGTTTCAGACACAATGGACAGATATTAAGAAAATAGGAGTATTTTTGACACTTATAAATCTGGGTGGTGATGATAGTGGTCACCTTTGCAAATTCAAATCTTCACCATAACTAGCTCCTCTATACAAAATGAACCAGAGTGTCTCTAACAAATTTTCCACTCACTTGTTTCTGATGATTATATCCATTAACAAGGCTAGACCAACTAGGCAATGTACAAGCTGCGCTGACAAGGTTACGTAGAGCATTCATCTGTCCATGGATGATAGCTTGATGAAGGGTCCTGCAATTCCATGTAATGGGTTATCAAAGCAACTACTGCACGTGCAACTCAAACAGCAGTTTCACAGATATCTTGAGAAATTAAGGGCAGATAAAAGTCTAAAGCAGGTCTCACAGGCTCGAAAGCCTTTTCTAACTTCCCAAAAGAACTAGGCAGATTGGATGACTTTACCCTTGAGGAGTCTCACATGCAGTTAGAGATCCAGATGAGTCATAATCAGGTGATCAATGAACATGACCAGACGTGTGACCTAAGCATGTCTGGTGCAACCAAATGGCATCAGGCTACAGCAAAGTGCCAGGGACACACTAGTGACAGGCATATAAACAGAAACAACAAATAACTCGACAACAACTGCTCGCACCAGTCCAACAGAAAACGTGTGCTTTTAATTAGTTCCGCTGACAAACACAACACGTTCATTGATTCTGAACTGAATGCGATGCCAAAGTGCATGCTGCACAGTCTGATCTTGGTAAAAACGACTACCTCACTGTGGCATTGTGGGTAACACAACAGTTGGGCACGTGATATCAGCGAGGTCGGGGTTTTTATCAACACGGCCTCAAAACACAAATCATTTACATTTTTCATAAGTTCACTAACAAGCCAAATATTTGGGGGTTTAATATTTGCATTAAAATTCATTGATTTCTTTGATAAGTGTAGCAATGTAGAAAAAATTAAATATATGCGGAAAATAAGTACAGTGGATTGAAGCCACTGATGTTCTTTAACAAAACTTTTGAGTAAGCCCTTTTATGGGACATCCTTATAAAGCTAAAAATAGTTTCCAATTGAAAGTAAATTGAAATTGAAATGTCATGACATCAGAACAAAGAAAAACAAAAATTAAAAGCTAACTGGGAGTAAATCAGGCGACAAATTAGTCATGATTTTTTTCTAATTTTTCACCAAAACGATTACTTACGTATCACCTTCATCGTCCTGAATGGCCACCAGGTGTCTCTGAGGTGATAACACTTCCTTTACGTCGCCCGAAACGGCGTAATTTTGTAAAGCCTCAGCAGTGCGTTCTGCTATCCGCAGTGCGACATCGTAGCCACCAGGTAGCGGATTTGGACACTCTGCAACCTCTAAAGCAGAAATATTTAATACCAAGACTTGAGGATCATAAACAACATGCCATTTATCACTACACTGAGGAATTTTTGTGTAAAGAATTCAGAACTTCGACAAACCAACACGCCACCCCATGTGAAATAATGGTAGAAAAAACAAATGAAGTGATTTACTTAATATAAACAGCCAAAACAACTAAAGACAAAATGTAGGCAGGATTCATGCTTTAGAACCTACTAGACAGTAACTAAGTTCTCCAGCAAACCCATACCTTGCTCTGGTAGTCCCTTGGGTACAAGGAAGTTGCCTGTGTAGGGGACAGTGGTAGAACTTGAATTGTTGGGGTTCAAGAACACCACTTGCTTGTTCTGCCAACTTTCTGAGTCAACCAAATTGTTTGTTACGGTATTTTCAGTAGACTGGAGCATTTGGACCGGAGGTTGTCCGATGAAATTTTCACTTGAAGAGAATGTGTGCAAACTTGCCGGACTGTACAATGTTGACAAAAGGACGTCACTAGCTCCCTGCTGTTGCCCGTCAAAGTTCACTTGCCTAGCTGAAGGTTTCTGAAGTGGCCTCGTGGTGGCAGCACAGTACAACATCTGGTCTCTATCATCTCGCAAGCTAAACTGCCCTGTGGTCATTTTTTGAACAGATCCATGTATTGGTTGTTGCTGACCTGAGAACACTCCTTGTGCCTGCTGTAACATGAGACCTGAATAGCCAATAGTGGAAGTTTGTTTGATGTTGAAACTCTCAACTTCTTGGTGGCCAGCTACAGAGGAGGAGGTCGCAAACCGTCTCGGTGCCACGGCAAACTGCCGTTGTTGGACAGCTTTTACCTTCTGACTGAACATTGGCTGATTGACAGAAAAATTGATGTCAGGCATCGAAACACGTGTTGTTTTCTCATGCCTGTTATCAATAAGTGAACAATCCTCCACTAAATCCAATTCATCAGACTTCGGCAAGTTGGGGCTCTGAAGCATTTGCTGCTTGCCTGAAAACACAAAGTAATATGCAACGGTTATGAAAAATTAAGATTCAACAGATAATTTGTACCAAAGCAGCCATAATTACAAGTCGCTAGAAAGAAAGGCAGGTCACCCAAAAAGTTCCCAAATGTGACATAAAATTATGCATCAATTTGATATAGTTAACAATTCAAAAATTTGTCTATGTTTCAAAGAGACGCAATTTTCAGTGACAGTGCATGGTTTAAATACATCTCCAAAATCAACCAAATGATCATGCCTGTGAACTAACAGAGGCAATGTGGCCCAGTGTGATGGGTGCCTGTTTTCTTTACTCGAGGTTCGTGGGTTCGAATCCCACTGGGCCACACTGCTAGACCCTTGAGTCAGGTTTCTAGCTCCTCAGCTCGGTTTTAACTATACAACACTGAAGCATAAAAATGGTTCCAGGTGATCAGTGCAATGGGCCCACTTGCGCACTCTGCGCACGACTGGTACAATGTGTATCCGACCGCCTGCAATTTTTTTTAACGAACAGATGCTCTGTACTTAAGTGAACAGATGCTCTGTACTTAAGTGAACAGATGTCCTGTACTTAAGTGAACAGATGTCCTGTACTTAAGTGAACAGATGCCCTGTACTTAAGTGAACAGATGCCCTGTACTTAAGTGAACAGATGCCCTGTACTTAAGTGAACTGTTTGTGTCATATTTGGCAGCAACTGTCGCGATACTTAAAAAGTAAACTTAAAATCAGACAGTTTGATTTTAAATCAGCTGTCAGTGGTTGTTCCCTACAAAACAAAAACAAACTTGGTACATTTTATGAAATTTCACCACAAGATTTAGAATGCCTTAGAATTAAGGTCAGGAAATGCCCGTCAGAATGTGCATTTTATTTTAATAGGAATTGGCAATGATCATGAAAATTTTACTAACACATATTGATAAAAGTGAATGAAAACTACACGGCAAGGAACAGATAATAATGATAGTTTTCGAATAGTGACAAAAGTGTCAAATAATACGTTAAAGAAATGTTATCACTCAAAAATAAAATATTAATTTTATACAATTTTTCTGATATTT